>JAECWX010000128.1:0-128323 GCA_018151165.1 Drosophila arawakana | reverse complement strand
CTGCAAACAATTTGCTGCAAACAATTTGCTGCAAACAATTTGCTGCAAACAATTTGCTACTAACAAATTTTCTGCAAACAATTTGCTGCAAAAATATGTGGCGAAGAATTTGCTGCAAACAATTTGCTGCAAAATAATTTTCTGCAAACAATTTGCTGCAAACAAATTGCTGCAAACAATTTGCTGCAAACAATTTATTGCAAACAATTTGCTGCAAACAATTTGCTACTAACAAATTTTCTGCAAACAATTTGCTGCAAAAAAATGTGTGGCGAAGAATTTGCTAATCGTACAAACAATTTGTTACAAACAATTTGCTTCAAACAATTTGCTACAAATTTGCTACAAACAATTTGCTGCAAACAAATTTGCTGCAAACAATTTGCTGCAAACAATTTGCTGCAAACAAATTTGCTGCAAACAATTTGCTGCAAAAAATGTGTGGCGAAGAATTGCAATTTGCTGCAAACAATTTGCTACAAACAATTTGCTACAAAAAATTTGCTGCAAACAATTTGCTGCAAACAATTTGCTGCAAACAATTTGCTAACAAACAAAACAATTTGCTGCAAACAATTTGCTGCAAGAATTTGCGCAAACAATTTGCAAACAATTGCTGCAAACAATTTGCTGCAAACAATTTGCTACAAACAATTTGCTACAAACAATTTGCTACAAACAATTTGCTGCAAACAATTTGCTGCAAACAATTTGCTGCAAACAATTTGCTACAAACAAATTTTCTGCAAACAATTTGCTGCAAAAAATGTGTGGCGAAGAATTTGCTGCAAACAATTTGCTACAAACAATTTGCTACAAACAATTTGCTGCAAACAATTTGCTACAAACAATTTGCTGCAAACAATTTGCTGCAAACAAATTTGCTACAAACAATTTGCTGCAAACAATTTGCTGCAAACAATTTGCTGCAAACAATTTGCTGCAAACAAATTTGCTGCAAACAATTTGCTGCAAACAATTTGCTGCAAACAATTTGCTACAAACAATTTGCTTCAAACAATTTGCTGCAAACAATTTGCTGCAAACAATTTGCTGCAAACAATTTGCTGCAAATAAATTTGCTGCAAACAATTTGCTGCAAACAATTTGCTGCAAACAAATTTGCTGCAAACAAATTTGCTGCAAACAATTTGCTGCAAACAATTTGCTGCAAACAAATTTGCTGCAAACAATTATTGCAAACAATTTGCTACAAACAATTTGCTGCAAAACATTTGTGGCAAATAATTTGCTGCAAACAATTCGCTACAAACAATTTGCTACAAACAATTTGCTTCAAACAATTTGCTACAAACAATTTGCTACAAACAATTTGCTGCAAACAATCTTGCTGCAAACAATTTGCTGCAAACAATTTGCTGCAAGCAATTTGCTACTAACAAATTTTCTGCAAACAATTTGCTGCAAAAAATGTGTGGCGAAGAATTTGCTACAAAACAATTTGCTGCAAAACAATTTGCTACAAACAATTTGCTACAAACAAATTTGCTGCAAACAATTTGCTACAAACAATTTGCTGCAAACAATTTGCTACAAACAATTTGCTGCAAACAATTTGCTACAAACAATTTGCTGCAAACAATTTGCTACTAACAAATTTTCTACAAACAATTTGCTGCAAAAAATATTGCTACAAACAATTGAATTTGCTGCAAACAATTTGCTACAAACAATTTGCTGCAAACAATTTGTTTGCAAACAATTTGCTGCAAACAATTTGCTACAAACAAATTTGTGCAAACAATTTGCTAAGCAAAAAATGTGTGTCGAAGAATTTGCTGCAAATAATTCGCTACAAACAATTTGCTACAAACAATTTGCTTCAAACAATTTGCTACAAAACAATTTGCTACAAATAAATTGCTGCAAACAATTTGCTACAAACAATTTGCTACAAACAATTTGCTGCAAACAATTTGCTGCAAACAATTTGCTGCAAACAATTTGCTGCAAACAATTTGCTGCAAACAATTTGCTGCAAACAATTTGCTGCAAACAATTTGCTGCAAACAAATTTGCTGCAAACAATTTGCTGCAAACAATTTGCTGCAAACAATTTGCTGCAAAAAAATTTGCTACAAACAATTTGCTGCAAACAATTTGCTACAAACAATTTGCTGCAAACAATTTGCTGCAAAAATTTGCTGCAAACAATTTGCTGCAAAAATTTGCTGCAAACAATTTGCTGCAAACAATTTGCTGCAAACAATTTGCTACAAACAAATTTGCTGCAAACAATTTGCTGCAAAACAATTTGCTGCAAACAAATTTGCTGCAAACAATTTGCTACAAACAATTTGCTGCAAACAATTTGCTGCAAACAATTTGCTGCAAACAATTTGCTGCAAACAATTTGCTGCAAACAATTTGCTGCAAACAATTTGCTGCAAACAATTTGCTGCAAACAATTTGCTGCAAACAATTTGCTGCAAACAATTTGCTGCAAACAATTTGCTGCAAACAATTTGCTGCAAACAATTTGCTGCAAACAATTTGCTACAAACAAATTTGCTGCAAACAATTTGCTGCAAAAAAATTTGTGGCAAACAATTTGCTGCAAACAATTTGCTACAAAAAATTTGCTACAAACAATTTGCTGCAAACAATTTGCTACAAACAAATTTGCTGCAAACAATTTGCTGCAAAAAATTTGCTGCAAACAATTTGCTGCAAACAATTTGCTGCAAAACAATTTGCTGCAAACAATTTGCTGCAAACAATTTGCTACAAACAATTTGCTACAAAAATTTGCTGCAAACAATTTGCTGCAAACAATTTGCTGCAAACAATTTGCTGCAAACAATTTGCTGCAAACAATTTGCTGCAAAACAATTTGCTGCAAACAATTTGCTACAAACAATTTGCTGCAAACAATTTGCTGCAAACAATTTGTGGCAAACAATTTGCTGCAAACAATTTGCTGCAAACAATTTGCTACAAACAATTTGCTGCAAACAATTTGCTGCAAACAATTTGCTGCAAACAATTTGCTACAAACAAATTTGCTGCAAACAATTTGCTGCAAACAATTTGCTGCAAACAATTTGCTGCAAACAATTTGCTGCAAACAATTTGCTGCAAACAATTTGCTGCAAACAATTTGCTGCAAACAAATTTTGCTGCAAACAATTTGCTGCAAACAATTTGCTGCAAAAACAATTTGCTGCAAACAATTTGCTGCAAACAAATTTGCTGCAAACAAATTTGCTGCAAACAATTTGCTGCAAACAATTTGCTGCAAACAATTTGCTGCAAACAATTTGCTGCAAACAAATTTGCTGCAAACAATTTGCTGCAAACAATTTGCGAAGAATTTGCAAACAATTTGCTGCAAACAATTTGCTGCAAACAATTTGCTGCAAACAAATTTGCTGCAAACAATTTGCTACAAAAATTTGCTTGAAACAATTTGCTGCAAAAATGTGTGCCGAAGAATTGGCTGACAAACAATTTGATAAATTGCTGCAAACAATTTGCTTCAAACAATTTGCTGCAAACAATTTGCTACAAATAAATTTGCTGCAAATAATTTGCTGCAAAAAATTGTGCAAAAATTTGCTGCAAACAATTCATGCACATAAATTTGCTGCAAACAATTTGCTGCAAACAATTTGCTACAAACAAATTTGCTGCAAACAATTTACTGCAAACAATTAAGTGCACACAAACAATTTGCTGCAAACAATTTGCTGCAAACAAATTTGCTGCAAACAATTTGCTGCAAACAATTTGACAACTGCAAACAAACTTTGCTGCAAACAAATTTGTTGCAAAAATCAAATATTTTGCTACAATTTACAAATAATTTGCTGCAAACAATTTGCTGCAAAGAATTTGCTGCAAACAATTTGCTGCAAACAATTTGCTGCAAACAATTTAGCTCAAACAACAATTTACAAACAATTTGCAACAAACAATTTGCTGCAAACAATTTGCTGAATTTGCACACACAATTTGCTGCAAACAATTTGCTGCAAACAATTTGCTGCAAGAAATTTGCTACTAACAAATTTTCTGCAAACAATTTGCTGCAAAATAATGTGTGGCGAAGAACTTGCTGCAAACAATTCACTACAAACAATTTGCTACAAACAATTTGCTTCCAACAATTTGCTTCCAACAATTTGCTGCAAACAATTTGCTACTAACAAATTTTCTGCAAACAATTTGCTGCAAAAAAATGTGTGCCGAAGAATTGGCTGCAAATATTTCGCTACAAACAATTTGCTACAAACAATTTGCTTCAAAACAATTTGCTACAAACAATTTGCTACAAACAATTTGCTACAAACAATTTGCTGCAAACAATTTGCTGCAAACAATTTGCTGCAAACAAATTTGCTGCAAACAATTTGCTGCAAACAATTTGCTGCAAACAATTTGCTACAAACAATTTGCTGCAAACAATTTGCTGCAAAAAATTTGCTACTAACAAATTTGCTACAAACAATTTGCTGCAAACAATTTGCTACAAACAATTTGCTGCAAACAATTTGCTACAAACAATTTGCTACAAACAATTTGCTACAAATAATTTGCTGCAAACAATTTGCTGCAAACAATTTGCTGCAAACAATTTGCTACAAACAATTTGCTGCAAACAATTTGCTGCAAACAATTTGCTGCAAACAATTTGCTGCAAAAAAATTTGCTGCAAACAATTTGCTACAAACAATTTGCTACAAACAATTTGCTGCAAACAATTTACAAAACAATTTGCTACAAACAATTTGCTGCAAACAATTTGCTGCAAAAAATTTGCTACTAACAAATTTGCTGCAATGCAAAAAATGTGTGGCGAAAACAAAATTTGCTGCAAACAATTTGCTACAAACAATTTGCTACAAACAATTTGCTTCTGCAAACAAATTGCTGCAAACAATTTGCTGCAAACAATTTGCTGCAAACAATTTGCTGCAAACAATTTGCTACTAACAAATTTGCTGCAAACAATTTGCTGCAAACAATTTGCTGCAAACAATTTGCTGCAAACAATTTGCTGCAAACAATTTGCTGCAAACAATTTGCTACAAACAATTTGCTGCAAACAATTTGCTGCAAACAAATTTGCTGCAAACAATTTGCTGCAAAACAATTTGCTGCAAACAATTTGCTACAAACAATTTGCTCAAATAAATTTGCTGCAAACAATTTGCTGCAAACAATTTGCTGCAAACAATTTGCTGCAAACAAATTTGCTGCAAACAATTTGCTGCAAACAAATTTGCTGCAAACAATTTGCTGCAAACAATTTTGCAAACAAAAAAATTTGCTGCAAACAATTTGCTGCAAACAATTTGCTGCAAACAAATTTGCTGCAAACAATTTGCTACAAACAATTTGCTGCAAACAATTTGCTGCAAACAATTTGCTAACAAATCTCAAACAATTTGCTGCAAAAAATGTGTGGCGAAGAATTTGCTGCAAACAATTTGCTACAAAACAATTTGCTACAAACAATTTGCTTCCAAAAATTTGCTGCCAACAAATTTGCTACAAACAATTTGCTGCAAACAATTTGCTGCAAACAAATTGCTGCAAGCAATTTGCTACTAACAAATTTGCTGCAAACAATTTGCTGCAAAAAATGTGTGCGCGAAGAATTTGCTGCAAACAATTCGCTACAAACAATTTGCTACAAAAAAATTTGCTGCAAACAATTTGCTGCAAACAATTTGCTACAAACAATTTGCTGCAAACAATTTGCTGCAAACAATTTGCTGCAAAAAATTTGCTACAAACAATTTGCTACTAACAATTTTGCTGCAAACAATTTGCTGCAAAAAATTTGTGGCAAACAATTTGCTGCAAACAATTTGCTACAAACAATTTGCTGCAAACAATTTGCTGCAAACAATTTGCTGCAAACAATTTGCTGCAAACAATTTGCTACAAACAATTTGCTGCAAACAATTTGCTGCAAAAAATTTGCTGCAAAGAATTTGCTGCAAACAATTTGCTGCAAACAATTTGCTGCAAACAAATTTGCTGCAAAAAAATTTGCTGCAAACAATTTGCTGCAAACAATTTGCTGCAAAACAATTTGCTGCAAACAATTTGCTGCAAACAATTTGCTGCAAACAAATTTGCTGCAAACAATTTGCTGCAAACAAAATTTGCTGCAAAAAATTTGCTGCAAACAATTTGCTGCAAACAATTTGCTACAAACAAATTTGCTGCAAACAATTTGCTGCAAAATAATTTGTGGCGAAGAACTTGCAAACAATTTGCTGCAAAAAATTTGCTGCAAACAATTTGCTGCAAAAAATTTGCTGCAAACAATTTGCTGCAAACAATTTGCTACTAACAAATTTGCTGCAAACAATTTGCTGCAAAAAAATGTGTGGCGAAGAATTTGCTGCAAATATTTCGCTACAAACAATTTGCTACAAACAATTTGCTTCAAACAATTTGCTACAAACAATTTGCTACAAACAATTTGCTGCAAACAATTTGCTGCAAACAATTTGCTGCAAACAATTTGCTAAAAAATTTGCTGCAAACAATTTGCTGCAAAAAATGTGCGCGAAGAATTTGCTGCAAACAATTGTACAAACAATTTGCTACAAACAATTTGCTGCAAACAATTTGCTGCAAAAAATTTGCTGCAAAAAAATTTGCTGCAAACAATTTGCTGCAAACAATTTGCTGCAAACAATTTGCTGCAAACAATTTGCTGCAAACAATTTGCTACAAACAAATTTGCTGCAAACAATTTGCTGCAAAAAAATGTGTGGCGAAGAATTTGCTGCAAATATTTCGCTACAAACAATTTGCTACAAACAATTTGCTTCAAACAATTTGCTACAAACAATTTGCTACAAACAATTTGCTACAAACAATTTGCTGCAAACAATTTGCTGCAAACAAATTTGCTGCAAACAATTTGCTGCAAACAATTTGCTACAAACAAATTTGCTGCAAACAATTTGCTGCAAACAATTTGCTGCAAACAATTTGCTGCAAACAAATTTGCTGCAAACAATTTGCTGCAAAAAAATTTGTGGCAAAGAATTTGCTGCAAAAAATTTGCTGCAAACAATTTGCTACAAACAATTTGCTGCAAACAATTTGCTACAAAACAATTTGCTGCAAAAAATTTGCTGCAAACAATTTGCTGCAAACAAATTTGCTGCAAACAATTTGCTACAAACAATTTGCTGCAAACAATTTGCTGCAAACAATTTGCTGCAAACAATTTGCTGATTTGCTGCAAACAATTTGCTGCAAACAATTTGCTACAAACAATTTGCTGAACAAATTTGCTGCAAACAAATTTGCTGCAAACAATTTGCTGCAAACAATTTGCTGCAAACAATTTGCTACTAACAAATTTTCTGCAAACAATTTGCTGCAAAAATGTGTGGCGAAAAATTTGCTGCAAACAATTTTGCTACAAACAATTTGCTACAAACAATTTGCTGCAAACAATTTGCTGCAAACAATTTGCTGCAAACAATTTGCTGCAAACAATTTGCTACAAACAATTTGCTGCAAACAATTTGCTGCAAACAATTTGCTACAAACAATTTGCTGCAAACAATTTGCTGCAAACAAATTGCTACAAACAAATTTGCTGCAAACAATTTGCTGCAAAAAAATGTGTGGCAAAGAATTTGCTGCAAACAATTTGCTACAAACAATTTGCTGCAAACAATTTGCTGCAAACAATTTGCTGCAAACAATTTGCTGCAAACAATTTGCTGCAAACAATTTGCTGCAAACAATTTGCTGCAAACAATTTGCTGCAAACAATTTGCTGCAAACAATTTGCTGCAAACAATTTGCTGCAAACAATTTGCTGCAAACAATTTGCTGCAAACAATTTGCTGCAAACAATTTGCTGCAAACAATTTGCTACAAACAATTTGCTACAAACAAATTTGCTGCAAACAATTTGCTGCAAAACAATTTGCTGCAAACAATTTGCTGCAAACAATTTGCTGCAAACAATTTGCTGCAAACAATTTGCTGCAAACAATTTGCTGCAAACAATTTTGCTACAAACAATTTGCTGCAAACAATTTGCTGCAAACAATTTGCTGCAAACAATTTGCTGCAAACAATTTGCTGCAAACAATTTGCTGCAAACAAATTTGCTGCAAACAATTTGCTGCAAACAATTTGCTGCAAACAATTTGCTGCAAACAATTTGCTGCAAACAATTTGCTGCAAACAATTTGCTGCAAACAATTTGCTGCAAACAATTTGCTGCAAACAATTTGCTGCAAACAATTTGCTGCAAACAATTTGCTGCAAACAATTTGCTGCAAACAATTTGCTGACAAACAATTTGCTGCAAACAATTTGCTGCAAACAATTTGCTGCAAACAATTTGCTGCAAACAATTTGCTGCAAACAATTTGCTGCAAACAATTTGCTGCAAACAATTTGCTACAAACAAATTTGCTGCAAACAATTTGCTGCAAACAATTTGCTGCTGCAAACAATTTGCTGCAAACAATTTGCTACAAACAATTTGCTGCAAACAATTTGCTGCAAACAATTTGCTACAAACAATTTGCTGCAAACAATTTGCTGCAAACAAATTGCTGCAAACAATTTGCTGCAAACAAATTTGCTACAAACAAATTTGCTGCAAACAATTTGCTGCAAAGAATTTGCTGCAAACAATTTGCTGCAAACAATTTGCTACAAACAAATTTGCTGCAAACAATTTGCTGCAAAAATTTGCTGCAAACAATTTGCTTGCAAACAATTTGCTGCAAACAATTTGCTGCAAACAAATTTGCTGCAAACAATTTGCAAATTTGCTGACTAACAAATTTTCTGAAAACAATTTGCTGCAAAAAAATGTTAATTGGCTGCAAACAATTTGCTGATACAAACAAACAATTTGCTGCCAAACAATTTGCTGCAAACAATTTGCTGCAAAAAAATAAACAAATTTGCTGCAAACAATTTGCTGCAAACAATTTGCTACAAATAATTTGCTGCAAACAATTTGCTGCAAACAATTTACTGCAAACAATTTGCTGCAAACAAATTTGCTGCAAACAATTTGCTGCAAACAAATTTGCTGCAAACAATTTGCTGCAAAAAAATGTGTGGCGAAGAATTTGCTGCAAACAATTTGCTGCAAACAATTTGCTGCAAACAATCAAGCTGCAAACAAATTTGCTGCAAATAAATTTGCTGCAAACAATTTGCTGCAAACAATTTGCTGCAAACAATTTGCTGCAAACAATTTGCTGCAAGAAATTTGCTACTAACAAATTTTCTGCAAACAATTTGCTGCAAAAAAATGTGTGGCGAAGAATTTGCTGCAAACAATTTGCTGCAAACAATTTGCTGCAAACAATTTGCTGCAAACAATTTGCTGCAAACAATTTGCTGCAAACAATTTGCTGCAAACAAATTTGCTGCAAACAATTTGCTGCAAACAATTTGCTACTAACAAATTTTCTGCAAACAATTTGCTGCAAAAAAATGTGTGGCGAAGAATTTGCTGCAAATATTTCGCTACAAACAATTTGCTACAAACAATTTGCTTCAAACAATTTGCTACAAATAAATTTGCTGCAAACAATTTGCTGCAAACAATTTGCTACAAACAAATTTGCTGCAAACAATTTGCTGCAAACAATTTGCTGCAAACAATTTGCTGCAAACAATACAAACAATTTGCTGCAAACAAATTTGCTGCAAACAAATTTGCTGCAAACAATTTGCTGCAAACAATTTGCTGCAAACAATTTGCTACAAACAAATTTGCTTGCAAAAAATTTGCTGCAAACAATTTGCTGCAAACAATTTGCTGCAAACAATTTGCTGCAAACAATTTGCTGCAAACAATTTGCTGCAAACAATTTGCTGCAAACAATTTGCTACAAACAATTTGCTGCAAACAATTTGCTGCAAACAATTTGCTGCAAACAATTTGCTGCAAACAATTTGCTGCAAACAATTTGCTACAAACAAACAAGCTGCAAACAAATTTGCTGCATATAAATTTGCTGCAAACAATTTGCTGCAAACAATTTGCTGCAAGAAATTTGCTACTAACAAATTTTCTGCAAACAAAATGCAAATAATTTGCTGCAAATAAATTTGCTGCAAACAATTTGCTGCAAACAATTTGCTGCAAACAAATTTGCTGCAAACAATTTGCTGCAAACAATTTGCTGCAAAAAATTTTGCTGCGCAAACAAATTTGCTGCAAACAATTTGCTGCAAGAAATTTGCTACTAACAAATTTTCTGCAAACAATTTGCTGCAAAAAAATGTGTGGCGAAGAATTTGCCGCAAACAATTTGCTGCAAACAATTTGCTGCAAACAATTTGCTGCAAACAATTTGCTGCAAACAATTTGCTGCAAAAAATTGCAAACAATTTGCTGCAAACAAATTTGCTGCAAACAATTTGCTGCAAACAATTTGCTGCAAACAATTTGCTGCAAACAATTTGCTGCAAACAATTTGCTGCAAACAATTTGCTGCAAACAAACAAGCTGCAAACAAATTTGCTGCAAACAAATTTGCTGCAAACAATTTGCTGCAAACAATTTGCTGCAAAAAATTTGCTACAAACAAATTTTCTGCAAACAAAATTGCAAACAATTTGCTGCAAACAAATTTGCTGCAAACAATTTGCTGCAAACAATTTGCTACAAACAATTTGCTGCAAACAATTTGCTGCAAACAATTTGCTGCAAAAATTTGCTGCAAACAATTTGCTGCAAACAATTTGCTGCAAACAAAAACAATTTGCTGCAAACAATTTGCTGCAAACAATTTGCTGCAAACAATTTGCTGCAAACAATTTGCTGCAAACAATTTGCTGCAAACAAATTTGCTGCAAACAATTTGCTGCAAACAATTTGCAAATTTGCTACAAACAAATTTGCTGCAAACAATTTGCTGCAAAAATTTGTGGCGAAGAATTTGCTGCAAACAATTTGCTACAAAAAATTTGCTACAAACAATTTGCTGCAAACAATTTGCTACAAACAATTTGCTGCAAACAAATTGCTGCAAAAAATTTGTGCAAAGAATTTGCTGCAAACAATTTGCTACAAACAATTTGCTACAAACAATTTGCTTCAAACAATTTGCTGCAAACAAATTTGCTGCAAACAATTTGCTGCAAACAAATTTGCTGCAAACAATTTGCTGCAAGCAATTTGCTACTAACAAATTTTCTGCAAACAATTTGCTGCAAAAAAATGTGTGGCGAAGAATTTGCTGCAAATAATTCGCTACAAACAATTTGCTACAAACAATTTGCTACAAACAATTTGCTGCAAACAATTTGCTGCAAACAATTTGCTGCAAACAATTTGCTGCAAACAATTTGCTGCAAACAATTTGCTGCAAACAATTTGTTACTAAACAAATTTTCTGCAAACAATTTGCTGCAAAAAAATGTGCTGCCGAAACAATTTGCTGCAAACAATTTGCTACAAACAATTTGCTGCAAACAATTTGCTTCAAACAATTTGCTGCAAACAAATTTGCTGCAAACAATTTGCTGCAAACAATTTGCTACTAACAAATTTTCTGCAAACAATTTGCTGCAAAAAATGTGTGGCGAAGAATTTGCTGCAAACAATTTGCTACAAACAATTTGCTGCAAACAATTTGCTGCAAACAAATTTGCTGCAAACAATTTGCTGCAAACAATTTGCTGCAAACAATTTGCTGCAAACAAATTTGCTGCAAACAATTTGCTGCAAACAATTTGCTGCAAACAATTTGCTGCAAACAATTTGCTGCAAACAATTTGCTGCAAGAAATTTGCTACTAACAAATTTTCTGCAAACAATTTGCTGCAAAAAAATGTGTGGCGAAGAACTTGCTGCAAACAATTCACTACAAACAATTTGCTACAAACAATTTGCTTCCAACAATTTGCTTCCAACAATTTGCTGCAAACAATTTACTGCAAACAATTTAGTGCACACAAATTTGCTGCAAACAATTTGCTGCAATCAAATTTGCTGCAAACAATTTGCTGCAAGAAATTTGCTACTAACAAATTTTCTGCAAACAATTTGCTGCAAAAAAATGTGTGGCGAAGAATTTGCTGCAAACAATTTGCTGCAAACAATTTGCTGCAAGCAATTTGCTACTAACAAATTTTCTGAAAACAATTTGCTGCAAAAAAATGTGTGCCGAAGAATTGGCTGCAAACAATTCGATACAAACAAATTGCTTCAAACAATTTGCTGCAAATAATTTGCTGCAAACAATTTGCTACAAACAATTTGCTGCAAACAATTTACTGCAAACAATTTAGTGCACACAAATTTGCTGCAAACAATTTGCTGCAAACAAATTTGCTGCAAACAATTTGCTGCAAACAATTTGCTGCAAACAAACTTGCTGCAAACAAATTTGCTGCAAACAAATTTGCTGCAAAAAATTTGCTGCAAATAATTTGCTGCAAACAATTTGCTGCAAACAAATTTGCTGCAAACAATTTGCTGCAAACAATTTGCTGCAAACAATTTGCTACTAACAAATTTTCTGCAAACAATTTGCTGCAAAAAAATGTGTGGCGAAGAATTTGCTGCAAATATTTCGCTACAAACAATTTGCTACAAACAATTTGCTTCAAACAATTTGCTACAAACAATTTGCTACAAATAAATTTGCTGCAAACAATTTGCTGCAAACAATTTGCTGCAAACAATTTGCTGCAAACAATTTGCTGCAAACAATTTGCTGCAAACAATTTACAAACAATTTGCTAAACAATTTGCTGCAAACAATTGGCTGCAAACAATTTGCTGCAAACAATTTGCTGCAAACAATTTGCTGCAAACAATTTGCTGCAAACAATTTGCTGCAAACAATTTGCTGCAAACAATTTGCTGCAAACAATTTGCTGCAAACAATTTGCTGCAAACAATTTGCTGCAAACAATTTGCTGCAAACAATTTGCTGCAAACAAACAAGCTGCAAACAAATTTGCTGCAAATAAATTTGCTGCAAACAATTTGCTGCAAACAATTTGCTGCAAACAATTTGCTGCAAACAATTTGCTGCAAACAATTTGCTGCAAACAATTTACTGCAAACAATTTGCTGCAAACAATTTGCTGCAAACAATTTGCTGCAAACAATTTGCTGCAAACAAATTTGCTGCAAACAAATTTGCTGCAAACAATTTGCTGCAAACAATTTGCTGCAAACAATTTGCTACAAACAATTTGCTGCAAACAAATTTGCTGCAAACAAATTGCTGCAAATAATTTGCTGCAAATAAATCTGCTGCAAACAATTCGCTGCAAACAATTTGCTACAAATAATTTGCTGCAAACAATATACTGCAAACAATTTACTGCAAACAATTTGCTGCAAACAAATTTGCTACAAACAATTTGCTGCAAGCAATTTGCTACAAACATATTTCTGCAAACAATTTGCTGCAAACAATTTGCTGCAAATTTTTGCAAACAATTTGCTGCAAAAAACAATTTGCTGCAAACAATTTGCTACAAACAATTTGCTACAAACAATTTGCTGCAAACAATTTGCTGCAAACAAATTTGCTGCAAACAATTTGCTACAAACAAATTTGCTGCAAACAATTTGCTGCAAACAATTTGCTGCAAACAATTTGGTGCAAACAATTTGCTGCAAACAAATTTGCTGCAAACAAATTTGCTGCAAACAATTTGCTAAACAAACAAGCTGCAAACAATTTTGCTGCAAATAATTTGCTGCAAACAATTTGCTGCAAACAATTTGCTGCAAACAATTTGCTGCAAACAATTTGCTGCAAACAATTTGCTGCAAACAATTTGCTGCAAACAAATTTGCTGCAAACAATTTGCTGCAAACAATTTGCTGCAAACAATTTGCTAAACAAATTTGCTGCAAACAAATTTGCTGCAAACAATTTGCTGCAAACAATTTGCTGCAAACAATTTGCTACAAACAATTTGCTGCAAACAATTTGCTGCAAACAATTTGCTGCAAACAATTTGCTACAAACAATTTGCTGCAAACAATTTGCTGCAAACAATTTGCTGCAAACAATTTGCTGCAAACAAATTTGCTGCAAACAATTTGCTGCAAACAATTTGCTGCAAATAATTTGCTGCAAACAATTTGCTGCAAACAATTTAGTGCAAACAAATTTGCTACAAACAATTTGCTGCAAACAATTTGCTACAAATAATTTGCTGCAAAAAATTTGCTGCAAACAATTTGCTGCAAACAATTTGCTGCAAACAATTTAGTGCAAACAAATTTGCTACAAACAATTTGCTGCAAACAAATTTGCTGCAAACAATTTGCTGCAAACAATTTGCTACAAACAATTTGCTACAAACAATTTGCTGCAAACAATTTGCTACAAATAATTTGCTGCAAACAATTTGCTACAAATAAATTTGCTGCAAACAATTTGCTGCAAACAATTTGCTGCAAACAATTTAGTGCACAAAAATTTGCTGCAAACAAATTTGCTGCAAACAAATTTGCTGCAAACAATTTGCTGCAAACAATTTGCTGCAAACAATTTGCTACAAACAATTTGCTACAAACAATTTGCTGCAAACAATTTGCTGCAAACAATTTGCTGCAAACAATTTGCTGCAAATAATTTGCTGCAAACAATTTACTGCAAGCAATTTAGTGCACACAATTTGCTGCACACAATTTGCTGCAAACGAACTTGCTGCAAACAATTTGCTGCAAATAATTTGCTGCAAACAATTTGCTGCAAATAATTTGCTGCAAACAATTTGCTGCAAACAATTTGGTGCAAACAAATTTGCTACAAACAATTTGCTGCAAACAATTTGCTACAAATAATTTGCTGCAAACAAATTTGCTGCAAACAATTTGCTGCAAACAATTTGCTGCAAACAAACTTGCTGCAAACAAATTTGCTGCAAACAATTTGCTGCAAATAATTTGCTGCAAACAATTTGCTGCAAATAATTTGCTGCAAACAATTTGCTGCAAACAATTTGGTGCAAACAAATTTGCTACAAACAATTTGCTGCAAACAATTTGCTACAAATAATTTGCTGCAAACAATTTGCTGCAAACAACCTTGCTGCAAACACATTTGCTGCAAATAAATTTGCTGCAAACAATTTGCTGCAAACAATTTGCTGCAAACAAACTTGCTGCAAACAAATTTGCTGCAAATAAATTTGCTGCAAACAATTTGCTGCAAACAATTTGCTGCAAACAATTTGCTGCAAACAATTTAGTGCACACAAATTTGCTGCAAACAATTTGATGCAAACAAATTTGCTGCAAACAATTTGCTGCAAACAATTTGCTACAAGCAATTTGCTACAAACAATTTGCTACAAACAATCTGCTGCAAACAATTTGCTACAAATAATTTGCTACAAATAATTTGCTGCCAACAATTTACTGCAAACAATTTAGTGCACACAAATTTGCTGCAAGCAATTTGTAACTAACAAATTTTCTGCAAACAATTTGCTGCAAAAAAATGTGTGGCAAAGAATTTGCTGCAAACAATTCGATACAAACAATTTGCTGCAAACAATTTGCTTTAAACAATTTGCTGCAAACAAATTTGCTGCAAACAATTTGCTGCAAGCAATTTGCTACTAACAAATTTTCTGCAAACAATTTGCTGCAAAAAAATGTGTGGCGAAGAATTTGCTGCAAACAATTCGATACAAACAATTTGCTAAAAACAATTTGCTACAAACAATTTGCTGCAATCAAATTTGCTGCAAACAATTTGCTGCAAACAAACTTGCTGCAAACAATTTGCTGCAAACAATTTGCTGCAAATAATTTGCTGCAAACAATTTGCTACAAACAATTTGCTGCAAACAATTTACTGCAAATAAATTTGCTGCAAACAAATTTGCTGCAAACAATTTGCTGCAAATAATTTGCTGCAAACAATTTGCTGCAAATAATTTGCTGCAAACAATTTACTGCAAACAATTTAGTGCACACAAATTTGCTGCAAACAATTTGCTGCAAACAAATTTGCTGCAAACAATTTGCTGCAAACAATTTGCTACAAACAATTTGCTGCAAACAATTTGCTACAAACAATTTGCTGCAAACAATTTGCTACAAATAATTTGCTACAAACAATTTGCTGCAAACAATTTAGTGCACACAAATTTGCTGCAAACAATTTGCTGCAAACAAATTTGCTGCAAACAATTTGCTACAAACAATTTGCTGCCAACAAATTTGCTGCAAACAATTTGCTGCAAACAATTTGCTGCAAACAATTTGCTGCAAACAATTTGCTGCAAGCAATTTGTAACTAACAAATTTTCTGCAAACAATTTGCTGCAAAAAAATGTGTGGCAAAGAATTTGCTGCAAACTATTCGCTACAAACAATTTGCTGCAAACTATTCGCTATAAACAATTTGCTGCAAACAATTTGCTTTAAACAATTTGCTGCAAACAAATTTGCTGCAAACAATTTGCTGCAAGCAATTTGCTACTAACAAATTTTCTGTAAACAATTTGCTGCAAGAAAATGTGTGGCGAAGAATTTGCTGCAAACAATTCGATACAAACAATTTGCTAAAAACAATTTGCTGCAAACAAATTCTGCAAACAAATTTGCTGCAAACAATTTGCTGCAAACAATTTGCTGCAAACAATTTGCTACAAACAATTTGCTGCAAACAATTTGCTGCAAACAATTTGCTGCAAACAAATTTGCTGCAAACAAATTTGCTGCAAACAATTTGCTGCAAACAATTTGCTGCAAACAAATTTGCTGCAAACAAATTTGCTGCAAACAATTTGCTGCAAATAATTTGCTGCAAACAATTTGCTGCAAACAATTTGCTGCAAACAATTTGCTGCAAACAATTTGCTGCAAACAATTTGCTACAAACAATTTGCTGCAAACAATTTGCTGCAAATAAATTTGCTGCAAACAAATTTGCTGCAAACAATTTGCTGCAAATAATTTGCTGCAAACAATTTGCTGCAAACAATTTGCTGCAAACAATTTACTGCAAACAATTTACTGCAAACAAATTTGCTGCAAACAATTTGCTGCAAACAATTTGCTGCAAACAATTTGCTGCAAACAATTTGCTACAAACAATTTGCTGCAAACAATTTGCTGCAAACAATTTGCTGCAAACAATTTGCTGCAAATAATTTGCTACAAACAATTTGCTGCAAACAAATTTGCTGCAAACAATTTGCTGCAAACAAATTTGCTACAAACAATTTGCTGCAAACAATTTGCTACAAACAATTTGCTGCAAACAAATTTGCTGCAAACAATTTGCTGCAAACAATTTGCTGCAAACAATTTGCTAACTAACAAATTTTCTGCAAACAATTTGCTGCAAAAAAATTGTGGCAAACAATTTACCAAACAATTTGCTAAAAAAAATTTGCTACAAACAATTTGCTGCAAACAAATTTGCTGCAAACAATTTGCTGCAAACAAATTTGCTGCAAACAATTTGCTGCAAACAATTTGCTGCAAATAATTTGCTGCAAACAATTTGCTACAAAAATTTGCTGCAAACAATTTGCTGCAAATAAATTTGCTGCAAACAATTTGCTGCAAACAATTTGCAAAAATTTATGCACAAAATTTGCTGCAAACAATTTGCTGCAATCAAATTTGCTGCAAACAATTTGCTGCAAATAAATTGCTGCAAACAATTTGCTGCAAACAAATTTGCTAAAAACAATTTGCTAAAAATTTGCTGCAAACAATTTGCTACAAACAAATTTGCTGCAAACAATTTGCTGCAAACAAATTTGCTGCAAATACAATTTGCTACAAACAATTTGCTGCAAACAATTTACTGCAAACAAATTTGCTGCAAACAAATTTGCTGCAAACAATTTGCTGCAAACAAATTTGCTGCAAACAATTTGCTGCAAACAATTTGTAATGGTTGAAGAAAATATTTGTTTGAAACCTTAACCGACGTTATTTGTGATCGCAGTCTTGATTTACAAATATATTTATCGCATGCGATACAAATATACGTCGTTGCAATTTCACTTCATTATCAATTAAATTAAATGTAAAAACGTAGATTTTGTTATTATTTGAATATAACGAGTTTCGTTAAGTTTAATTGCGATCATGTGCATAACGCTGTTAACGCAGCTGTTTCGTTTTTTTTTTTAAAGCTTTAGCAAAGTATGCTGCAACCCAGAGTTGCTAATCGTAGCAGCTTTAGCAGCTGATGTTAAAAAGCAGAGCTGTTACGCCGGAAGGTAGCTCCTGCACCAGGCTTCACTCTCTTCCGCTTGAGTTCTCGCCTCGTGCAGACGCAAAAACATCAATTAAATAAAGATAAAATTTTTTCGGCCTGGAACGTGATCAGTGGACCACAGTGCCAGCAGATTGTGCAGCCGCCTTTGGCTAACAAAGCCATCCTCAATACTGGAACGTTCGGCTGCCCCAGAATTACCAGAAAGAGGTATATTATCGCCGCAGCTGCAGGGAAAACCCTCGCTGTCCAGCGCAGCCCCAGCAGTCACAGGAGAGCCTCTGTGGTTGCCCAGCAGTCCTTGCTGCCCACAGAATCAGCTATTCTCCACTGTGACATTTGCTGCCCACTACAGCATCTGCTGCTTGCAGCGACATTTGCTGCTAAGCTGTGCGTTTCACTGCAGCATCTGCTGCTCGCAGCGACATTTGCTGCCCACTACAGCATCTGCTGCTTGCAGAGACATCTGCTGCTAAGCTTTGCTGCCCATAGAAGCCGCTACTGCTCACCGAAGTCGCCACTGGAGCATCTGCTGCTCATCTTGGCTGCCCCAAGAAGTCCCGTCTTTGCCGGGTCTACAGCTGTAGGGAAAACCCTCGCTGACAAGAGCCACATCGCGGGCCCTTCTCGCCGCTTTGCCAAGCAAAGCTTCAGCTGCCATTGGGGCTCATCTACAGCAGATCCGCCTCAGCAGAGCCGCCGCCGTCTCCGTCATTTTTGTGTGTGCATAAAAATAATACATTATATGTATAAATACATATAATAAATATATATATATGTATCGAAAAATTAATTTTGTGCAGAAAACAAACAAAAAAACTATTTGTTCATTAAAAAATGTGCGTAATGAATATTCAAATCTTTTTTTCTCAGTGTTTATTTGCACTGCAATTGTAACAAACGTTAAATTTTGATTCAAAAGAGAAAGCCAAAGAGAACAATTTTGCACACAAACACACTCACACAACACACAACACACACACAATTAATAAATAATTTTGCACACAAACACACTCACACAACACGAAACACACACACCACTAACCAATAATCTGGCATGCAAACACAACACCAACAACACAACACACACACACACAGCAGAATTCTCGAAGGCCTTCGTCGATCCTCTGGTGAGTCTATCGAATGCTCACTGTGGCTACCGCAAGCGCTGTAAAGCTTATTGCGCAAAAGCTTTATTTAGCCCTTGGCTTGCCATTGACACAGTGCAGCGTAAATAATTAAATAATAATAGAATTGGTAGTTAATATGTGTTCGCATAAAAGAATGTAAAGTAAAGAAAATGATTGATTACCGTTTGTTTTTTTGTGCTGAAAGAAAATCATACATAACGTAAAATATCAAATTATAAAGTTTTGTTGTCACATAAGTGCCGAAAGGGTAACAGCTGTTTGGGAGTTAACAGACTCTGGACTTAACATAGCTGGTATTATTACATGCATCATCACATACATACGTCATACGTACATAACATATGTACATAAATAAGTAAAACGAACTACCATAAAATAAAAAAATTAAATTCAATTAAATCAAAAATCAAATAAAAATAAAATTAAATAAATAAAATGAAACAAGAATAAAATAAAAAAAATGAAAATGAGAAAAATAATAAATATCATTAAAATACCTTAAGTATGAACCACACAGCTGAAATACCTTTAAGCATTTATATGAAAGTCTTAATATTAAAAATTCGTTTGCCTGTTAACAATTAAAAAATTTTTTTAAAACCTATATGCACACATTTTTTTTTATATATTAAAATTGGCTAATTAAATAACATTAAATTTACAGCGGTATTAAAAAATACAAGTGAGAGAAGACAAAGATTTGAATAAACACTACAATGAATCAAACAAACTGATACGATGTTAAAAAGAAACAAAATATAGACTAATTGGTAGCAATGCACATATCTAAAGAAAAAAATTTTTTTTCAATTTAGTTTATCAATAAAAACAAAATTTTCTTCACCAATAGTAAAAATAAAAACAAAATGAAAAGCCTATATAATTAAAATTAAGTAAATAACAAGCACACATAGTAACAAGATTTACAATTGAAAGAAAAACAATAAGTAAAAATGAGACATTAAGATAAATTGTAAAAATTAAGAATGAATTTGTTTGAGATTGTTTTGCTATAATATTCTTCGAATATGGAATTGATTAAATATGAAATTTATACCCATGATCTTACTGATACAATGATGTTGTAAATTCTGATTTCTGAGGACCTGGAGAATTAATTAAATGTAGAAAAGTTAGTTTAGGGGATTTTCATCATTTTTTTTTTTACAGCGCAGAAAATCCAATTGGTTGGGTGGGTACAGAGCGCAATGAGGCTGATCAACACCACAGACCCCCACTTTAGAATGTGACCAACTCTTTATGAAAGAATCTGCAGTTCAATTGGTTATTTTATAATAATGTCTAACGTAACGAATAGTTACCCTGTAGTTTTCATTTGTTTTTGCCACCGTTATGTATTTAGATTCAGTAGGGACTCTTTAATTAAGATTTGTAGGTAGGCGTAGTGCAGGACATGGTAAAAACCCATGGTTTTTTTAATAAATAGTTCCATATTCAAATTTATGGTTACTACAACCGCCCGGCTAGCTCAGTAATACTTGCTGCTACATTACAACAATTTGCTGCAAACAATTTGCTGCAAATAATTTGCTGCAAACAATTTGCTGCAAATAATTTGCTGCAAACAATTTGCTACAAACAATTTGCTGCAAACAATTTGCTGCAAATAATTTGCTACAAGCAATTTGCTTCAAATAAATTTGCTGCAAACAATTTGCTGCAAACAATTTGCTACAAGCAATTTGCTACAAACAATTTGCTACAAACAATCTGCTGCAAACAATTTGCTACAATCAAATTTGCTGCAAACAATTTGCTGCAAATAATTTGCTGCAAACAATTTGCTACAAATAATTTGCTGCAAACAATTTGCTACAAATAAATGTGCTGCAAACAATTTGCTGCAAACAATTTGCTACAAGCAATTTGCTACAAACAATTTGCTACAAACAATCTGCTGCAAACAATTTGCTACAATCAAATTTGCTGCAAACAATTTGCTGCAAACAAACATGCTGCCAACAAATTTGCTGCAAACAAATTTGCTGCAAACAATTTGCTGCAAATAATTTGCTGCAAACAATTTGCTGCAAATAATTTGCTGCAAACAATTTACTGCAAACAATTTAGTGCAAACAATTTGCTACAAATAATTTGCTGCAAACAATTTGCTACAAATAAATGTGCTGCAAATAATTTGCTGCAAACAATTTGCTACAAATAATTTGCTGCAAACAATTTGCTACAAATAATTTGCTGCAAACAATTTGCTATAAACAATTTGCTGCAAACAAACTTGCTGCAAACAAACTTGCTGCAAACAAATTTGCTGCAAACAAATTTGCTGCAAACAATTTGCTGCAAATAATTTGCTGCAAACAATTTGCTGCAAATAATTTGCTGCAAACAATTTACTGCAAACAATTTAGTGCAAACAATTTGCTACAAATAATTTGCTGCAAACAATTTGCTACAAATAAATGTGCTGCAAACAATTTGTTGCAAACAATTTGCTGCAAATAATTTGCTGCAAACAATTTGCTACAAATAATTTGCTGCAAACAATTTGCTACAAATAAATGTGCTGCAAATAATTTGCTGCAAACAATTTGCTACAAATAATTTGCTGCAAACAATTTGCTACAAATAAATGTGCTGCAAACAATTTGCTGCAAACAATTTGCTACAAGCAATTTGCTACAAACAAATTGCTACAAACAATCTGCTGCAAACAATTTGCTACAATCAAATTTGCTGCAAACAATTTGCTGCAAACAATTTGCTGCAAACAAACTTGCTGCAAACAAACTTGCTGCAAACAAATTTGCTGCAAACAAACTTGCTGCAAACAAATTTGCTGCAAACAAATTTGCTGCAAACAATTTGCTGCAAACAATTTGCTGCAAACAATTTGCTACAAATAATTTGCTGCAAACAATTTGCTACAAATAAATTTGCTGCAAACAATTTGCTGCAAACAATTTGCTGCAAATAATTTGCTGCAAACAATTTGCTACAAACAATTTGCTGCAAACAATTTGCTACAAACAATTTTGCTGCAAACAATTTGCTGCAAACAATTTGCTACAAGCAATTTGCTACAAACAATTTGCTACAAACAATCTGCTGCAAACAATTTGCTACAATCAAATTTGCTGCAAACAATTTGCTGCAAACAATTTGCTGCAAACAAACTTGCTGCAAACAAACTTTGCTGCAAACAAATTTGGTGCAAACAAATTTGCTGCAAACAATTTGCTGCAAATAATTTGCTGCAAACAATTTGCTGCAAATAATTTGCTGCAAACAATTTGCTGCAAATAATTTGCTGCAAACAATTTGCTACAAATAAATTTGCTGCAAACAATTTGCTGCAAACAAATTTGCTGCAAACAATTTGCTGCAAACAATTTGCTGCAAACAATTTGCTACAATCAAATTTGCTGCAAACAATTTGCTGCAAACAATTTGCTGCAAACAAACTTGCTGCAAACAAACTTGCTGCAAACAAATTTGCTACAAATAAATGTGCTGCAAACAATTTGCTGCAAACAATTTGCTACAAGCAATTTTCTACAAACAATTTGCTACAAACAATCTGCTGCAAACAATTTGCTACAATCAAATTTGCTGCAAACAATTTCCTGCAAACAATTTGCTGCAAATAATTTGCTGCAAACGATTTGCTACAAATAATTTGCTGCAAACAATTTGCTACAAATAAATGTGCTGCAAACAATTTGCTGCAAACAATTTGCTACAAACAATTTGCTACAAACAATTTGCTACAAACAATCTGCTGCAAACAATTTGCTACAATCAAATTTGCTGCAAACAATTTGCTGCAAACAATTTGCTGCAAACAATTTGCTGCGAACAAACTTGCTGCAAACAAATTTGCTGCAAACAAATTTGCTGCAAACAATTTGATGCAAATAATTTGCTGCAAACAATTTGCTGCAAACAATTTGCTGCAAATAATTTGCTGCAAACAATTTGCTGCAAACAATTTGCTGCAAACAATTTGCTGCAAACAATTTGCTGCAAATAATTTGCTACAAACAATTTGCTACAAACAAATTGTGCTGCAAACAATTTGCTGCAAACAATTTGCTACAAACAATTTACAAACAATTGCTGCAAACAATTTGCTACAAACAATTTGCTGCAAACAATTTGCTACAAACAAATTTGCTGCAAACAATTTGCTGCAAATAATTTGCTGCAAACAATTTGCTACAAATAATTTGCTGCAAACAATTTGCTACAAACAATTTGCTACAAACAATTTGCTACAAACAATCTGCTGCAAACAATTTGCTACAATCAAATTTGCTGCAAACAATTTGCTGCAAATAATTTGCTGCAAACAAACTTGCTGCAAACAAATTTGCTGCAAACAATTTACTGCAAACAATTTAGTGCACACAAATTTTCTACAAACAATTTGCTGCAAATAATTTGCTGCAAACAATTTACTGCAAACAATTTAGTGCACACAAATTTGCTACAAACAATCTGCTGCAAGCAATTTGCTACAAATAATTTATTGCAAACAAATTTGCTGCAAACAATTTACTGCAAACAATTTAGTGCACACAAAGTTGCTGAAAACAAATTTGCTGCAAACAAATTTGCTACAAATAAATTTGCTGCAAACAATTTGCTGCAAACAATTTGCTACAAATAATTTGCTGCAAACAATTTACTCCAAACAATTAAGTGCAAACAATTTAGTGCACACAAATTTGCTACAAACAATCTGCTGCAAGCAATTTGCTACAAATAATTTATTGCAAACAAATTTGCTGCAAACAATTTACTGCAAACAATTTAGTGCAAACAAATTTGCTACAAATAAATTTGCTGCAAACAATTTGCTGCAAACAATTTGCTACAAATAATTTGCTGCAAACAATTTACTCCAAACAATTAAGTGCACACAAATTTGCTGCAAACAATTTGCTGGAATCAAATTTGCTGCAAACAATTTGCTGCAAACAATTTGCTACAAGCAATTTGCTACAAACAATTTGCAAACAAATTTGCTACAAACAATCTGCTGCAAACAATTTGCTACAAATAATTTACTGCAAACAAATTTGCTGCAAACAATTTGCTGCAAACAATTTACTGCAAACAAACTTGCTACAAACAATCTGCTGCAAACAATTTGCTACAAATAATTTACTGCAAACAAATTTGCTGCAAATAATTTGCTGCAAACAATTTACTGCAAACAATTTAGTGCACACAAATTTGCTACAAACAACCTAGCTGCAAACACATTTGCTGCAAATAAATTTGCTGCAAATAAATTTGCTGCAAATAAATTTGCTGCAAATAAATTTGCTGCAAATAAATTTGCTGCAAATAAATTTGCTGCAAACAATTTGCTGCAAACAATTTGCTGCAAACAAACTTGCTGCAAACAAACTTGCTGCAAACAAATTTGCTGCAAATAAATTTGCTGCAAACAATTTGCTGCAAACATTTTGCTGCAAACAATTTGCTACAAACAATCTGCTGCAAACAATTTGCTGCCAACAATTTACTGCAAACAATTTAGTGCACACAAATTTTCTGCAAACAATTTGCTGCAAAAAAATGTGTGGCAAAGAATTTGCTGCAAACAATTCGATACAAAAAATTTGCTGCAATTAATTTGCTTTAAACAATTTGCTGCAAACAAATTTGCTGCAAACAATTTGCTACTAACAAATTTTCTGTAAACAATTTGCTGCAAAAAATTGTATGGCGAAGAATTTGCTGCAAACAATTTGCTACAAACAATTTGCTAAAAACAATTTGCTACAAACAATTTGCTGCAAACAAATTTGCTGCAAACAATTTGCTGCAAACAATTTGCTGCAAACAATTTGCTGCAAACAATTTGCTGCAAACAATTTGCTGCAAACAATTTGCTACAAACAATTTGCTGCAAACAATTTGCTGCAAACAATTTGCTGCAAACAATTTGCTGCAAACAATTTTGCTGCAAACAATTTGCTGCAAACAATTTGCTACAAACAATTTGCTTGCAAACAAATTTGCTGCAAACAATTTGCTGCAAACAATTTGCTGCAAACAAATTTGCTACAAACAATTTGCTGCAAACAATTTGCTGCAAACAATTTGCTACAAACAATTTGCTGCAAACAATTTACTGCAAACAATTTGCTGCAAACAAATTTGCTGCAAACAATTTGCTGCAAACAAATTTGCTGCAAACAATTTGCTGCAAACAATTTGCTACAAACAATTTGCTACAAACAATTTGCTGCAAACAAATTTGCTACAAACAATTTGCTGCAAACAATTTGCTACAAATAATTTACTGCAAACAAATTTGCTGCAAACAATTTGCTGCAAACAATTTGCTGCAAACAATCTTGCTACAAACAATTTGCTGCAAACAATTTGCTACAAATAATTTGCTGCAAACAATTTGCTGCAAATAATTTGCTGCAAACAATTTACTGCAAACAATTTAGTGCAAACAAATTTGCTACAAACAATTTGCTGCAAACAATTTTGCTGCAAACAAATTTGCTGCAAACAATTTGCTGCAAACAAATTTGCTGCAAACAATTTGCTGCAAACAAATTTGCTGCAAACAATTTGCTGCAAACAATTTGCTGCAAACAATTTGCTGCAAACAAATTTGCTGCAAACAATTTGCTGCAAACAATTTGCTGCAAACAATTTGCTGCAAACAATTTGCTGCAAACAATTTGCTGCAAACAATTTGCTGCAAACAATTTACTGCAAACAATTTTGCTGCAAACAATTTGCTGCAAACAATTTGCTGCAAAAAATTTGTTGCAAACAATTTGCTGCAAACAATTTGCTACAAAAAAATTTGCTGCAAATAATTTGCTGCAAACAATTTGCTGCAAACAAATTTGCTGCAAACAATTTGCTACAAACAAATTTGCTGCAAACAATTTGCTGCAAACAAATTTGCTGCAAACAATTTGCTGCAAACAAACAATTTGCTGCAAACAATTTGCTACAAACAATTTGCTGCAAACAATTTGCTGCAAACAATTTGCTGCAAACAATTTGCTGCAAACAAATTTGCTGCAAACAATTTGCTGCAAACAATTTGCTGCAAACAAATTTGCTGCAAACAATTTTGCTGCAAACAATTTGCTGCAAACAATTTGCTGCAAACAATTTGCTGCAAACAAATTTGCTGCAAACAAATTTGCTGCAAACAATTTGCTACAAACAATTTGCTGCAAACAATTTGCTACAAATAATTTGCTGCAAACAATTTACTGCAAACAATTTAGTGCAAACAAATTTGCTGCAAACAATTTGCTGCAAACAAATTTGCTGCAAACAATTTGCTGCAAACAATTTGCTGCAAACAAATTTGCTACAAACAATTTGCTGCAAACAATTTGCTGCAAATAATTTGCTGCAAACAAATTTGCTGCAAACAAATTTGCTGCAAACAATTTGCTGCAAACAATTTGGTGCAAACAAATTTGCTACAAACAATTTGCTGCAAACAATTTGCTGCAAACAATTTGCTGCAAATAAATTTGCTGCAAACAAATTTGCTGCAAACAAATTTTGCTGCAAACAATTTGCTGCAAACAAATTTGCTGCAAACAAATTTGCTGCAAACAATTTGCTGCAAACAATTTGCTGCAAACAATTTGCTGCAAACAATTTGCTGCAAACAATTTGCTGCAAACAAATTTGCTACAAACAATTTGCTGCAAACAATTTGCTGCAAACAATTTGCTGCAAACAATTTGCTGCAAACAATTTGCTGCAAACAATTTGCTGCAAACAATTTGTGCAAACAAATTTGCTGCAAACAATTTGCTGCAAACAATTTGCTGCAAACAATTTGCTGCAAACAATTTGCTGACAAACAATTTGCTGCAAACAATTTGCTTTAAACAATTTGCTGCAAACAAATTTGCTGCAAACAATTTGCTACAAACAAATTTTCTGCAAACAATTTGCTGCAAAAAAATGTATGGCAAAGAATTTGCTGCAAACAATTTGCTACAAACAATTTGCTAAAAACAATTTGCTACAAACAATTTGCTGCAAACAAATTTGCTGCAAACAATTTGCTGCAAACAAATTTGCTGCAAACAATTTGCTGCAAACAATTTGCTGCAAACAAATTTGCTGCAAACAATTTGCTGCAAACAATTTGCTGCAAACAATTTGCTGCAAACAAATTTGCTGCAAACAATTTGCTGCAAACAATTTGCTGCAAACAATTTGCTGCAAACAATTTGCTGCAAACAAATTTGCTGCAAACAATTTGCTGCAAACAATTTGCTGCAAACAATTTGCTACAAACAATTTGCTGCAAACAATTTGCTACAAACAATTTGCTGCAAACAATTTGCTGCAAACAATTTGCTGCAAACAATTTGCTGCAAACAATTTAGTGCACAAACAATTTGCTGCAAACAATTTGCTGCAAACAATTTGCTGCAAACAATTTGCTGCAAAAATTTGTTGCAAACAATTTGCTGCAAACAATTTGCTGCAAACAATTTGCTGCAAACAATTTGCTAACAAATTTGCTGCAAACAATTTGCTGCAAAAAATGTGTGGCAAAGAATTTGCTGCAAACAATTTGCTACAAACAATTTGCTGCAAACAATTTGCTGCAAACAATTTGCTGCAAACAATTTGCTGCAAACAATTTGCTGCAAACAATTTGCTACTAACAAATTTTCTGTAAACAATTTGCTGCAAAAAAATGTGTGGCGAAGAATTTGCTGCAAACAATTCGATACAAACAATTTGCTAAAAACAATTTGCTACAAACAATTTGCTGCAATCAAATTTGCTGCAAACAATTTGCTGCAAACAATTTGCTGCAAACAATTTGCTGCAAACAAATTTGCTGCAAACAATTTGCTGCAAACAATTTGCTGCAAACAATTTGCTTTGCTGCAAACAATTTGCTGCAAACAATTTGCTGCAAACAATTTGCTACAAACAATTTGCTGCAAACAATTTGCTGCAAACAAATTTGCTGAAATACAATTTGCTGCAAACAATTTGCTGCAAACAATTTGCTGCAAACAATTTGTTGCAAACAATTTGCTGCAAACAATTTGCTGCAAACAATTTGCTGCAAACAATTTGCTGCAAACAATTTGCTGCAAATAATTTGCTGCAAACAATTTGCTGCAAACAATTTGCTGCAAAAAATTTGCTGCAAACAATTTGCTGCAAATAATTTGCTGCAAACAATTTGCTGCAAACAATTTGCTGCAAACAATTTGCTGCAAACAATTTGCTGCAAACAATTTGCTGCAAACAATTTGCTGCAAAAAATTTGTGGCAAACAATTTGCTACAAACAATTTGCTACAAACAATTTGCTGCAAACAATTTTCTGCAAACAATTTGCTGCAAACAATTTGCTGCAAACAATTTAGTGCAAACAAATTTGCTGCAAACAATTTGCTGCAAACAAATTTGCTGCAAACAATTTGCTGCAAACAATTTGCTGCAAACAATTTGCTGCAAACAATTTGCTGCAAACAATTTGCTGCAAACAATTTGCTACAAACAATTTGCTGCAAACAATTTGCTACAAACAAATTTACTGCAAACAATTTGCTGCAAAAATTTGTTGCAAACAATTTGCTGCAAACAATTTGCTGCAAACAATTTGCTGCAAACAATTTGCTGTAAACAATTTGCTGCAAACAATTTGCTGCAAACAATTTGCTGCAAACAATTTGCTACAAACAAATTTGCTGCAAACAATTTGCTGCAAACAATTTGTGGCAAAGAATTTGCTGCAAACAATTTGTAACAAACAAATTTGCTGCAAACAATTTGCTGCAAACAATTTGCTGCAAACAATTTGCTGCAAACAATTTGCTACAAACAATTTGCTGCAAAAACAATTTGCTGCAAACAATTTGCTGCAAACAATTTGCTGCAAATAATTTGCTGCAAACAATTTGCTGCAAACAATTTGCTGCAAACAATTTGCTGCAAACAATTTGCTGCAAACAATTTGCTGCAAACAAATTTGCTACAAACAATTTGCTGCAAACAAATTTGCTGCAAACAATTTGCTGCAAACAATTTGCTGCAAACAATTTGCTGCAAACAATTTGCTGCAAAAAATTTGCTACTAACAAATTTTCTTGCAAACAATTTGCTGCAAACAATTTGCTGGCAAACAATTTGCTGCAAACAATTTGCTACAAACAATTTGCTACAAACAATTTGCTGCAAACAATTTGCTTCAAACAATTTGCTGCAAACAATTTGCTGCAAACAATTTGCTACTAACAAATTTGCTGCAAACAATTTGCTGCAAATAAATTTGCTGCAAAGAATTTGCTGCAAACAATTTGCTGCAAACAATTTGCTGCAAACAATTTGCTACAAACAATTTGCTGCAAACAATTTGCTGCAAACAATTTGCTACAAACAATTTGCTGCAAACAATTTGCTACAAACAAATTTGCTGCAAACAATTTGCTACAAACAAATTTGCTGCAAACAATTTGCTGCAAACAATTTGCTACAAACAATTTGCTGCAAACAATTTACTGCAAACAATTTGTGCTACAAACAATTTGCTGCAAACAATTTGCTACAAACAATTTGCTGCAAACAATTTGCTGCAAACAATTTGCTGCAAACAATTTGCTGCAAACAATTTGCTACAAACAAATTTGCTGCAAACAATTTGCTGCAAACAATTGTGGCAAAGAATTTGTTGCAAACAATTTGCTGCAAACAATTTGCTACAAACAATTTGCTACAAACAATTTGCTGCAAACAATTTGCTACAAACAATTTGCTGCAAACAATTTGCTGCAAACAAATTTGCTGCAAACAATTTGCTGCAAACAATTTGCTGCAAACAATTTGCTGCAAACAATTTGCTGCAAACAATTTGCTGCAAACAATTTGCTGCAAACAAATTTTCTGCAAACAATTTGCTGCAAAAAATTTGCTGCAAACAAATTTGCTGCAAACAATTTGCTACAAACAATTTGCTGCAAACAATTTGCTACAAACAAATTTGCTGCAAACAATTTGCTGCAAACAATTTGCTGCAAACAATTTGCTGCAAACAATTTGCTGCAAACAATTTGCTGCAAACAATTTGCTGCAAACAATTTGCTGCAAACAATTTGCTGCAAACAATTTAGCTGCAAACAATTTGCTGCAAACAATTTGCTGCAAACAAATTTGCTGCAAACAATTTGCTACAAACAATTTGCTGCAAACAATTTGCTACAAACAAGTTTGCTGCAAACAATTTGCTGCAAACAATTTGCTGCAAACAATTTGCTGCAAACAATTTGCTGCAAACAATTTGCTGCAAACAATTTGCTGCAAACAATTTGTAACAAACAAATTTGCTGCAAACAATTTGCTGCAAAAATTTGCTGCAAACAATTTGCTGCAAACAATTTGCTGCAAACAATTTGCTGCAAACAATTTGCTGCAAACAAATTTGCTGCAAACAATTTGCTGCAAACAAATTTGCTGCAAACAATTTGCTACAAACAAATTTGCTGCAAACAATTTGCTACAAACAATTTGCTGCAAACAATTTGCTGCAAATAAATTTGCTGCAAACAATTTGCTGCAAACAATTTGCTGCAAACAATTTGCTGCAAACAATTTGCTGCAAATAATTTTGCTGCAAACAATTTACTGCAAACAATTTAGTGCACACAAATTTGCTGCAAACAATTTGCTGCAATCAAATTTGCTGCAAACAATTTGCTGCAAACAATTTGCTGCAAGCAATTTGCTACTAACAAATTTGCTGCAAACAATTTGCTGCAAAAAATGTGTGGCAAAGAATTTGCTGCAAACAATTTGCTGCAAACAATTTGCTGCAAACAATTTGCTGCAAACAATTTGCTGCAAACAATTTGCTGCAAACAATTTGCTACAAACAATTTGCTGCAAACAAATTTGCTGCAAACAATTTGCTGCAAACAATTTGCTGCAAACAATTTGCTGCAAACAAATTTGCTGCAAACAATTTGCTGCAAACAATTTGCTGCAAAATTTGCTGCAAACTAGCTGCAAACAATTTGCTGCAAACAATTTGCTGCAAACAATTTGCTGCAAACAATTTGCTGCAAACAATTTGCTGCAAACAAACAAATTTGCTGTAAACAATTTGCTGCAAAAAATTTGCGGCAAAGAATTTGCTGCAAACAATTTGACTGCAAACAATTTGCTAAAAACAAATTTGCTACAAACAATTTGCTGCAAACAAATTTGCTGCAAACAATTTGCTGCAAACAATCTTGCTGCAAACAATTTGCTGCAAACAATTTGCTGCAAACAAATTTGCTGCAAACAATTTGCTACAAACAATTTGCTGCAAACAATTTACTGCAAACAAATTTGCTGCAAACAATTTGCTGCAAACAATTTGATGCAAACAATTTGCTGCAAACAATTTGCTGCAAACAATTTGCTGCAAACAATTTGCTACAAACAATTTGCTGCAAACAATTTGCTGCAAACAATTTGCTGCAAACAAATTTGCTAAATACAATTTGCTACAAACAATTTGCTGCAAACAATTTGCTGCAAACAATTTGGTGCAAACAAATTTGCTGCAAACAATTTGCTGCAAACAAATTTGCTGCAAACAATTTGCTGCAAACAATTTGCTACAAACAATTTGCTACAAACAATTTGCTACAAACAATTTGCTACAAACAATTTGCTGCAAACAATTTGCTACAAATAATTTGCTGCAAACAATTTGCTACAAACAAATTTGCTGCAAACAATTTGCTGCAAACAATTTGCTACAAACAATTTGCTGCAAACAATTTGCTACAAACAATTTGCTGCAAACAATTTGCTGCAAATAAATTTGCGGCAAACAAATTTGCTGCAAACAATTTGCTGCAAACAATTTGCTGCAAACAATTTGCTGCAAACAATTTGCTGCAAACAAATTTGTGCAAACAAATTTGCTGCAAACAATTTGCTGCAAACAATTTTGCTACAAACAATTTGCTACAAACAATTTGCAAAATGCCAACAAATTTGCTGCAAACAAATTTGCTGCAAACAATTTGCTGCAAACAATTTGCTGCAAACAATTTGCTGCAAACAAATTTGCTGCAAACAATTTGCTGCAAAAAAATTTGCAAACAATTTGCTAAAAATTTGCTGCAAACAATTTGCTGCAAACAATTTGCTGCAAACAATTTGCTGCAAACAATTTGCTGCAAACAATTTGCTGCAAACAAATTTGCTGCAAACAATTTGCTGCAAACAATTTGCTACTAACAAATTTGCTGCAAACAATTTGCTGCAAACAATTTGCTGCAAACAATTTGCTGCAAACAAATTTGCTGTAAACAATTTGCTGCAAACAAATTTGCTGCAAAGAATTTGCTGCAAGCAATTTGCTACAAACCATTTGCTAAAAACAATTTGCTACAAACAATTTGCTGCAAAATAAATTTGCTGCAAACAATTTGCTGCAAACAATTTGCTTGCAAACAATTTGCTGCAAACAATTTGCTGCAAACAATTTGCTGCAAACAATTTGCTGCAAACAATTTGCTGCAAACAATTTGCTGCAAACAATTTTGCTGCAAACAATTTGCTACAAACAAATTTGCTGCAAACAATTTGCTGCAAATAATTTGCTGCAAACAATTTGCTGCAAACAATTTGCTGCAAACAATTTGCTAAAACAATTTGCTGCAAAAAACAATTTGCTGCAAACAATTTGCTGCAAACAATTTAGTGCAAACAAATTTGCTGCAAACCATTTGCTGCAAATGCAAATTTGCTGCAAACAATTTGCTGCAAACAATTTGCTACAAACAATTTGCTACAAACAATTTGCTGCAAACAATTTGCTGCAAACAATTTGCTGCAAACAATTTTGCTGCAAACAATTTGCTGCAAACAATTTGCTGCAAACAATTTGCTGCAAACAATTTGCTACAAACAATTTGCTGCAAACAATTTGCTGCAAACAATTTAGAATTTGCTGCAAACAAATTTGCTGCAAACAATTTGCTGCAAACAATTTGCTGCAAACAATTTGCAAACAATTTGCTGCAAACAATTTGCTGCAAACAATTTGCTGCAAAAATTTGCTGCAAAAATTTGCTGCAAAGAATTTGCTGCAAACAATTTGCTGCAAACAATTTGCTGCAAACAATTTGCTGCAAACAATTTGCTGCCAACAATTTACTGCAAACAATTTGCTGCAAACAATTTGCTGCAAATAATTTGCTGCAAACAATTTGCTGCAAACAAATTTGCTGCAAACAATTTGCTGCAAACAATTTGCTGCAAACAAATTTGCTGCAAACAAATTTGCTGAAAACAATTTGCTGCAAACAATTTGCTGCAAACAATTTGCTGCAAACAAATTTGCTGCAAACAATTTGCTGCAAACAATTTGCTGCAAACAATTTGCTGCAAACAATTTGCTACAAATAAATTTGCTGCAAACAATTTGCTACAAATAAATTTGCTGCAAACAATTTGCTGCAAACAATTTGCTGCAAACAATTTGCTGCAAATAAATTTGCTGCAAACAATTTGCTGCAAACAAATTTGCTAAATACAATTTGCTACAAACAATTTGCTACCAATACAAATTTGCTGCAAACAATTTGCTACAAATAAATTTGCTGCAAACAATTTGCTGCAAACCATTTGCTGCAATCAAATTTGCTGCAAACCATTTGCTGCAATCAAATTTGCTGCAAACAATTTGCTGCAAATAAATTGCTGCAAACAATTTGCTGCAAATAAATTGCTGCAAACAATTTGCTGCAAACAAATTTGCTAAATACAATTTGCTACAAACAATTTGCTGCAAACAATTTGCTACAAATAAATTTGCTGCAAACAATTTGCTACAAATAAATTTGCTGCAAACAATTTGCTGCAAACAAATTTGCTAAATACAATTTGCTACAAACAATTTGCTGCAAACAATTTACTGCAAACTATTTAGTGCACACAAATTTGCTGCAAACCATTTGCTGCAATCAAATTTGCTGCAAACAATTTGCTGCAAACAATTTGCTGCAAACAATTTGCTACAAGCAATTTACTACAAACAATTTGCTACAAACAATCTGCTACAAATAAATTTGCTACAAATAATTTGCTGCAAACAATTTGCTACAAATATATTTGCTGCAAACAATTTGCTGCAAACAATTTGCTGCAAACAATTTGCTACAAATAACTTGCTGCAAACAATTTACTGCAAACAATTTAGTGCACACAAATTTGCTGCAATCAAATTTGCTGCAAACAATTTGCTACCAACAATTTGCTGCAAACAATTTACTGCAAACTATTTAGTGCACACAAATTTGCTGCAAACCATTTGCTGCAATCAAATTTGCTGCAAACAATTTGCTGCAAATAAATTGCTGCAAACAATTTGCTGCAAACAAATTTGCTAAATACAATTTGCTACAAACAATTTGCTGCAAACAATTTACTGCAAACTATTTAGTGCACACAAATTTGCTGCAAACCATTTGCTGCAATCAAATTTGCTGCAAACAATTTGCTGCAAACAATTTGCTACAAGCAATTTACTACAAACAATTTGCTACAAACAATCTGCTGCAAACAATTTGCTGCAAACAATTTGCTACAAATAACTTGCTGCAAACAATTTACTGCAAACAATTTAGTGCACACAAATTTGCTGCAAACAATTTGCTGCAATCAAATTTGCTGCAAACAATTTGCTACTAACAATTTGCTGCAAACAATTTGCTGCAAAAAAATGTGTGGCGAAGAATTTGTTGCAAACCATTTGCTGCAAACAATTTGCTGCAAACAATTTGCTGCAAACAATTTACCGCCAACAATTTACTGCAAACAATTTGCTGCAAACAATTGGCTGCAAGTAATTTGCTACAAACAATTTGCTGCAAACAATTTACTGCAAACAATTTACTGCAAACAATTTGCTGCAAACAAATTTGCTGCAAACAAATATGCTGAACACAATTTGCTGCAAATAATTTGCTGCAAACAAATTTGCTGCAAACAATTTGCTGCAAATAAATTCCTGCAAACAATTTGCTGCAAACAAATTTGCTAAATACAATTTGCTGCAAACAATTTGCTACAAATAATTTGCTGCAAACAATTTGCTACAAATAAATTTGCTGCAAACAATTTGCTGCAAATAAATTGCTGCAAACAATTTGCTGCAAACAAATTTGCTAAATACAATTTGCTGCAAACAATTTGCTGCGAGACGCGAGATCTAATCGGGGAGCGCCGCCGTTGTTCTCAGCTATTTCACGCGCCGCTCCACGAGATCAAAACGGGGCGCCGAGGTACTCTGGCGGCCGCCGCTGTTCTCAGGCGAGGAGCGCTATTAGGATTGGGACGATGCGAACGCGAGATCTAAACGGGGAGCGCCGCCGTTGATCTCAGCGAGTCGTTGGATACAGGGTGAGAGAACGTCTTGCGAGTTTCCAATCGTGGCTCAAGGGTACCAAGAGGCTACGATGGTTCTCAGCGAAAGACGGCGTTGATTCGTGAGAATTGAGTGCGACTCTAGGGGCGCCGTAGAGTCGCGACTATTCTCTAACGAAACGGAAGCGAGTGGGAGTAGGGATACGGTGGATGAGACAGTTATCTCTGTTCCTCCTTGCTGTTCGCGTCTGTTCTTCTCGGCTCTCGATCGCAAAGTGCTGGCAGCACTCTCGATCGAGCAGCGCGGAAGCTGTCCTGACACAACTCCACCACGAAAGCTCTCTTCTCACCACAGAGCTTTCGTGCAGGGTTGCATCCGACCGCTCCCCGCGCTCTCGACAGAGGGCGCTGCCAGCATCCCTACGCTCCTATCGACAACTAATTCAAACTAATTCAACTGATTCGAACTAAAATATAATAATTCATTATTAAACTTATGAACTACAAACTTAAATGCAACGATTCCAATATTAAACTTATAAACTACAAAATTCAAACTTAAATATAATAATTTCATTGTTAGACTTACAAACTACAAACTTAACCATGTAAGACGGGGGAAGAAACCCCGCCTTACACCCCCCCCTTTCCTACCAGAGTCACAGTTACGGCTCCTCGGGCCGTAATCGTGACGGAAAAGGCTCTTGCGCCGCTGACCACCCGGAAACGGGTCCTCCTGTCACGCCTTCCGCCTTCGTCCACCTCCTTCCTCAATAGTCGGACCGTCTCCGCGTCCAACGCGATATCCCTCGGCCTGATGACCCAATCCGCCGGGATTAGTGGCAACAGGTCCGGTTGCTCCACCGCCGCCCCGAAGATTTCGTCGAGATCGGGTGTCCAGACGATGCCTTCCTCGCCCAGCCCGGCCATCAGCTCCGCCTCTGAGGAGGTATTAAGCGGTGGCTCCACATCCATCGCCATCAGCTCCGCGTCGACTGACGGCTCATTGTTGTTGTTGGGGTCGCAGCTGCGGGCCTCCTTCCGGGTTTCGGAGGAGCCCAGGTGGCGCTCGCGGGGATTGCGCGGCGCTCGCAGCTGCGGCCTTTAGCCGTCAGGGCTCGCCTCCGACGTCGCCTGCCTCTGGCCTTGTCGTCCCCTGCGTCGTTTCCTCCGGGGCTTCCGTCGCCTCGGGTTCTCTACGACCCCTGGCAGGAAGCGGATGCTCACGTGTGGGAACGTGCTCGCGGAGTCCACTTCCCACCTGCCGTTGCTGAACGTGCGACGGCACGTCTGTCCGTCTTCGTCGTCGCTGCTCCCCGGCTCGAAGTTGGCGACGTACGACGTTCGGCTCATCGTCTCTGCGGGTCTCAGATTCCCTGCACTCGACGATGCTTCCGGGGCGAGATCATCCGACTGCTCGTCGCTTGTCGCCAACGCGACGCCGAAGGCGACGTGGTCGTCGACTCCGTCCCGATTGGGGCTCGCCTCTTGTTGCCCCGTGGCGGCCTCTCCACCGTCCCGGGCGACGCTGGTCGCGTCTGCTTGCGCTCCCTCTGTCTCTGGCTCCGGCTCTACGGGATCCGGTTGCATCAAGGCTGGCAGCGGTTCTGGTGACGGCGGCTCCTCGTAGTGGGGCGGGGTTTGCCGCATCCCTGGCATGTGGACGTAGATCGTCGTCGCCCGGATCTCCATCATTTGGGCCGCGTCCGCCAAGCGTTCATATGAGTGCGTCACCGACTCGTAGATGGTGTGCCGGTACTCCGCCTCGTCCTCTTCTGACTCGTCGCGCTCCCACCCGTCGGGGTCCTCTCCTTCGGCGCTTCCGGGCTCCTCGACCTCCGGGTCTTCGGCCTCGTCGTCCTCTGCGTCTTCTTCCTCCGACACTTCCACCTCGGACCAGTGGTCGTCTCGCCTGCGCGCGTAAAAAGTCCGCCCGATCCGCGGATCCCTCTGCGGCCAGCCTCCATCCTCCGGCCCCCGCTCCTCGCTTGGGCGTGGCTCCGTGGCGTCGCTATCCGCCGATACCTCCGCATCCTCTTCGCTGCTGACCCAGATGCAGTCTTCATCCATCGTGTTGTTTTGTTTTTTTTTTTTCTGCACACTGCGGTTGTGGAAGAGAGAAATAAATGGGTATTACTAGTCCTACCCTACCTGCTACCTTCCTACCAGTGCGACTGTCAGGTTGACTTATGCTGTTCATTCCAAAGTTCTTATTTCTAATTGTACAATCCGTTCTTATTCTATTCCTTATACTCTACGTGCCTACCGAGAACCCTCCTCTTTGACCTCCTGGGCCTGCGTCACTCGCCCTTTTCCCTGGCGAGCTCGCGGCCTGCAGGGGAATCCAAGGTTTCGTCATCGTCTTCGGGGTCCTGGAAATAGGGTTTCAGTGCGATTAAGTTGGCCACCCGCTTCTTGCGTTCACCTTCGCGAGTGAGACGCACGATGTTGGGGGAGATGAAGCTAGCCACCCTGTAGGGTCCATCGTACTTCGGGGCGAGTTTGGCCGCAAACCCTTCCGCTGCATTGGACAGCTGGTGCTGCCTTACCATGACTTCTGCTCCAACAGTGGGTCGCCATCCCCTTCTCCTGAGGTTGTAGTGCCTTCCTTGGTCCATCGATGCCTTCTGTAGATTGTTCCGCACTATCTCGAATACTTCTCGTAGCTTCCTCTCCTTATCCTGCGGACTCACCGGGTTCGTGGCCGATCCTGGTGTTACCTCGTCGTATAGTGCTGCCGGGAGTCGAGGTTCTCTACCCTGCACGAGGAACGATGCGCTGAATCCTGTCGAGTCCGCCACGCTGGAGTTGACCGCCAGCGCTATTTCGGGTAGCAGTTCGCCCCACGAACTCTGGTGTCCCTCGATGAACTGCGCTATCATCGTCTTCACTGTTCTGTTTGTCCTTTCCGTGGGGTTTTCCTGAGGACAGTAGGGAGCCGTATACTGCAGAGTCACCCCAAGGGACTCCATGTACTTCCTGAATGCCGTGCTCTTAAACTGAACTCAATTATCGCAGACGAAGGTCTTCGGTACACCGAAATGGCTCAATATCCTCTCGCGAAACGCGTGCTGTAACAATGCTGCGGTCGCCCTTTTGAGTGGGACCAATTCCACCCACTTGGAGTAAGCGTCGTGGAAGACCAGCAGCATTATGTTGCCGCGTCTCGAGCGAGGGAGGGGCCCGACGAAATCTGCGCATATGATGGTCATCGGCTCCGCCACCTGTCGCGTCAGCATCCGTCCCGCCGGCTTCCTCTGCTCCGTCTTATACTTCTGACAGCATTTGCAACATTTAACATACCTGGTCGCTTCTCGGAACATACCCGGCCAGTAGTACCGCTGTGCCAATCTCGACGCCGTCTTCCTCACCCCTTGGTGTCCTGCGGTCGGTTCGTCGTGGCATTCCTCTAGTACCCTTTTCCTCTGGTTCTTGGGCACGCATAACTTCCAGGGAATGTAGTCCTCGTTGTCCGTTCTCTGTCCCAGATTCCTATACAACTGCCCGTTCTCTTCGACATAGTCCGGGAACTTCTCTGGCTGGGCCCTTATCTGGTCCCGCATCTTCGTTATCCAGCCGCACTTGGGGTCCTCGGCAGCCATTTGCTGGCACGAATCTAGGGGCTGCCGGGAAAGTGCGTCAGCCACCGCGTTCAACTTACCCTTACGGTACCTTATGTCAAACTGGAACTGCTGTAACTCCAAGGCCCATCTCGCTATCCTCCCGGATGGACTTTCTATGGAATTCAGCCATTTGAGTGCCAAGTGATCCGTCACCACTTCGAAACGATAGCCCTCCAGATAGCACTGCATCTTTCTGATGGCCCACACTATCGCTAGGCACTCCTTCTCCGTTGCTGAGTAGTTCCTTTCCGCCGCCAGTAACTTCCGACTGGCGTACGCTACCACTCTTTCGTCCTCGTCTATCACCTGCGTCAATACGGCTCCTATGCCGTAGTCGCTCGCATCGGTCTGCAGCGAAAATTTTGCTGAAAAGTCGGGACACGCCAACACCGGGGCTGTTGTCAACTTCTCCTTCAACTCCTGCAGCGCCTTCTCCTGTGCCTCTCCCCAGGCCCACTTCTGGCCTTTTCTGAGGAGGGATGTCATCGGTTCGACCAGTGTGGCGAAGTTCGGTACGAACCTCCTGTACCACGATGCCATTCCTAGGCATTGGCGCAGCGTCTTTAGGTTGTGGGGAGCCTGAAGGTTCCGGATCGCATCGACCTTGTCGGGATCTGTACAGATACCTTCACCGCTTACCACATGACCTAAGTACGCCAGCCTCTTCTGGAAGAACCGACATTTCTTCCTGTTCAACCTCAAGTTAGCCGCCCGCAACCGTCGGAATACCTCCTTTAGATTCGCCACGTGCTGCTCTTTCGTGGCTCCTGTCACCACGATGTCGTCCAGGTACGCGAAGGCGTGCGGCTCCATCTCTGGACCTATGACCGTGTCCAAGGCTCGCTGGAAGGTTGCTCCTGCCGAATGAAGGCCGAATGGCATCACTCGCCATTGGAACAATCCTCTCCCCGGCACGGTGAAAGCTGCCAGTATCCTTGCTTCAAGTCCAGTGTCGATATGTATTTGGCGTGATGCAACCTCTCAAGGATGTGATTTATCCGAGGGACTGGATAAGCATCCGGTATGGAGTGCGCATTGAGCTGTCGGTAGTCCACGCACATCCGCCACTCCCCAGTCTTTTTCCTCACCAAGACTATCGGAGCGCTGTGCGGACTGCGCGACCTCTCTATGGCACCTGCTCGGATGAGCTCGTCTACCTGCTCGTCAATCACCTTCTGCATCGCCGGGTTCTTCGGAAAGTAGCGCTGCTTCAAAGGCTTGGTGTCTCTCATCCGGATGCTGTGTTCCGCGATGTGTGAGACCCCCGACAATCCCTCGAACAACGTCAACTCTCTTTCCAAGAACTCACATACCTCGGGCTCGAGGTCGGACGGCCATTCCGCGTCCTCGGCCTGGGACTTCTTCGTTCCCTCTTCTTCTTCCATCAACCGCGCTCCCGGGGTGACCTCAACGCTGGCCCCTGGCGCTCTAATTGTTCTACCCCTTGTTTCCGTTATAGACTCACCCGTTGGCTTCTCGTCTGTTTCGCCTGCTGATTCGTCTTGACCATCTCGGGTCCTCACTCTCTTCCCTCGTCGTTGCGGCTTCGCCTCCTCCTCGGTCGGCGTGGCTATCGATGGTGGTGTCCTCACCCTTTCGGGGGGTTTGCGCTCTTCGTTCGCGACCAACTCCATGGACAGCTGTGCGAGCCCGACCCGGATCGTGGTGCCCATGCCACACAAAAAGTCCATCCCCAGGATGACATTGTCGAGCATGGTGGGCATGCCCAGCACCACCGTCTTCACTGTCTTCCCTCCAAGGCTGATGTCCACCAGTAGTGCCCTCTTTAGCACCACGGAAGACCCATCCGCCAACCGTATCTTCGCCTCCACCGGGAGCCTCTCGCCTTTGATGTTCTGCTTCCGTAGCCATTCCTCGCTCACGAAGCTGCGAGTTGCTCCGGTGTCGACTGTGGCCGTCGTCTCGTGGCCGCCGATCGTCACTCGCGCCACGATCTTCCCTCCTTTTACCACCATTGGTCCTCTTATTGCCTGGAGCTGGGGCTCGCGGCGCGGACCTCCTCCTGGCTTGAGGGGCGCCTCAGGTCGTTTCCCGACATCGGCCGTTCGCAGCATTCTTTGCTATTTCGACCTTGCCTCCCACAAAGCCGACAAAACAGTACCTGCGCATTGGGGCACTCTCGGACTCTCGTGGGTCGAAGCCGCCACTGCTTTGCACTGTTCCCCCTTGCGGTGGCGCCAGTTGGGCCGCGGCTGGACGTGCTGCTGTCGACTGACCTGCCGTTCGCGGTCCCCCCGTTTCGGGCCAAAACGGGTTCGGTGGCCTTGCCCTCGCCCCTACGAATGCTGGCTCACCCTTGCCTCTCGTCATTGCACGAGAATATTCCGCATCCTGCTCGCGGAGGCTTTCAAACTCGGTGGCCATCTGTGTCAGCTGCGCCAGTGTTGCGAAGTCATGCCTGCGCACGTGCAGCCGATAGTCCGGGGCTGCGTTTTCGTACACCCGATACAACTCCTGCGCCGCACTGTACCCCGCGCGCCTCATCAGCACCCGTAGGTTCAGTAGGTATTCCTTGAACTTTTCGTTGTGTCTCTGCCGGTGTGAGCGTATCTGATCCTCCAGGCGCTCGAAATAATGGGGGGGCAGGAAGAAATCTAGGAACTCTGTCCGGAATGCTGACCACGACGCGTTCCACAGCCCGCTTGTCAAAAACCAGCTCGCTGTCTGGTCGACAATCACCTCGCTCATGGCCGCAGGCATGTGGTCTATGTCCATCCTGTACGTCGCGGCCCGCTGCTCCAGGATTTCTAAAAATCCCAGCGGATCCTCTTGGCCGCCGTACCTGACTCCCCATTTGCGCACCTGGTCAGCCACTCCTCTTTGTGTCCGTGCCTCTTCGTCGTGTGTGCATGCCATCATCGGCGCTTTTTCCACCCGTATCTCGGGTGGGCACTTTCGGACAGTCGGCGGTGGTTTCCACGACGCCGGCGTGGGCTGTTCATACAGGTGGGACCTCCGTAAGTCCGGCTCAGACTTTTGAAACGGCCGTCCGCCGAATTCGCCGGTGGGGGGTTCGACGAGCTTCCCATATTGGGCCTCTAGCTCGGCGAGTCTGTTCCGGGTTTCCCTACTGTGGCCCCCGCCTTGTATGAACGACGCCACCCGCTTTCTTAACTCCTCTACGCGGCCCTCCCTGTCGAGGCCGAATTCCTGGGCAATCGCCATTAACTCCTCCTTACGACGGTAATACACCCATCGTACCCCCAACGTTATCTCGAGAGACTCACCTGGTTCCATCTCGGTCGGGCTGTCTGGTTTCGCTCGAAAATTACGCAAAAGAGGGAATTCCTATTCTTTTTCCCTTCTTGACCCCTGACGTCGTCGTTGAATTCCTTGAGGAACCCAGTCGAAAATTCCTCGATGAACTCCTTGACGACACTATGCGATTCCTCTGTGGGTTCCTCGATGAACTCCTCGGTGAGTTCCTTGAGGACAGTCCGGCGAGAATTCCTCGATGGATTTTCACTCCCGCTTTGCGGCACTTTATGAGTTATATGCTCCCAAAGAAATGTTCAGTTGTTGAGCCAAAACAAATTTTCAAATTTTTTTTTTTTTTTTTTTGTCCACTTTAATATGGCCTACGGCCCACTGTAGTTTTTTTTTTTTTCCCTTTTGGTTTTATTTTTACGCGGCCTTTGGCCCACTGTGGTTTTTGTCCACTATTCGCGGCCCTTGGCCCACTGTAATTTTTGTTCGCTTTTTGCACGGCCCTTGGCCCACTGCAATTTTTGTTCGCTTTTACACGGCCCTTGGCCCACTGTAATTTCTGTTCGCTTTTTGTTGGTTTTTTTTTTTTTTTTTCCACTTCTATATGGCCTTTGGCCCACTGTAACTTTTGTTCACTTTTACACGGCCCTTGGCCCACTGTAGTTGTTGTTTTCCGCTGCGCGTCGTGACGTCACGCACTTGTCACCGTTTTCAAACTCGTGCTCTGCCAAACCCAATACCAAAACGCATGTATGTGTGTGTGAGCGGGCACGCGTCTGTGACGTCACACGCATGCACTTGTTTCCCGATTCTCGCTGTTCCCTTTTTGCGGGGACGGGTCGCCGCGCTCGCCGCCGAACCGTTGGCTTAACGTCGCGCGCGCTCTGTCTAATCGGCGTTTGTCGCTGTGCCAAATTCCGCCAATGCTTGGCGCGTCTGCACTAGCAGGTACCGGCGCGCGTCGAAAGTGCGACAAATGTTTCCCCCCGCCCGTTTTATATACCCCGCGCCCAGCTGCTGGTTTTGAGCGCGCACTTTTACCGTTTTGCGCAAACAATTTGCTGCAAACAAACTTGCTGCAAACAAATTTGCTGCAAACAATTTGTTGCAAACAATTTGCTACAAGCAATTTGATACAAACAATTTGCTACAAACAATCTGCTGCAAATAATTTGCTACAAATATATTTGCTGCAAACAAATTTGCTAAAAACAATTTGCTACTAACAAATTTTCTGCAAACAATTTGCTGCAAAAAAATGTGTGGCGAAGAATTTGTTGGAAACAATTTGCTGCAAACAATTTGCTGCAAACAATTTACCGCCAACAATTTACTGCAACCAATTTGCTGCAAACAATTGGCTGCAAGTAATTTGCTACAAACAATTTGCTGCAAACAATTTACTGCAAACAATTTGCTGCAAACAATTTGCTGCAAACAAATTTGCTGCAAACAGATATGCTGCAAACAGATATGCTGAACACAATTTGCTGCAAACAAATTTGCTGCAAGCAATTTGCTGCAAATAAATTGCTGCAAACAATTTGCTGCAAACAAATTTGCTAAATACAATTTGCTACAAACAATTTGCTGCAAACAAATTACTGCAATCAATTTGCTAAATACAATTTGCTGCAAACAATTTGCAGCAAACAATTTACTGCAAACAAACTTGCTGCAAACAAATTTGCTGCAAACAATTTGTTGCAAACAATTTGCTACAAGCAATTTGATACAAACAATTTGCTACAAACAATTTGCTACAAACAATTTGCTGCAAACAATTTGCTACAAACAATTTGCTACAAGCAATTTACTACAAACAATTTGCTGCAAACAAATTACTGCAATCAATTTGCTAAATACAATTTGCTGCAAACAATTTGCAGCAAACAATTTGCTACAAACAATCTGCTGCAAACAATTTGCTGCAAACAATTTGCTGCAAACAAATTTGCTGCAAACAATTTGCTGCAAACAATTTGCTACAAACAATTTGCTACAAACAATTTGCTACAAACAATTTGCTGCAAACAATTTGCTACAAACAATTTGCTACAAACAATTTGCTACAAACAATTTGCTGCAAACAATTTGCTGCAAATAATTTGCTGCAAACAATTTGCTGCAAATATATTTGCTGCAAACCATTTGCTTCAAGCAATTTGCTACAAATAACTTGCTGCAAACAATTTACTGCAAACAATTTAGTGCACACAAATTTGCTGCAAACAATTTGCTGCAATCAAATATGCTGCAAACTATTTGCTACTAACAATTTGCTGCAAGCAATTTGCTACTAACAAATTTTCTGCAAACAATTTGCTGCAAAAAAATGTGTGGCGAAGAATTTGTTGCAAACAATTTGCTGCAAACAATTTGCTGCAAACAATTTACCGCCAACAATTTACTGCAACCAATTTGCTGCAAACAATTGGCTGCAAGTAATTTGCTACAAACAATTTGCTGCAAACAATTTACTGCAAACAATTTGCTGCAAACAATTTGCTGCAAACAAATTTGCTGCAAACAAATATGCTGAACACAATTTGCTGCAAACAATTTGCTGCAAACAAATTTGCTAAATACAATTTGCTACAAACAATTTGCTGCAAACAATTTACTGCAATCAATTTAGTGCACACAAATTTGCTGCAAACCAATTGCTGCAATCAAATTTGCTACAAACAATTTGCTACAAACAATCTGCTGCAAACAATTTGCTACAAATAATTTGCTGCAAACAATTTGCTACAAATATATTTGCTTTAAACAATTTGCTGCAAAAAATTTGCTGCAAAAAATTTGCTGCAAACCATTTGCTGCAATCAAATTTGCTGCAAACAATTTGCTGCAAATAAATTGCTGCAAACAATTTGCTGCAAACAAATTTGCTAAATACAATTTGCTACAAAGAATTTGCTACAAATAATTTGCTGCAAACAATTTGCTACAAATAAATTTGCTGCAAAAATTTGCTGCAAACAAATTTGCTAAAACAAATTTGCTACAAACAATTTGCTACAAACAATTTGCTGCAAACAATTTACTGCAAACTATTTGGTGCAAACAAATTTGCTGCAAACCATTTGCTGCAAACAAATTTGCTGCAAACAATTTGCTGCAAACAATTTGCTGCAAACAATTTGCTACAAACAATTTGCTACAAACAATTTGCTGCAAACAATCTGCTGCAAACAATTTGCTGCAAACAATTTGCTGCAAATAAATTTTCTGCAAACAATTTTCAGCAAACAATTGTGCTGCAAACAATTTGCTGCAAACAATTTGCTACAAACAATTTGCTACAAACAATTTGCTGCAAACAATTTACTGCAAACAATTTAGTGCACACAAATTTGCTGCAAACAATTTGCTGCAATCAAATATGCTGCAAACTATTTGCTACTAACAATTTGCTGCAAACAATTTGCTACTAACAAATTTTTCTGCAAACAATTTGCTGCAAAAAAATGTGTTGCAAAGAATTTGTTGCAAACAATTTGCTGCAAACAATTTGCTGCAAACAATTTACCGCCAACAATTTGCTGCAAACAATTTGCTGCAAACAATTTGCTGCAAATAATTTGCTGCAAACAATTTGCTGCAAACAATTTGCTGCAAACAATTTGCTGCAAACAATTTGCTGCAAACAATTTGCTGCAAACAAATTTGCTGCAAACAATTTGCTGCAAACAAATTTGCTGCAAACAATTTGCTGCAAACAAATTTGCTAAATACAATTTGCTACAAACAATTTGCTGCAAACAATTTACTGCAAACAATTTGGTGCAAACAAATTTGCTGCAAACAATTTGCTGCAATCAAATTTGCTGCAAACAATTTGTACAAACAATTTGCTGCAAACAATTTGCTACAAATAATTTGCTGCAAACAATTTGCTACAAATATATTTGCTGCAAACAATTTGCTGCAAACAATTTGCTGCAAATAATTTGCTGCAAACAATTTGCTGCAAACAATTTGCTGCAAACAATTTGCTACAAACAATTTGCTGCAAACAATTTGCTGCAAACAATTTGCTACAAACAATTTGCTACAAACAATTTGCTACAAATAATTTGCTGCAAACAATTTGCTGCAAATAATTTGCTGCAAACAATTTGAGCAAAAATTTGCTGCAAACAATTTGCTGCAAACAAATTTGCTAAATACAATTTGCTACAAACAATTTGCTGCAAACAATTTACTGCAAACTATTTAGTGCACACAAATTTGCTGCAAACCATTTGCTGCAATCAAATTTGCTGCAAACAATTTGCTGCAAACAATTTGCTACAAGCAATTTACTACAAACAATTTGCTACAAACAATCTGCTGCAAACAATTTGCTACAAATAATGTGCTGCAAACAATTTGCTACAAATATATTTGCTGCAAACAATTTGCTGCAAGCAATTTGCTACAAATAACTTGCTGCAAACAATTTACTGCAAACAATTTAGTGCACACAAATTTGCTGCAAACAATTTGCTGCAAACAAATTTGCTGCAAACAATTTGCTACTAACAATTTGCTGCAAGCAATTTGCTACTAACAAATTTTCTGTAAACAATTTGCGCAAAAAATTGTGCAAATCTAAACAATTTCTAAACAATTTGCTGCAAAAAATTGCGGCGAAAATTTGCTGCAAACAATTTGCTGCAAACAATTTGCTGCAAACAATTTGCTGCAAACAAACTTGCTGCAAACAAATTTGCTGCAAACAAATTTGCTGCAAACAATTTGTTGCAAACAATTTGCTACTAACAATTTGCTGCAAAAAAATGTTTGGCGAAGAATTTGCTGCAAACAATTTACCGCCAACAATTTACTGCAACCAATTTGCTGCAAACAATTTGCTACAAACAATTTGCTACAAACAATTTGCTACAAACAATTTGCTGCAAACAATCTGCTGCAAACAATTTGCTGCAAACAATTTGCTACAAACAATTTGCTGCAAACAATTTGCTACAAACAATTTGCTGCAAACAATTTGCTGCAAACAATTTGCTGCAAACAATTTGCTACAAACAATTTGCTTAAAACAATTTGCTGCAAACAATTTGCTGCAAACAATTTGCTGCAAACAAATTTGCTGCAAACAATTTGCTACAAACAATTTGCTGCAAACAATTTGCTACAAACAATCTGCTGCAAACAATTTGCTACAAATAATTTGCTGCAAACAATTTGCTACAAATATATTTGCTGCAAACAATTTGCTGCAAACAATTTGCTGCAAGCAATTTGCTACAAATAACTTGCTGCAAACAATTTACTGCAAACAATTTAGTGCACACAAATTTGCTGCAAACAATTTGCTGCAATCAAATTTGCTGCAAACTATTTGCTACTAACAATTTGCTGCAAGCAATTTGCTACTAACAAATTTTCTGCAAACAATTTGCTGCAAAAAAATGTGTGGCGAAGAATTTGTTGCAAACAATTTGCTGCAAACAATTTGCTGCAAACAATTTACCGCCAACAATTTACTGCAACCAATTTGCTGCAAACAATTGGCTGCAAGTAATTTGCTACAAACAATTTGCTGCAAACAATTTACTGCAAACAATTTACTGCAAACAATTTGCTGCAAACAATTTGCTGCAAACAAATTTGCTGCAAACAAATTTGCTGCAAACAATTTGCTGCAAACAATTTGCTGCAAACAAATTTGCTGCAAACAATTTGCTGCAAACAATTTGCTGCAAACAATTTGCTGCAAACAATTTTGCTAAAACAAACAATTTGCTGCAAACAATTTGCTGCAAACAATTTGCTGCAAACAATTTGCTGCAAACAATTTGCTGCAAACAATTTGCTGCAAACAATTTGCTGCAAACAATTTGCTGCAAACAATTTGCTACAAACAATTTGCTGCAAACAATTTGCTGCAAACAATTTGCTGCAAACAATTTGCTGCAAACAATTTGCTGCAAACAATTTGCTTGCTGCAAACAATTTGCTGCAAACAATTTGCTACAAACAATTTGCTGCAAACAATTTGCTGCAAACAATTTGCTACAAACAATTTGCTGCAAACAATTTGCTGCAAACAATTTGCTACAAACAATTTGCTGCAAACAATTTGCTACAAACAATTTGCTGCAAACAATTTGCTGCAAACAATTTGCTGCAAACAATTTGCTTGCAAAACAATTTGCTGCAAACAATTTGCTGCAAACAAATTTGCTGCAAACAATTTGCTACAAACAATTTGCTGCAAACAATTTGCTACAAACAAATTTGCTGCAAACAATTTGCTGCAAACAATTTGCTGCAAACAATTTGCTGCAAACAATTTGCTGCAAACAATTTGCTGCAAACAATTTGCTGCAAACAATTTGCTGCAAACAATTTGCTGCAAACAAATTTGCTGCAAACAATTTGCTGCAAACAAATTTGCTGCAAACAATTTGCTGCAAACAAATTTGCTGCAAACAATTTGCTGCAAACAATTTGCTGCAAACAATTTGCTGCAAACAAATTTGCTGCAAACAAATTTGCTGCAAACAATTTGCTACAAACAATTTGCTACAAACAATTTGCTGCAAACAATTTTTGCAAACAATTTGCTGCAAACAATTTGCTGCAAACAATTTGCTGCAAACAATTTGCTGCAAACAATTTGCTGCAAACAATTTGCTGCAAACAATTTGCTGCAAACAATTTGCTGCAAACAATTTGCTACAAACAATTTGCTGCAAACAATTTGCTACAAACAATTTGCTGCAAACAATTTGCTGCAAACAATTTGCTGCAAACAATTTGCTGCAAACAAATTTGCTACAAACAATTTGCTACAAACAATTTGCTGCAAACAATTTGCTACAAACAAATTTGCTGCAAACAATTTGCTGCAAACAAATTTGTTGCAAACAATTTGCTGCAAACAATTTGCTGCAAACAATTTGCTGCAAACAATTTGCTGCAAACAATTTGCTGCAAACAATTTGCTGCAAACAATTTGCTGCAAACAATTTGCTGCAAACAATTTGCTACAATTTTGCTGCAAACAAATTTGCTGCAAACAATTTGCTGCAAAAAATGTGTGGCGAAGAATTTGCTGCAAACAATTTGCTGCAAACAATTTGCTGCAAACAATTTGCTGCAAACAATTTGCTGCAAACAAATTTGCTGCAAACAAATTTGCTGCAAACAAATTTGCTGCAAACAATTTGCTGCAAACAATTTGCTACAAACAATTTGATGCAAACAATTTGCTACAAACAATTTGCTGCAAACAATTTGCTACAAATAATTTGTCAACCTTCGACCATCTATATTTTGAACGTTCAAACACAATAAACCAACATGTGAGTTGGGCAGAGGTAGCGGCAGGATCCTGGTTCCTAGCTCATTGGAGTGCGGGTTCGTGCTACTCATCCTTGGTACATAAATCTTAAGTTAGATTTCCTAAAAAGTAAAAGGAGCTCTGCTGCAAACAAATTTGCAAAAACACCATGACCAAACAAAAAAAGAAACCCATCCTATTGCTAAAAGAGGCAAACAATTTGGTGTCAAACAATTTGCTCGCAAACAATTTGCTACAAACCAACCATGACCTTCCAAGACAATTGAGAAAGATCCCCAAAGAGAAAGGCTTTCTACCCATTCACGTTAACAAGTCACAGAACGTAAAAATCTAACACATCATATAATTTGCCGCAGAACAGAATAAAGGCAGAATAATTTGTAAAACATTATAATCTTGAATTTATTACTAATTTTAAATGCAGGAACAAGGGAGCCTTCGAAAGTGAATTTTATAACGTTATCATCGTTGCTCGACAAACAATTTGCTGCAAACAAATTTCTTTCAGATTACAAACTATTTGCTGCTTAAGAATTCATTGTGTTGTTTCAATTTTGCTTTCGATATATATCAACCGTAATTATTTGTACATACAAGCAATTTACTACAAACAATTTGCTACAAACAATCTGCTGCAAACAATTTGCTACAAATAATGTGCTGCAAACAATTTGCTACAAATATATTTGCTGCAAACAATTTGCTGCAAACAATTTGCTACAAACAATTTGCTACAAACAATTTGCTACAAACAATTTGCTGCAAACAATTTGCTACAAGCAATTTACTACAAACAATTTGCTACAAACAATCTGCTGCAAACAATTTGCTACAAATAATTTGCTGCAAACAATTTGCTACAAATATATTTGCTGCAAACCATTTGCTTCAAGCAATTTGCTACAAATAACTTGCTGCAAACAATTTACTGCAAACAATTTAGTGCACACAAATTTGCTGCAAACAATTTGCTGCAATCAAATTTGCTGCAAACTATTTGCTACTAACAATTTGATGCAAAAAAATTTGTGGCGAAGAATTTGTTGCAAACAATTTGCTGCAAACAATTTGCTGCAAACAATTTTCTACAAACAATTTGCTGCAAACAATTTGCTGCAAACAATTTGCTGCAAACAATTTGCTGCAAACAATTTGCTGCAAACAATTTGCTGCAAACAATTTGCTGCAAACAATTTGCTGCAAACAAATTTGCTGCAAACAATTTGCTGCAAACAATTTGCTGCAAACAATTTGCTGCAAATAATTTGCTGCAAACAATTTGCTGCAAATTAATTGCTGCAAACAATTTGCTGCAAACAAATTTGCTAAATACAATTTGCTACAAACAATTTGCTGCAAACAATTTACTGCAATCAATTTAGTGCACACAAATTTGCTGCAAACAATTTGCTGCAATCAAATTTGCTGCAAACAATTTGCTGCAAACAATTTGCTACAAACAATTTGCTACAAACAATTTGCTACAAACAATCTGCTGCAAACAATTTGCTACAAATAATTTGCTGCAAACAATTTGCTACAAATATATTTGCTGCAAACAATTTGCTGCAAACAATTTGCTACAAACAATTTGCTGCAAACAATTTGCTACAAACAATTTGCTGCAAACAATTTGCTGCAAACAATTTGCTGCAAACAATTTGCTACAAACAATTTGCTGCAAACAATTTGCTACAAATAATTTGCTGCAAACAATTTGCTACAAACAATTTGCTGCAAACAATTTGCTGCAAACAATTTGCTACAAACAATTTGCTACAAACAATTTGCTGCAAACAATTTGCTGCAAACAATTTGCTGCAAACAATTTGCTGCAAACAATTTGCTGCAAACAAATTTGCTGCAAACAATTTGCTGCAAACAATTTGCTGCAAACAAATTTGCTGCAAACAATTTGCTGCAAACAAATTTGCTGCAAACAAATTTGCTACAAACAAATTTGCTGCAAACAATTTGCTACAAACAATTTGCTGCAAACAATTTGCTGCAAACAATTTGCTGCAAACAATTTGCTGCAAACAATTTGCTGCAAACAATTTGCTGCAAACAAATTTGCTGCAAACAATTTGCTGCAAACAATTTGCTGCAAACAATTTGTCATGCAAACAATTTGCTGCAAACAATTTGCTGCAAACAATTTGCTGCAAACAATTTGCTACAAACAATTTGCTACAAACAATTTGCTGCAAACAATTTGCTACAAACAATTTGCTGCAAACAATTTGCTGCAAACAATTTACTGCAAACAATTTGCTGCAAACAATTTGCTGCAAACAATTTGCTGCAAACAATTTGCTGCAAACAATTTGCTGCAAACAATTTGCTGCAAACAAATTTGCTGCAAACAATTTGCTGCAAACAATTTGCTGCAAAGAAATTTGCTGCAAACAATTTGCTGCAAACAATTTGCTACAAACAAATTTGCTGCAAACAATTTGCTGCAAACAAATTTGCTGCAAACAATTTGCTGCAAACAATTTGCTACAAACAATTTGCTGCAAACAATTTGCTGCAAACAATTTGCTGCAAACAATTTGCTGCAAACAATTTGCTGCAAACAATTTGCTGCAAACAATTTGCTGCAAACAATTTGCTACAAACAATTTGCTACAAACAATTTGCTGCAAACAATTTGCTGCAAACAATTTGCTACAAACAATTTGCTGCAAACAAATTTGCTACAAACAATTTGCTGCAAACAAATTTGCTGCAAACAATTTGCTGCAAACAATTTGCTGCAAACAAATTTGCTACAAACAATTTGCTGCAAACAATTTGCTGCAAACAATTTGCTGCAAACAAATTTGCTGCAAACAATTTGCTGCAAAAAAATTTGCTGCAAACAATTTGCTGCAAACAATTTGCTGCAAACAATTTGCTGCAAACAATTTGCTGCAAACAATTTGCTGCAAACAAATTTGCTACAAACAATTTGCTGCAAACAATTTGCTGCAAACAATTTGCTACAAACAAATTTGCTGCAAACAATTTGCTGCAAAAAAATTTGTTGCAAACAATTTTGCTGCAAACAATTTGCTGCAAACAATTTGCTGCAAACAATTTGCTGCAAACAATTTGCTGCAAACAAATTTGCTGCAAACAATTTGCTGCAAACAATTTGCTGCAAACAATTTGCTGCAAACAATTTGCTGCAAACAATTTGCTGCAAACAATTTGCTGCAAACAATTTGCTGCAAACAAATTTGCTGCAAACAATTTGCTACAAACAATTTGCTGCAAACAATTTGCTGCAAACAATTTGCTGCAAACAATTTGCTGCAAACAATTTGCTGCAAACAATTTGCTGCAAACAATTTGCTGCAAACAATTTGCTGCAAACAATTTGCTGCAAACAATTTGCTGCAAACAATTTGCTGCAAACAATTTGCTGCAAACAATTTGCTGCAAACAATTTGCTACAAACAATTTGCTGCAAACAATTTGCTGCAAACAAATTTGCTGCAAACAAATTTGCTGCAAACAATTTGCTACAAACAATTTGCTACAAACAATTTGCTACAAACAATTTTGCTTTAAACAATTTGCTGCAAACAAATTTGCTGCAAACAATTTGCTGCAAACAATTTGCTACAAACAAATTTTCTGCAAACAATTTGCTGCAAAAAATTTGTGCAAAGAATTTGCTGCAAACAATTTGCTACAAACAATTTGCTACAAACAATTTGCTGCAAACAATTTGCTGCAAACAATTTGCTGCAAACAATTTGCTGCAAACAAATTTGCTGCAAACAATTTGCTGCAAACAAATTTGCTGCAAACAATTTGCTGCAAACAAATTTGCTGCAAACAATTTGCTGCAAACAATTTGCTGCAAACAATTTGCTGCAAATAATTTGCTAGCAAACAATTTGCTGCAAACAATTTGCTGCAAACAATTTGCTGCAAACAATTTGTGCAAAATTTGCAAAACAATTTGATGCAAACAAATTTGCTGCAAACAATTTGCTGCAAACAATTTGCTACAAAAACAATTTGCTGCAAACAATTTGCTGCAAACCAATTTGGTGCAAACAATTTGCTGCAAACAATTTGCTACAAATAATTTGCTGCAAACAATTTGCTACAAACAATTTGCTACAAACAAATTTGCTACAAACAAATTTGCTGCAAACAATTTGCTGCAAAACAATTTGCTAAAAATTTGCTGCAAACAATTTGCTACAAACAATTTGCTGCAAACAATTTGCTGCAAACAAATTTGTTGCAAACAATTTGCTGCAAACAATTTGCTGCAAACAATTTGCTACAAATAAATTTGCTGCAAACAATTTGCTGCAAACAATTTGCTGCAAACAATTTGCTGCAAACAATTTGCTGCAAACAAATTTGCTGCAAACAATTTGCTACAAACAATTTGCTGCAAACAATTTGCTACTAACAAATTTGCTGCAAACAATTTGCTGCAAAAAAATTGGCAAAATTTGCTGCAAAACAATTTGCTGCAAACAATTTGCTGCAAACAATTTGCTACACAACAATTTGCTAAAACGAAACAATTTGCTGCAAACAAATTTGCTACAAACAATTTGCTGCAAACAATTTGCTGCAAACAATTTGCTGCAAACAAATTTGCTGCAAACAATTTGCTGCAAACAATTTGCTGCAAACAAATTTGCTGCAAACAATTTGCTGCAAACAAATTTGCTGCAAAACAATTTGCTGCAAACAAATTTGCTGTTGCACAAACAATTTGCTGCAAACAATTTGCTGCAAACAAATTTGCTGCACAAACAAATTTGCTGCAAACAATTTGCTGCAAACAAATTTGCTGCAAACAATTTGCTGCAAACAATTTGCTACAAACAATTTGCTACAAACAATTTGCTACAAACAATTTGCTGCAAACAATTTGCTACAAACAATTTGCTGCAAACAATTTGCTGCAAACAAATTTGCTGCAAACAATTTGCTGCAAACAAATTTGCTGCAAACAATTTGCTGCAAACAATTTGCTGCAAACAATTTGCTGCAAACAAATTTGCTGCAAACAATTTGCTGCAAACAATTTGCTGCAAACAATTTGCTGCAAACAATTTGCTACAAACAATTTGCTGCAAACAATTTGCTACAAACAAATTTGCTGCAAACAATTTGCTGCAAACAATTTGCTGCAAACAATTTGCTGCAAACAATTTGCTGCAAACAATTTGCTGCAAACAATTTGCTGAAAACAAATTTGCTGCAAACCATTTGCTGCAAACAAATTTGCTGCAAACAATTTGCTGCAAACAATTTGCTACAAACAATTTGCTACAAACAATTTGCTGCAAACAATTTGCTGCAAACAATTTGCTACAAACAATTTGCTGCAAACAATTTGCTGCAAACAAATTTGCTGCAAACAATTTGCTGCAAACAATTTGCTGCAAACAATTTGCTGCAAACAATTTGCTGCAAACAATTTGCTGCAAACAAATTTGCTGCAAACAATTTGCTGCAAACAAATTTGCTGCAAACAATTTGCTGCAAACAATTTGCTGCAAACAATTTGCTGCAAACAATTTGCTACAAGCAATTTGCTACAAACAATTTGCTACAAACAATTTGCTACAAACAATCTGCTGCAAACAATTTGCTGCAAACAATTTGCTGCAAACAATTTGCTGCAAACAATTTGCTGCAAACAAATTTGCTGCAAACAAATATGCTGAACACAATTTGCTGCAAACCATTTGCTGCAATCAAATTTGCTGCAAACAATTTGCTGCAAACAATTTGCTACAAGCAATTTGCTACAAGCAATTTGCTACAAACAATTTGCTACAAACAATCTGCTGCAAACAATTTGCTACAAACAATTTGCTGCAAACAATTTACTGCAAACAATTTGCTGCAAACAATTTGCTGCAAACAAATTTGCTGCAAACAAATTTGCTGCAAACAATTTGCTGCAAAAAATTTGCTGCAAACAAATTTGCTGCAAACAATTTGCTGCAAACAATTTGCTGCAAACAATTTGCTACAAACAAATTTGCTGCAAACAATTTGCTACAAACAATTTGCTGCAAACAATTTACTGCAAACAATTTGCTGCAAACAATTTGCTGCAAACAAATTTGCTGCAAACAAATATGCTGAACACAATTTGCTGCAAACCATTTGCTGCAATCAAATTTGCTGCAAACAATTTGCTGCAAACAATTTGCTGCAAACAATTTGCTGCAAACAAATTTGCTAAAAACAATTTGCTACAAACAATTTGCTGCAAACAATTTGCTGCAAACAATTTAGTGCACACAAAATGAATGCAAACCATTTGCTGCAAACTATTTGCTGCAAACAATTTGCTGCAAACAATTTGCTGCAAACAATTCGCTACAAACAATTTGCTACAAACAATTTGCTGCAAACAATTTGCTACAAACATATTTGCTTTAAACAATTTGCTGCAAACAAATTTGCTGCAAACAATTTGCTGCAAACAATTTGCTACTAACAAATTTTCTGCAAACAATTTGCTGCAAAAAAATTTGTGGCGAAGAATTTGCTGCAAACAATTTGCTGCAAACAATTTTCTGCAAAACAAATTTGCTGCAAACAAATTTGCTGCAAACAATTTGTTGCAAACAATTTGCTACAAGCAATTTGCTACAAACAATTTGCTACAAACAATCTGCTGCAAACAATTTGCTACAAATATATGTAACCTTCGACCATCTATATTTTGAACGACGTTCAAGACGTACAATAAACCAACATCGTCCGAGGTTCGGGCGAGAGCGGTAGCGGGGCAGGATCCTCTGGTTCCCTAGCTCATTCGGGAGTGCGGGGGGGTTCGTTGCTACTTCTCGTCCTTGGTACATAAATCTTAAGTTAGGATCCCTACAAAAGTAAAAGAGGAGCTCTACTCCCAAACATGGCAAAAATCACCATGACCAAACAAAAAAAAGGAAAACCCATCCTATTGCTAAAAGAGGCGAGGTCTATGGTGTCAGTTGACACTCGCATTCTCTACCCTACCCAACCATGATCCTTCCAAGACAGTTGAGAAAGATCCCCAAAGAGAAAGGCTTTCTACCCCATCACGTTAACAAGTCACAGGAACGTAAAAATCTAACACATCATATAATTCATCGCAGAACAGAATAAAGGCAGAATGATTTGTAAAACATTATAATCTTGAATTTATTACTAATTTTAAATCAGGAACAAGGGAGCCTTCGAAAGTGAATTTTATAACGTTATCGTCGTTGATCGACAGTGTTTTTTTTAGTGGACATATTTCTTTCAGATTACATTTTTTTTTTCTCTTAAGAATTCATTGTGTTGTTTCGTTTTTGTTTTCGATATATATCAACCGTAATTATTTGTACATACATATAGGTTTTGTTTTTAGTTTATGACATTAATTCTTATTCAATTTTTTTTTTCGAAAAGTTTACAATAGATTTAATTTAATTTTTTTAATTTATAATAATTTTTCCGGAAAATGAATGTATCTTGAAATGTTTGTTTTATGTTCTTTCTAATCTCTACATATTTTTGTTTCCTTTCTTTAGGGCATTTAATTTTCTTGTATTTGATCGGTGCATAATAAGTTTCATTCTTTTGGTGTATATTGATATATTTTTCCTAAATTTTTACAATTGTTTTTTTTTTTTGATTAAAAGAGACTTTTTCTTCGTTCAATTGTCTTTGTGCACTGTTAATTCGAATCGTTTTCATTACATTTTATTTTTTTTTTTTTTGTTACTTTTTATATCTGTACAAAAAATATCGCTTGTAAGTTAGTATGCAATAGTGGAAAAGATTAGCAAGGTGACTTAGGTTAAGTCCACAGGTATTTCAGATTCACTGAAATCATTGTTTTTATGCACTTACATGACAAAATTCCAACGTTGAAAGGCCTTCCATCGGTGGTGTCGTTTGCTTTAGCAGGTTAGGTTAGTATGTTATTTAAATGTACATGCGATATGGCAGAACGGTTCGGTGCGCAAAGAACACATTTGATCTTATCATAATATATAATTTTTCAATTTTCTCTTTTTTTTTCCCTTTTTAGACAAACATCTCAAGCAACATTCAATTCAATTAACTTTAATTAATCTTGTTTTACAATTACTTTTCGTTTTTTTCTATAATTTTACGTTAACAGTTGGCACCAATATATGCAAAATTTTCAGTTTTCAGTTCAATTGTAAGTTTTTTAGTTTAGAGTTATTGCCAAACTTTAGGCGGTTCGTTTAGATTGCACTAGCACTAGCACGACACTTGGAGCTTCGATCGATGGTACGATGGTAAAGGGCACTTTAAAGGGGACAAGCCTGTCCTTGGAGTGGCTGGCAGAGTCACTGTGTACTCCAAGATCGGGTTCCGCATCAAATATCCAAGTCAGACAATGATGGTGCGCGTATAACGCACTCCAAAGAAATAATTATGCCCGCACCAATTGCTGGCAATATCAGGCTTTGATTGCCAAAAGCAATGATGCGGGAGGGGGGAACGTATTATGCTCAACCCCCGGCTGAGAAACGAAAAAACCGATTAATATGACTGATATTTGCTAAAGAAATATTCAATCGATGGCATACCTTTTATTAAGCAAAACTCAATATGCTTAAATTGTGGGCCTCCTAAGGTCCAAGTACGTCGATGGCTGCGGATTACTCCAACGCAGCTTACAGATTGGATTGCACCAATCTAACCTTTAATACAACACTTCGAACTTTAATACCGACACTAGCACTGACTTGGCTGGCTTCAAAGGCGGAAAAGAACGATTTTGGCCTCCAATTAGAATTTATAGCGTCCAATTCCAATGAAAAATACAAAGCTCTCTCACCAATGTGCAAAGTTAGCTGCGCTGCTTAGCAACATAATTAGCATGCGTGCGCAGCTTAGAAGCTTTTATGCAGCAACTCAAGCTTATGCTGCGGTTGCAGAACTGGGTCAAAGCTCTCGGATAAAGCTTTCGGATAATGTGCAGCGAAATCAAAGCTTTTGGATAATTATTGCTATTGATCAACCGTTTTGCATGTTTTGTATCTATAGGTTGCATCTTTGAAATTCTTTGACTATATGACGACCATTACACCACCCGATAATATACCACCGTTAGACAGAATATTAGCGGGAAATCGCTTTGCTTTCTAAAATTGTTTTATTGCTTTATATCTTTAGCATGGAAAGTACCAATTTCACGACCTTGTAAATCCTCCAGTAAATAAAAGGAACTACCTAGTTTCTTTTTAACTCTACACTTTACAAATTGAGGTGCAAGCTTAGCATTATAGTTATGGGCAAATTTACTGAGTGTAAAGTTGCGGCGGAAAACTTCTTGACCTTCTGTAAAGGAGACTGGCTTACAGCGCAAATTATATTGTCGTTCATTTCGTTCATGAGCCTTTTTTAATGTTAGATTGGATGTCCTTCCTTAACAAAGCAAGGCTATCCGATCTAAATAGGGGTACTAGAGGTTCTTCCAATAGGGACAATTGCTTTAAGAGTTTATAGTCGGAACCATGGGTAATCATATCCAATCCAAAAAGAGCACGATAAGGTGAACAACCTAACGACTGGTGCAACGAGGATCGTAATGAGCAAGATATACTCGTAAGATTTTCATCCCAATATGTTTGATCTTGCTTTAAATAGGATCGAATCGCGGCTAGTAACGATCTATTTACACGCTCAGCAGCATTGCTTTGTGGAGAATATAGAGCCGTATAGACATGTCGTATTCCTAGCTCTGTCAAAAAAGCATTGAATTCGTTAGCCTTAAATTGTGTTCCATTATCACTAACAATTGTTTCGGGGACACCAAAGCTGTGAAAAATCTGTTTAAGCAAGAATTCTCTAACAGCATCAGAGGTGAACTTTTTCAAAGGCTGCAGCCAATGAAATTTGCTAAAATGATCTAGCACGATCAACAATCCAACATGACCTTGCTTACTCCTTGGATACGGTCCTAACAAGTCTATGTATAATCTCTGGAAAGGTCTAAAAGTAGGACTTTGAGATCCCATCGGAGGGCGAAGTGTATAGTTTGGAGCTTTGGACTCTTTACAAACAACACAGTTTCGAACATAGTCTCGCACATCTTTAGCTAAACCAGGCCAGAACAAATTTCTGCGCAATTTTTCAATGGTCTTTTGCATACCCGAATGGGCGGACGTCAGACTATCATGCGCTTGTTTCAGCACGTCGGCTTTAAGTTGATCAGGCACCCAAAGTTTCCATGACAATTTCTCTTGTACTTCGTCTCCTGACGAATGCTCAGTACGAATGTACAGGTATGAGTCAATAATTTTTATATCCGGAAATCTGGCACTGTTTTGCTGAAATTTGTTTTTCAGGTGTTCATAACTTTCCTCCTGAAAAGCAGTGGACTTCAAATCGATTACAGGGCTCATCTCTAAAGATGCTATATCGTTTTCTGGCAATCTAGATAAAGCGTCTGGCACTATGTGTTCTTTGCCTTTGCGGTGCGAAATGGCAAACTTAAACTGCTGCAACCGAAAAATCCAGCGGGCTAAGCGGCCTGAAACATTTTGTTGTCTCATCAACCAAAGAAGGCTCGAATGATCCGTTACAACTTCGAACTCCTGGAGTTCTAAGTAACAACGAAACTTTTCAATTGCTAATATCACCGCTAAACATTCGCGTTCTGTAACACTATAGTTTCGTTGGGCTCTACTCAGTTTTTTGGACATGAATGCGACTGGTTTCTCTTCCTTTTCGGGAGACAGCTGTACTAAGACGGCACCAATTCCATAATCACTGGCATCGCAATGCAAAAAAAATTTTTCATCAAAATTGGGATTTTGTAGCACTGGTGAAGACGTTAAGACCGACTTCAGTTTTTCCATGGCCACTTGAGCTTCCGGTGTCCAAACAAACTTTTTCTTGGACGACAAAACATCGGTTATTGGACAAGCTAAATCAGCAAAATTATTTATAAAGCGACGATACCAACCACAAACGCCTAAAAAACCTCTTACTTGTTTAAGATTTCTTGGAGATGGCCAATTCTGAATACACGCAACCTTATCAGGATCGGTACATATCCCTCCGCTACCAATAACATAACCGAGATAGTTAACTTTAGTAACGGCAAAATGGCTTTTTGCGACATTTAACGTCAAGTTGGCTTTTCTTAACTGTTCGGCTATTCTAATCAATATCGATAGATGAGTCGAAAATTCTTCTGAAACTATACAAAGATCATCTAGATACCCAAATACGCAGTGTCGAAGATCTGGCGGAATTATTTCATCAATTAGCCTACACATGGTTGAGGGTGCATTGCACAGACCAAATGGCATGACCTTAAATTGATAAAGCGGCCTTCCTGGAACAGTAAATGCAGTGAGCGGCTTTGATTCTTCAGAAAGTTCAATCTGCCAATAAGCATCTTTCAGATCAAGTTTTGAAATGATATTTGCCTTCGGCAACCTAGAAAATATACCATCGATGCTTGGCAGTGGATAGGCATCTTTCTTGGTTGCATCATTAAGTTTTCGTGCGTCCAAACAGAGTCGAACTTTATTTGGTTTTACAACAAGCCTCATTGGAGAACTCCAAGCGCTGGTGGATGGCTCGATGACACCAAGATCTAACATACGATCGATTTCTGCATACAATAGTTTTTCTACGGCTGGACTTACGGGATAAAAGCGTTGTTTAACCGGCATAGCGTCTCCTACATCAATATGGTGACGTATTAAAGCAGTACGTCCCAATTTTTGAGCAGCATCTGGAAACAGTTGCTTTACTGCGTTAAGTTGTTGCAATTGAGCGCTACTTAACGGATATTTATCTGGGTCTATATTATTTGTGTCGACCTCCAAAGTATTAATGACGTTTGGAGCTAAAGCGAATATTTTCCAAAAATCATGGCCAAGAATTAATTCTTGCTTGATTGTGGGTATGACATGCAATGTCATGGGTTTAGAAATAGATTGGTATTTCATATCAATTTTTAAAATTCCAATTACTGATTGAATATTACCATCAGCAGTTTTCGCCCTCGATTTGATAGGCTTAAAGAAAGGACAATTAGAAAAATCGGTTTGTGCCAATGTAGATCCTATACAACTTATATTTGCACCAGTATCTAACAAACCTAATTTGGTAAATTCCAAAAACGATACTTCTGCATAGGTGCGCATATCTTTGGGATCACTAAAGATAGTAGAAACTAACAAATTACGACTTTTCTTAATATTACTATAATACTTTTTCAACCTCATAATACGCTTATTTTTTACAGAACCTACTTCATTAAATATTCTGTTTCTTACATCTAAATATTTTTCAAGTTTTTCTTCAGGACGAAGAAAACGTAAATCTACTCTAGGTGTGCCTTGTTGATTGGAACACGTTCCCTTTTTAGCAGTGCTATGTTGTAAACAAACTTTTTCTGTCACTGTGTCTACATCTTTGGGGGCATCCGGCTGTTGTTGGATGCTCCCTTCTGTCGGTTTTCCGTCTGCCTACGGATACATTTTGTACACTGTGGCTTATATACATTGGGAGTACCACATCCATAACAAAAAACTCTCCTATCTTGGAGACAGTTTTCCCAAATATGCCCTTTTTCTTCACAATTCCAGCATGTAAAGTTTGCATGGGCTTTCTGTAAATCGGCAATTTCGGATTCATATAAATCTGAATAATCCTCTACATTTACTTCAGGACAGGCATTTTCTAACTCGCATACTTGACGACGAAGAGCGACAGGCTTCGCACGAGAAAAAGTTTCCTGACGACAATTTAAATCCTTTGTTAAGTTTTCGCTCATTTGAACTAAACGACGTAACTGACCAACCGAACCGATAGATTGGTAGAGCAAATTGTGACGCATTTCGGGCAACAGGTTATTTTGTAAAATCTCGACTAACTCTCCTTCCTCGATTTTGAGACCATACTTGTCTATCAAGGATGCTACCGAGTCATGAAACTGTACAAAAGATTCTCCCAGTTTTTGCTTTCGAGCTCTGACTAGTTCTTTACTCATAAACTCAGAACGATAGTCTTTATATTGCTGACGAAGAGCAGCACAAAATTCTGACCAAACAATACGATCAACTTGCTTGTGAAATCTCCAAAACCAATCTCGGGCTTTACCAATAAACAAGATATGCAAATGCTTACAAAGGCCCATAAAATCGCTGTCCAAAGTTTCCTCAGTTAGAATTTTGACCCGGTAAACAAATTCTTCAACTCCAAGTCCTTCGGGGGATCCATCAAAGTGTAAATTCCACTTTTGGATAATGTCAGCCGTTTTGCGGTTGTGAATCGTCGAACTACTGGGCGAATACGCAACGGGAGTTGGGGCGAAAGATCGTTGTTCAATTATTGTAGGGCGAGAATTGATTTGCAAAGACGATATAACTCGTGTGACGGTTTGTTCGATCATTTGTTGAATAGCAGAGTAATCCACGACAGGATATTGACTAGCATTGGGAGATCGAATCGGCCTACCTCTACGACGAGTATTATTATTTCTGGGAGGAGCATTGGCATTTTGATTCGAACTATGACTTGCATCTAACCCAGAAATCACTACATCACTACCTTCCATTGACCTTTCAGGGGGATTAGGAATGATAACGTTACGATTTTGGTTCAAGGATTTGGATAAATTTCGGGTAACCATTCTTGAACTTGATGGCGCTGCTGATGCAGCAGTTTGCTTTGGAGCCGGCGAGCAGTTGCCGATAACCAATTTTATATTTGCAGGATTTATTTCTGCATTACATTCAGGACATTCTAAATGGTGTTCAAGCCACTGTTCCAAACAAAGTTTATGGAAGTTATGTGTACAAGGCGTGCAATAACACTGCTGAGTGTTGTTCATGTCTTGCTGACAAATTCGACATAAGCTTGTAGATTTCTCCACTGACTGAGAGTTTGGTGGACTTCGAGAAACTAGAGACATTATTTTATTTTCAAAAACAAAGAAATTACTTTCTTAAATTCCTTGTGTGACTTATATGTTAACATAAAGGGGTGAAAGCTATTTGATTTTAAAAACAATAGGAAGGTTTTTAAATTGGGCTATTGATACTAAAATGGCTATAGAATTATTATGAGAAAATGTTTCATACGACATAATTAATCGGCAAGGATACGCAACTTTCGGCATATGCACAAGTTCCAGACAAAAATTCTATCATACTTTACAACTTTACTCAAACAATCCGATTAAAACCACAGGGTATGACTTGATAGCTTTTATGGATCATTTCGATTGTGGTAGCAACATCTTTCCGAGGAACAATCAGTACCGATATTGCAGCTGGGCCAAATATTCAGTATTCTGAAATTGTATCTGACAGATTCACCAACGACAATTAAAATAAATACCACATACTAAAAACCATACGAAAAACAAAAATGAGCCTGGGTGTGGAGCATAACATATCCTTATATAGCTGATCTTAGCGCTATATTCTATTACTTTTATTTTATTTTTTTTTTTTCCCATTCATTTATAATTAGTTAAGTGCAGCATGGAAAGTTCGGCATGGAATTCTTTCTTAGAATCTCCAGCATCGTTAACCTGTTAACAGACTTAAACCATTGTATTACTATATGCGGCAGAACGACCAAATCAATCAGTTCAACATCAGCATAAGCCTTACAAAAAAAATAAAGTAAATATCACTCAAAGGGCAGTTAAACTAACTCACGTTGCAGCTAACTGCAATTCAGTAAGTTAACAATAACACAGCTAAAACTATACCCAATCAATGAGAAAATTTAATAACTAATGCTCAATGCTAAGCATTAAAATGGATGTTATGTTAAGCTGCCCCACGTTTTGGGCGCCAAAAATCTATGTAACCTTCGACCATCTATATTTTGAACGACGTTCAAGACGTACAATAAACCAACATCGTCCGAGGTTCGGGCGAGAGCGGTAGCGGGGCAGGATCCTCTGGTTCCCTAGCTCATTCGGGAGTGCGGGGGGGTTCGTTGCTACTTCTCGTCCTTGGTACATAAATCTTAAGTTAGGATCCCTACAAAAGTAAAAGAGGAGCTCTACTCCCAAACATGGCAAAAATCACCATGACCAAACAAAAAAAAGGAAAACCCATCCTATTGCTAAAAGAGGCGAGGTCTATGGTGTCAGTTGACACTCGCATTCTCTACCCTACCCAACCATGATCCTTCCAAGACAGTTGAGAAAGATCCCCAAAGAGAAAGGCTTTCTACCCCATCACGTTAACAAGTCACAGGAACGTAAAAATCTAACACATCATATAATTCATCGCAGAACAGAATAAAGGCAGAATGATTTGTAAAACATTATAATCTTGAATTTATTACTAATTTTAAATCAGGAACAAGGGAGCCTTCGAAAGTGAATTTTATAACGTTATCGTCGTTGATCGACAGTGTTTTTTTTTTAGTGGACATATTTCTTTCAGATTACATTTTTTTTTTCTTAAGAATTCATTGTGTTGTTTCGTTTTTGTTTTCGATATATATCAACCGTAATTATTTGTACATACATATAGGTTTTGTTTTTAGTTTATGACATTAATTCTTATTCAATTTTTTTTTCGAAAAGTTTACAATAGATTTAATTTAATTTTTTTTAATTTATAATAATTTTTCAGGAAAATGAATGTATCTTGAAATGTTTGTTTTATGTTCTTTCTAATCTCTACATATTTTTGTTTCCTTTCTTTAGGGCATTTAATTTTCTTGTATTTGATCGGTGCATAATAAGTTTCATTCTTTTGTGTATATTGATATATTTTTCCTAAATTTTTACAATTGTTTTTTTTTTTTGATTAAAAGAGACTTTTCTTCGTTCAATTGTCTTTGTGCACTGTTAATTCGAATCGTTTTCATTACATTTTATTTTTTTTTTTTTCTGTTACTTTTTATATCTGTACAAAAAATATCGCTTGTAAGTTAGTATGCAATAGTGGAAAAGATTAGCAAGGTGACTTAGGTTAAGTCCACAGGTATTTCAGATTCACTGAAATCATTGTTTTTATGCACTTACATGACAAAATTCCAACGTTGAAAGGCCTTCCATCGGTGGTGTCGTTTGCTTTAGCAGGTTAGGTTAGTATGTTATTTAAATGTACATGCGATATGGCAGAACGGTTCGGTGCGCAAAGAACACATTTGATCTTATCATAATATATAATTTTTCAATTTTCTCTTTTTTTTTTTTTTAGACAAACATCTCAAGCAACATTCAATTCAATTAACTTTAATTAATCTTGTTTTACAATTACTTTTCGTTTTTTTCTATAATTTTACGTTAACAGTTGGCACCAATATATGCAAAATTTTCAGTTTTCAGTTCAATTGTAAGTTTTTTAGTTTAGAGTTATTGCCAAACTTTAGGCGGTTCGTTTAGATTGCACTAGCACTAGCACGACACTTGGAGCTTCGATCGATGGTACGATGGTAAAGGGCACTTTAAAGGGGACAAGCCTGTCCTTGGAGTGGCTGACAGAGTCACTGTGTACTCCAAGATCGGGTTCCGCATCAAATATCCAAGTCAGACAATGATGGTGCGCGTATAACGCACTCCAAAGAAATAATTATGCCCGCACCAATTGCTGGCAATATCAGGCTTTGATTGCCAAAAGCAATGATGCGGGAGGGGGGAACGTATTATGCTCAACCCCCGGCTGAGAAACGAAAAAAACCGATTAATATGACTGATATTTGCTAAAGAAATATTCAATCGATGGCATACCTTTTATTAAGCAAAACTCAATATGCTTAAATTGTGGGCCTCCTAAGGTCCAAGTACGTCGATGGCTGCGGATTACTCCAACGCAGCTTACAGATTGGATTGCACCAATCTAACCTTTAATACAACACTTCGAACTTTAATACCGACACTGGCACTGACTTGGCTGGCTTCAAAGGCGGAAAAGAACGATTTTGGCCTCCAATTAGAATTTATAGCGTCCAATTCCAATGAAAAATACAAAGCTCTCTCACCAATGTGCAAAGTTAGCTGCGCTGCTTAGCAACATAATTAGCATGCGTGCGCAGCTTAGAAGCTTTTATGCAGCAACTCAAGCTTATGCTGCGGTTGCAGAACTGGGTCAAAGCTCTCGGATAAAGCTTTCGGATAATGTGCAGCGAAATCAAAGCTTTTGGATAATTATTGCTATTGATCAACCGTTTTGCATGTTTTGTATCTATAGGTTGCATCTTTGAAATTCTTTGACTATATGACGACCATTACAAAATTTGCTGTAAACAATTTGTTGCAAATAATTTGCTGCAAACAATTTGCTGCGATCAAATTTGCTACAAACAATTTGCTGCAAACAATTTGCTGCAAACAATTTGCTGCAAACAATTTGCTGCAAACAATTTGCTGCAAACAATTTGCTGCAAACAATTTGCTGCAAACAATTTGCTACAAACAATTTGCTACAAACAATTTGCTGCAAACAATTTGCTGCAAACAATTTGCTGCAAACAATTTGCTGCAAACAATTTGCTGCAAACAATTTGCTGCAAACAAATTTGCTGCAAACAATTTGCTGCAAACAATTTGCTGCAAACAAATTTGCTGCAAACAAATTTGCTGCAAACAATTTGCTGCAAACAATTTGCTGCAAACAATTTGCTGCAAACAATTTGCTGCAAACAATTTGCTGCAAACAAATTTGCTGCAAACAAATTTGCTGCAAACAATTTGCTGCAAACAAAAAATTGCTGCAAACAATTTGCTGCAAACAAATTTGCTGCAAACAATTTGCTGCAAAAAATTTGCTACAAACAATTTGCTGCAAACAATTTGCTACAAACAAATTTGCTGCAAACAATTTGCTGCAAAACAATTTGCTGCTAAACAATTTGCTGCAAACAATTTGCTACAAACAATTTGCTACAAACAATTTGCTGCAAACAATTTGCTGCAAACAAATTTGCTGCAAACAATTTGCTGCAAACAATTTGTTGCAAACAATTTGCTGCAAACAATTTGCTGCAAACAATTTGCTGCAAACAATTTTGCTGCAAACAATTTGCTGCAAACAATTTGCTGCAAACAATTTGCTGCAAACAAATTTGCTGCAAACAATTTGCTGCAAACAATTTGCTGCAAACAAATTTGCTGCAAACAATTTGCTGCAAACAATTTTGCTGCAAACAATTTGCTGCAAACAAATTTGCTAAAAACAATTTGCTGCAAACAATTTGCTGCAAACAAATTTGCTGCAAACAATTTGCTGCAAACAAATTTGCTGCAAACAATTTGCTGCAAACAAATTTGCTACAAACAATTTGCTGCAAACAATTTGCTGCAAACAATTTGCTACAAACAATTTGCTACAAACAATTTGCTGCAAACAATTTGCTACAAACAAATTTGCTGCAAACAAATTTGCTACAAACAAATTTGCTGCAAACAATTTGCTGCAAACAAATTTGCTGCAAACAATTTGCTGCAAACAATTTGCTGCAAACAATTTGCTGCAAACAAATTTGCTGCAAACAATTTGCTGCAAAAAATTTGCTGCAAACAATTTGCTGCAAACAATTTGCTGCAAACAAATTTGCTGCAAACAATTTGCTGCAAACAAATTTGCTGCAAACAATTTGCTGCAAACAATTTGCTACAAACAATTTGCTGCAAACAATTTGCTACAAACAATTTGCTGCAAACAATTTGCTACAAACAAATTTGCTGCAAACAATTTGCTGCAAACAATTTGCTGCAAACAATTTGCTACAAATAATTTGCTGCAAACAATTTGCTGCAAACAAATTTGCTACAAACAATTTGCTGCAAACAATTTGCTGCAAACAATTTGCTGCAAACAATTTGCTGCAAACAAACTTGCTGCAAACAATTTGCTGCAAACAAATTTGCTGCAAACAATTTGCTGCAAACAAATTTGCTGCAAACAATTTGCTGCAAACAAATTTGCTGCAAACAATTTGCTGCAAACAAATTTGCTGCAAACAAATTTGCTGCAAACAATTTGCTGCAAACAATTTGCTACAAACAATTTGCTGCAAACAATTTGCTACAAACAATTTGCTACAAACAATTTGCTGCAAACAATTTACTGCAAACAATTTGCTGCAAACAATTTGCTGCAAACAATTTGCTGCAAACAATTTGCTACAAACAAATTTGCTGCAAACAATTTGCTACAAACAATTTGCTGCAAACAATTTGCTGCAAACAAATTTGCTGCAAACAATTTGCTGCAAACAATTTGCTGCAAACAAATTTGCTGCAAACAATTTGCTGCAAACAATTTGCTGCAAACAAATTTGCTGCAAACAATTTGCTGCAAACAATTTGCTGCAAACAATTTGCTGCAAACAATTTGCTGCAAACAATTTGCTACAAACAATTTTGCTGCAAACAATTTGCTGCAAACAATTTGCTGCAAACAATTTGCTGCAAACAATTTGCTGCAAACAATTTGCTGCAAACAAATTTGCTGCAAACAATTTGCTACAAACAAATTTGCTGCAAACAAATTTGCTGCAAACAAATTTGCTGCAAACAAATTTGCTGCAAATAATTTGCTGCAAACAAATTTGCTGCAAACAATTTGCTGCAAACAATTTGCTGCAAACAATTTGCTGCAAACAATTTGCTACAAACAAATTTGCTGCAAACAATTTGCTGCAAACAATTTGCTGCAAACAAATTTGCTGCAAACAATTTGCTGCAAACAAATTTGCTGCAAACAATTTGCTGCAAACAATTTGCTGCAAACAAATTTGCTGCAAAACAAATTTGCTGCAAACAATTTGCTGCAAACAATTTGCTGCAAACAATTTGCTGCAAACAATTTGCTGCAAACAATTTGCTACAAACAATTTGCTGCAAACAATTTGCTGCAAACAATTTGCTGCAAACAATTTGGTGCAAACAATTTGCTACAAACAAATTTGCTGCAAACAATTTGCTGCAAACAATTTGCTGCAAACAATTTGCTGCAAACAATTTGCTGCAAACAATTTGCTGCAAACAAATTTGCTGCAAACAAATTTGCTGCAAACAAATTTGCTGCAAACAAATTTGCTGCAAACAATTTGCTGCAAACAATTTGCTACAAACAATTTGCTACAAACAATTTGCTGCAAACAATTTGCTGCAAACAATTTGCTGCAAACAATTTGCTGCAAACAATTTGCTGCAAACAAATTTGCTGCAAACAATTTGCTGCAAACAAATTTGCTGCAAACAAATTTGCTGCAAACAATTTGCTGCAAAACAATTTGCTGCAAACAATTTGCTGCAAACAATTTGCTACAAACAATTTGCTGCAAACAATTTGCTACAAACAATTTTGCTGCAAACAATTTGCTGCAAACAATTTGCTGCAAACAATTTGCTGCAAACAATTTGCTACAAACAATTTGCTGCAAACAAATTTGCTGCAAACAATTTGCTGCAAACAAATTTGCTGCAAACAAATTTGCTGCAAACAATTTGCTGCAAATAATTTGCTGCAAACAATTTGCTGCAAACAATTTGCTGCAAACAATTTGCTGCAAACAAATTTGCTGCAAACAATTTGCTACAAACAAATTTGCTGCAAACAATTTGCTGCAAACAATTTGCTGCAAACAATTTGCTGCAAACAAATTTGCTACAAACAATTTGCTACAAACAATTTTCTACAAACAATTTGCTGCAAACAATTTGCTGCAAACAAATTTGCTGCAAACAAATTTGCTGCAAACAAATTTGCTGCAAACAAATTTGCTGCAAACAAATTTGCTGCAAACAAATTTGCTGCAAACAATTTGCTGCAAACAATTTGCTGCAAACAATTTGCTACAAACAAATTTGCTGCAAACAATTTGCTGCAAACAATTTGCTGCAAACAAATTTGCTGCAAACAATTTGCTGCAAACAAATTTGCTGCAAACAAATTTGCTGCAAACAAATTTGCTGCAAACAAATTTGCTGCAAACAATTTGCTGCAAACAATTTGCTGCAAACAATTTGCTGCAAACAATTTGCTGCAAACAATTTGCTGCAAACAATTTGCTACAAACAAATTTGCTGCAAACAATTTGCTGCAAACAAATTTGCTGCAAACAAATTTGCTGCAAACAAATTTGCTGCAAACAAATTTGCTGCAAACAAATTTGCTGCAAACAATTTGCTGCAAACAATTTGCTGCAAACAATTTGCTGCAAACAATTTGCTACAAACAATTTGCTGCAAACAAATTTGCTGCAAACAATTTGCTGCAAACAAATTTGCTGCAAACAAATTTGCTGCAAACAATTTGCTGCAAACAATTTGCTGCAAACAATTTGCTGCAAACAATTTGCTGCAAACAAATTTGCTGCAAACAAATTTGCTGCAAACAAATTTGCTGCAAACAATTTGCTACAAACAATTTGCTGCAAACAATTTGCTGCAAACAAATTTGCTACAAACAATTTGCTGCAAACAATTTGCTGCAAACAATTTGCTGCAAACAATTTGCTGCAAACAATTTGCTGCAAACAATTTGCTACAAACAATTTGCTGCAAACAATTTGCTACAAACAAATTTGCTGCAAACAAATTTGCTGCAAACAAATTTGCTGCAAACAATTTGCTGCAAACAATTTGCTGCAAACAATTTGCTGCAAACAATTTGCTGCAAACAATTTGCTACAAACAATTTGCTGCAAACAATTTGCTGCAAACAATTTGCTGCAAACAAATTTGCTGCAAACAATTTGCTGCAAACAAATTTGCTGCAAACAATTTGCTGCAAACAATTTGCTGCAAACAAATTTGCTGCAAACAATTTGCTGCAAACAATTTGCTGCAAACAATTTGCTGCAAACAAATTTGCTGCAAACAATTTGCTGCAAACAATTTGCTGCAAACAATTTGCTGCAAACAATTTGCTGCAAACAATTTGCTGCAAACAAATTTGCTGCAAACAATTTGCTGCAAACAAATTTGCTGCAAACAATTTGCTGCAAACAAATTTGCTGCAAACAAATTTGCTGCAAACAATTTGCTGCAAACAATTTGCTACAAAAATTTGCTGCAAACAATTTGCTGCAAACAATTTGCTGTGGCAAAAATTTGCTGCAAACAATTTGCTGCAAACAATTTGCTGCAAACAATTTGCTACGCAAACAATTTGCTGCAAACAATTTGCTGCAAACAATTTGCTGCAAACAATTTGCTGCAAACAAATTTGCTGCAAACAATTTGCTGCAAACAATTTGCTGCAAACAATTTGCTGCAACAATTTGCTACAAACAATTTGCTGCAAACAATTTACTGCAAATAAATTTGCTGCAAACAATTTGCTACGAACAATCTGCTGCAAACAATTTGCTACAAATAATTTGCTGCAAACAATTTGCTACAAATAAATTTGCTGCAAACAATTTGCTGCAAAAAAATGGGTGGCGAAGAATTTGCTGCAAATAATTTGCTGTAAACAATTTGCTACAAACAATTTGCTGCAAACAATTTGCTACTAACAAATTTTCTGCAAACAATTTGCTGCAAAAAAATGTGTGGCGAAGAATTTGTTGCAAACAATTTGCTGCAAACAATTTGCTGCAAACAATTTACCGCCAACAATTTACTGCAAACAATTTGCTGCAAATAAATTTGCTGCAAACAATTTGCTACTAACAATTTGCTGCAAGCAATTGGCTGCAAGTAATTTGCTACAAACAATTTGCTGCAAACAATTTACTGCAAACAATTTGCTGCAAACAATTTGCTGCAAACAAATTTGCTGCAAACAAATATGCTGAACACAATTTGCTGCAAATAATTTGCAGCAAACAAATTTGCTGCAAGCAATTTGCTGCAAATAAATTGCTGCAAACAATTTGCTGCAAACAAATTTGCTAAATACAATTTGCTACAAACAATTTGCTGCAAACAATTTACTGCAATCAATTTAGTGCACACAAATTTGCTGCAAACCATTTGCTGCAATCAAATTAGCTGCAAACAATTTGCTGCAAACAATTTGCTACAAGCAATTTGCTACAAACAATTTGCTACAAACAATCTGCTGCAAACAATTTGCTACAAATAATTTGCTGCAAACAATTTGCTACAAATATATTTGCTTTAAACAATTTGCTGCAAACAAATTTGCTGCAAACAATTTGCTGCAAGCAATTTGCTACTAACAAATTTTCTGTAAACAATTTGCTCCAAAAAAATGTGTGGCGAAGAATTTGCTGCAAACAAATTTGCTGCAAACAATTTGCTGCAAACAAATTTGCTAAAAACAATTTGCTACAAACAATTTGCTGCAAACAATTTACTGCAAACAATTTAGTGCACACAAATTTAATGCAAACAATTTGCTGCAAACAAATTTGCTGCAAACAAATTTGTAACTACAAATTTTCTGCAAACAATTTGCTGCAAAAAAATGTGTGGCGAAGAATTTGCTGCAAACAATTCGCTATAAACAATTTGCTGCAATCAATTTGCTGCAAACAATTTGCTGCAAACAAACTTGCTGCAAACAATTTGCTGCAAACAATTTGCTGCAAATAATTTGCTGCAAACAATTTGCTACAAACAATTTGCTGCAAACAATTTACTGCAAATAAATTTGCTGCAAACAATTTGCTACGAACAATCTGATGCAAACAATTTGCTACAAATAATTTGCTGCAAACAATTTGCTACAAATAAATTTGCTGCAAACAATTTGCTGCAAAAAATATGGTGCGAAGAATTTGCTGCAAATAATTTGCTGTAAACAATTTGCTACAAACAATTTGCTGCAAACAATTTGCTACTAACAAATTTTCTGCAAACAATTTGCTGCAAAAAAATGTGTGGCGAAGAATTTGTTGCAAACAATTTGCTACAAACAATTTGCTGCAAACAATTTACTGCAAACAATTTGCTGCAAACAATTTGCTGCAAACAAATTTGCTGCAAACAAATATGCTGCACACAATTTGCTGCAAATAATTTGCAGCAAACAAATTTGCTGCAAGCAATTTGCTGCAAATAAATTGCTGCAAACAATTTGCTGCAAACAAATTTGCTAAATACAATTTGCTACAAACAATTTGCTGCAAACAATTTACTGCAAACAATTTGCTGCAAGCAATTTGCTACTAACAAATTTTCTGTAAACAATTTGCTGCAAAAAAATGTGTGGCGAAGAATTTGCTGCAAACAATTTACTGCAAACAAACTTGCTGCAAACAAATTTGCTGCAAACAAATTTGCTGCAAACAATTTGTTGCAAACAATTTGCTACAAGCAATTTGATACAAACAATTTGCTGCAAATAATTTGCTGCAAACAATTTGCTACAAACAATTTGCTGCAAACAATTTACTGCAAATAAATTTGCTGCAAACAATTTGCTACGAACAATCTGATGCAAACAATTTGCTACAAATAATTTGCTGCAAACAATTTGCTACAAATAAATTTGCTGCAAACAATTTGCTGCAAAAAAATGGGTGGCGAAGAATTTGCTGCAAATAATTTGCTGTAAACAATTTGCTACAAACAATTTGCTGCAAACAATTTGCTACTAACAAATTTTCTGCACACAATTTGCTGCAAAAAAATGTGTGGCGAAGAATTTGTTGCAAACAATTTGCTACAAACAATTTGCTGCAAACAATTTACTGCAAACAATTTGCTGCAAACAATTTGCTGCAAACAAATTTGCTGCAAACAAATATGCTGCACACAATTTGCTGCAAACAATTTGCTGCAAACAATTTGCAGCAAACAAATTTGCTGCAAACAATTTGCTGCAAATAAATTGCTGCAAACAATTTGCTGCAAACAAATTTGCTAAATACAATTTGCTACAAACAATTTGCTGCAAACAATTTACTGCAATCAATTTAGTGCACACAAATTTGCTGCAAACCATTTGCTGCAATCAAATTTGCTGCAAACAATTTGCTGCAAACAATTTGCTACAAGCAATTTGCTACAAACAATTTGCTACAAACAATCTGCTGCAAACAATTTGCTACAAATAATTTGCTGCAAACAATTTGCTACAAATATATTTGCTTTAAACAATTTGCTGCAAACAAATTTGCTGCAAACAATTTGCTGCAAGCAATTTGCTACTAACAAATTTTCTGTAAACAATTTGCTGCAAAAAAATGTGTGGCGAAGAATTTGCTGCAAACAATTTACTGCAAACAAACTTGCTGCAAACAAATTTGCTGCAAACAAATTTGCTGCAAACAATTTGTTGCAAACAATTTGCTACAAGCAATTTGATACAAACAATTTGCTACAAACAATCTGCTGCAAACAATTTGCTACAAATATATTTGCTGCACACAATTTGCTGCAAACAACTTGCTGCAAACAATTTGCTACAAATAACTTGCTGCAAACAATTTACTGCAAACAATTTACTGCAAACAATTTAGTGCACACAAATTTGCTGCAAACAATTTGCTGCAATCAAATTTGCTGCAAACAAACTTGCTGCAAACAATTTGCTGCAAACAATTTGCTGCAAATAATTTGCTGCAAACAATTTGCTACAAACAATTTGCTGCAAATAATTTGCTGCAAACAATTTGCTGCAAACAATTTGCTGCAAACAATTTGCTGCAAACAATTTGCTGCAAATAAATTTGCTGCAAATAATTTGCTGCAAACAATTTGCTACAAACAATTTGCTGCAAACAATTTGCTACAAATAATTTGCTACAAACAATTTGCTGCAAACAATTTACTGCAAATAAATTTGCTGCAAACAATTTGCTACGAACAATCTGCTGCAAACAATTTGCTACAAATAATTTGCTACAAACAATTTGCTACAAATAAATTTGCTGCAAACAATTTGCTGCAAAAAAATGGGTGGCGAAGAATTTGCTGCAAATAATTTGCTGCAAACAAACTTGCTGCAAACAATTTGCTGCAAACAATTTGCTGCAAAATTTGCTGCAAACAATTTGCTACAAACAATTTGCTGCAAACAATTTGCTGCAAACAATTTGCAAACAATTTGCTGCAAACAATTTGCTGCAAACAATTTGCTGCAAACAATTTGCTGCAAACAATTTGCTGCAAACAATTTGCTGCAAACAATTTGCTGCAAACAATTTGCTGCAAACAATTTGCTGCAAACAAATTTGCTGCAAACAATTTGCTACGAAACAATTTGCTGCAAACAATTTGCTACAAACAATTTGCTGCAAACAATTTGCTACAAACAAATTTGCTGCAAACAATTTGCTGCAAAAAAATTGGTGGCAAAGAATTTGCTGCAAATAATTTGCTGCAAACAATTTGCTACAAACAATTTGCTGCAAAAATTTGCTGCAAACAATTTGCTGCAAACAAATTTGCTGCAAACAATTTGCTGCAAACAATTTGCTGCAAACAATTTGCTGCAAACAATTTGCTGCAAACAATTTACTGCAAACAATTTGCTGCAAACAATTTGCTGCAAACAATTTGCTGCAAACAATTTGCTGCAAACAAATTTGCTGCAAACAATTTGCTGCAAACAATTTGCTGCAAACAATTTGCTGCAAACAATTTGCTACAAACAATTTGCTGCAAACAATTTGCTGCAAACAAATTTGCTGCAAACAATTTGCTACAAACAATTTGCTGCAAACAATTTGCTGCAAACAATTTGCTGCAAACAATTTGCTACAAACAATTTGCTACAAACAAATTTGCTGCAAACAATTTGCTGCAAAAAAATTTGCTGCAAAACAATTTGCTGCAAACAATTTGCTGCAAACAATTTGCTACAAACAATTTGCTGCAAACAATTTGCTACTAACAAATTTTCTGCAAACAATTTGCTGCAAAAAATTTGCTGGCAAACAATTTGCTGCAAACAATTTGCTGCAAACAATTTGCTGCAAACAATTTGCTGCAAACAATTTGCAAACAATTTGCTGCAAACAATTTGCTGCAAACAAATTTGCTGCAAACAATTTGCTGCAAACAATTTGCTGCAAACAATTTGCTGCAAACAATTTGCTACAAACAATTTGCTGCAAACAATTTGCTGCAAACAATTTGCTGCAAACAATTTGCTGCAAACAAATTTGCTGCAAACAATTTGCTGCAACAAATTTGCAATTTGCTGCAAACAATTTGCTGCAAACAATTTGCTGCAAACAATTTGCTGCAAACAAATTTGCTGCAAACAATTTGCTGCAAACAATTTGCTACAAACAATTTGCTGCAAACAATTTGCTGCAAACAATTTGCTGCAAACAATTTGCTGCAAACAATTTGCTGCAAACAATTTGCTGCAAACAATTTGCTGCAAACAATTTGCTACAAACAATTTGCTGCAAACAATTTGCTGCAAACAATTTGCTGCAAACAATTTGCTGCAAACAAATTTGCTGCAAACAATTTGCTGCAAACAAATTTGCTACAAACAATTTGCTGCAAACAATTTGCTGCAAACAAATTTGCTGCAAACAATTTGCTGCAAACAATTTGCTACAAACAAATTTGCTGCAAACAATTTGCTGCAAAAAAATTTGTGGCAAACAATTTGCTGCAAACAATTTGCTACAAACAATTTGCTGCAAACAATTTGCTGCAAACAATTTGCTGCAAACAATTTGCTACAAACAATTTGCTGCAAACAATTTGCTACAAACAATTTGCTGCAAACAATTTGCTGCAAACAATTTGCTGCAAACAATTTGCTGCAAACAATTTGCTGCAAACAATTTGCTGCAAACAATTTGCTGCAAACAATTTGCTGCAAACAAATTTGCTGCAAACAATTTGCTGCAAACAAATTTGCTGCAAACAATTTGCTGCAAACAATTTGCTACAAACAATTTGCTGCAAACAATTTGCTACAAACAATTTGCTGCAAACAATTTGCTGCAAACAAATTTGCTGCAAACAATTTGCTGCAAACAAATTTGCTGCAAACAATTTGCTGCAAACAATTTGCTACAAACAATTTGCTGCAAACAATTTGCTACTAACAAATTTGCTGCAAACAATTTGCTGCAAACAATTTGCTGCAAAGAATTTGCTGCAAACAATTTGCTGCAAACAATTTGCTGCAAACAATTTGCTGCAAACAATTTGCTGCAAACAATTTGCTGCAAACAAATTTGCTGCAAACAATTTGCTGCAAACAAATTTGCTGCAAACAATTTGCTGCAAACAATTTGCTGCAAACAATTTGCTGCAAACAATTTGCTGCAAACAATTTGCTACAAACAATTTGCTACAAACAATTTGCTACAAACAATTTGCTGCAAACAATTTGCTACAAATAATTTGCTGCAAACAATTTGCTACAAATAATTTTGCTGCAAACAATTTGCTGCAAACAAATTTGCTGCAAACAATTTGCTGCAAACAATTTGCTACAAACAAATTTGCTGCAAACAATTTGCTGCAAAAAAATTTGGCTGAAACAATTTGCTGCAAACAAATTTGCTGCAAACAATTTGCTGCAAACAATTTGCTGCAAACAATTTGCTGCAAACAATTTGCTGCAAACAATTTGCTGCAAACAATTTGCTACAAACAAATTTGCTGCAAACAATTTGCTGCAAAAAAATTTGCTGGCAAAGAATTTGCTGCAAACAATTTGCTGCAAACAATTTGCTACAAACAATTTGCTGCAAACAATTTGCTACAAACAATTTTTCTGCAAACAATTTGCTGCAAAAACAATTTGCTGCAAACAATTTGCTGCAAACAATTTGCTGCAAACAATTTGCTGCAAACAATTTGCTGCAAACAATTTGCTGCAAACAATTTGCTGCAAACAATTTGCTGCAAACAAATTTGCTGCAAACAATTTGCTGCAAACAATTTGCTGCAAATAATTTGCTGCAAACAATTTGCTACAAACAATTTGCTGCAAACAATTTGCTGCAAACAATTTGCTGCAAACAATTTGCTGCAAACAATTTGCTGCAAAACAATTTGCTACAAACAATTTGCTGCAAACAATTTGCTACAAATAAATTTGCTGCAAACAATTTGCTGCAAAAAATTTGCTGCAAACAATTTGCTGCAAACAATTTGCTGCAAACAATTTGCTACAAACAATTTGCTGCCAAACAATTTGCTACTAACAAATTTTCTGCAAACAATTTGCTGCAAAAAATTTGTGGCAAAGAATTTGCTGCAAACAATTTGCTGCAAACAATTTGCTGCAAACAATTTGCTGCAAACAATTTGCTGCAAACAATTTGCTGCAAACAAATTTGCTGCAAACAATTTGCTACAAACAATTTGCTGCAAACAATTTGCTGCAAACAATTTGCTGCAAACAATTTGCTGCAAACAATTTGCTGCAAACAATTTGCTGCAAACAATTTGCTGCAAACAAATTTGCTGCAAACAAATTTGCTACAAACAATTTGCTGCAAAACAATTTGCTGCAAACAATTTGCTACAAACAATTTGCTGCAAACAATTTGCTGCAAACAATTTGCTGCAAACAATTTGCTGCAAACAAACAATTTGCTGCAAACAATTTGCTGCAAACAATTTGCTACAAACAAATTTGCTGCAAACAATTTGCTGCAAAAAAATTTGTGGCAAAGAATTTGCTGCAAACAATTTGCTGCAAACAAATTGCTGCAAACAAATTTGCTGCAAACAATTTGCTGCAAACAATTTGCTGCAAACAATTTGCTTGCAAACAATTTGCTACAAACAATTTGCTACAAACAATTTGCTACAAACAATTTGCTGCAAACAATTTGCTGCAAACAATTTGCTGCAAACAATTTGCTACAAACAATTTGCTGCAAACAATTTGCTACAAACAATTTGCTGCAAACAATTTGCTGCAAACAATTTGCTGCAAACAAATTTGCTGCAAACAATTTGCTGCAAACAAATTTGCTGCAAACAATTTGCTGCAAACAATTTGCTACAAACAATTTGCTGCAAACAATTTGCTACAAACAATTTGCTGCAAACAATTTGCTACAAACAAATTTGCTGCAAACAATTTGCTGCAAACAATTTGCTGCAAACAATTTGCTGCAAACAATTTGCTGCAAACAAATTTGCTGCAAACAATTTGCTGCAAACAATTTGCTACAAAAATTTTCTGCAAACAATTTGCTGCAAAAAAATTGCTGCAAAAGAATTTGCTGCAAACAATTTGCTGCAAACAATTTGCTGCAAACAAATTTTGCTGCAAACAATTTGCTGCAAACAATTTGCTGCAAACAATTTGCTGCAAACAATTTGCTGCAAACAATTTGCTACAAACAATTTGCTGCAAACAATTTGCTGCAAAACAATTTGCTGCAAACAATTTTGCTGCAAACAATTTGCTGCAAACAATTTGCTGCAAACAATTTGCTGCAAACAATTTGCTGCAAACAATTTGCTGCAAACAAATTTGCTGCAAACAATTTGCTGCAAACAAATTTGCTGCAAACAATTTGCTGCAAACAAATTTGCTAAAAACAATTTGCTACAAACAATTTGCTGCAAACAATTTGCTGCAAACAATTTAGTGCAAAAATTTGCTGCAAACAATTTGCTGCAAACAAATTTGCTGCAAACAATTTGCTGCAAACAAATTTGCTGCAAACAATTTGCTGCAAACAATTTGCTGCAAACAATTTGCTGCAAACAATTTGCTGCAAACAATTTGCTGCAAGCAATTTGCTACTAACAAATTTTCTGCAAACAATTTGCTGCAAAAAAATGTGTGGCGAAGAACTTGCTGCAAACAATTCACTACAAACAATTTGCTACAAACAATTTGCTTCCAACAATTTGCTTCCAACAATTTGCTGCAAACAATTTGCTGCAAGCAATTTGCTACTAACAAATTTTCTGAAAACAATTTGCTGCAAAAAAATGTGTGCCGAAGAATTTGCTGCAAACAATTCGATACAAACAATTTGCTACAAACAATTTGCTGCAAATAATTTGCTGCAAACAAATTTGCTGCAAACAAATTTTGCTGCAAACAAATTTGCTGCAAACAATTTGCTGCAAAAAATTTGTGCAAAGAATTTGCTGCAAACAATTTGCTGCAAACAATTTGCTGCAAACAATTTGCTGCAAACAAATTTGCTGCAAACAATTTGCTGCAAACAATTTGCTGCAAACAATTTGCTGCAAACAATTTGCTGCAAACAATTTAGTGCAAACAAATTTGCTGCAAACAATTTGCTGCAAACAAATTTGCTGCAAACAATTTGCTACAAATAATTTGCTGCAAACAATTTGCTGCAAACAATTTGGTGCAAACAAATTTGCTGCAAACAATTTGCTACAAATAATTTGCTGCAAACAATTTGCTACAAACAATTTGCTACAAACAATTTGCTACAAACAATTTGCTGCAAACAAATTTGCTGCAAACAATTTGCTGCAAACAATTTGCTGCAAACAATTTGCTGCAAACAATTTGCTGCAAACAATTTGCTGCAAACAATTTGCTGCAAACAATTTGCTACAAAACAATTTGCTGCAAACAATTTGCTACAAACAAATTTGCTGCAAACAATTTGCTGCAAACAAACTGCAAACAATTTGCTGCAAAAAATTTGCTGCAAACAATTTGCTGCAAACAATTTGCTACAAACAATTTGCTACAAACAATTTGCTGCAAACAATTTGCTGCAAACAATTTGCTACAAATTTTGCTGCAAACAATTTGCTGCAAAAAATGTGTGGCGAAGAATTTGCTGCAAACAATTTGCTACAAACAATTTGCTGCAAACAATTTGCTGCAAACAATTTGCTGCAAACAAATTGCTGCAAACAATTTGCTGCAAACAATTTGCTGCAAACAATTTGCTGCAAACAATTTGCTGCAAACAATTTGCTGCAAACAATTTGCTGCAAACAATTTGCTGCAAACAATTTGCTGCAAACAATTTGCTGCAAACAATTTGCTGCAAACAATTTGCTGCAAACAATTTGCTGCAAACAATTTGCTGCAAACAATTTGCTGCAAACAATTTGCTACAAACAAATTTGCTGCAAACAATTTGCTGCAAAAAATTTGTGGCAAACAATTTGCTGCAAACAATTTGCTGCAAACAATTTGCTACAAACAATTTGCTGCAAACAATTTGCTACAAACAAATTTGCTGCAAACAATTTGCTGCAAAAAATGTGCTGCGAAGAATTTGCTACAAACAATTTGCTGCAAACAATTTGCTGCAAACAATTTGCTGCAAACAATTTGCTGCAAACAATTTGCTGCAAACAATTTGCTGCAAACAATTTGCTGCAAACAATTTGCTACAAACAATTTGCTGCAAACAATTTGCTACAAACAATTTGCTACAAACAATTTGCTTCAAACAATTTGCTGCAAACAATTTGCTGCAAACAATTTGCTGCAAACAATTTGCTGCAAACAATTTGCTACTAACAAATTTTCTGAAAACAATTTGCTGCAAAAAAATGTGTGGCAAAGAATTTGCTGCAAACAATTCGATACAAACAATTTGCTACAAACAATTTGCTTCAAACAATTTGGTGCAAACAAATTTGCTGCAAACAATTTGCTACAAACAATTTGCTGCAAACAATTTGCTACAAATAAATTTGCTGCAAACAATTTGCTGCAAACAATTTGCTGCAAACAATTTGGTGCAAACAAATTTGCTGCAAACAATTTGCTGCAAACAATTTGCTGCAAACAATTTGCTGCAAACAATTTGCTACAAATAATTTGCTGCAAACAAATTTGCTGCAAACAATTTGCTTCAAATAAATTTGCTGCAAACAATTTGCTGCAAACAATTTACTGCAAACAATTTAGTGCAAACAAATTTGCTGCAAACAATTTGCTGCAAACAAATTTGCTGCAAACAATTTGCTGCAAACAATTTGCTGCAAACAATTTGCTACAAACAATTTGCTACAAACAATTTGCTGCAAACAATTTGCTGCAAAATAATTTGCTGCAAACAATTTGCTACAAATAAATTTGCTGCAAACAATTTGCTGCAAACAATTTGCTGCAAACAATTTGCTGCAAACAAATTTGCTGCAAACAATTTGCTGCAAACAATTTGCTGCAAACAATTTGCTGCAAACAATTTGCTGCAAACAATTTGCTGCAAACAAATTTGCTGCAAACAATTTGCTACAAACAATTTGCTGCAAACAATTTGCTGCAAACAATTTGCTACAAACAATTTTCTGCAAACAATTTGCTGCAAACAATTTGCAACAAACAATTTGCTGCAAACAATTTGCTGCAAACAATTTTGCTGCAAACAATTTGCTGCAAACAATTTGCTGCAAACAATTTGCTACAAACAAATTTTCTGCAAACAATTTGCTGCAAACAAATGTGCTGGCAAAGAATTTGCTGCAAACAATTTGCTACAAACAATTTGCTGCAAACAATTTGCTGCAAACAATTTGCTGCAAACAATTTGCTGCAAACAATTTGGTGCAAACAAATTTGCTGCAAACAATTTGCTGCAAACAAATTTGCTGCAAACAATTTGCTGCAAACAATTTGCTACAAACAATTTGCTACAAACAATTTGCTACAAACAATTTGCTGCAAACAATTTGCTGCAAACAATTTGCTACAAATAATTTGCTGCAAACAATTTGCTGCAAACAAATTTGCTGCAAACAATTTGCTGCAAACAATTTGAGCAAACAAATTTGCTGCAAACAATTTGCTGCAAAACAATTTGCTGCAAACAATTTGCTGCAAAAATTTGCTGCAAACAATTTGCTGCAAACAATTTGCTGCAAACAATTTGCTGCAAAAATTTGTGGCAAAGAATTTGCTGCAAACAATTTGCTGCAAACAATTTGCTACAAACAATTTGCTGCAAACAATTTGCTGCAAACAATTTGCTGCAAACAATTTGCTGCAAACAATTTGCTGCAAACAATTTGCTGAAATTTACTGCAAACAAATTTGCTGCAAACAATTTGCTGCAAAACAATTTGCTGCAAACAATTTGCTGCAAACAATTTGCTACAAATAACTTGCTGCAAACAATTTACTGCAAACAATTTAGTGCACACAAATTTGCTGCAAACAATTTGCTGCAAACAAATTTGCTGCAAACAATTTGCTGCAAGCAATTTGCTACTAACAAATTTTCTGCAAACAATTTGCTGCAAAAAAATGTGTGGCGAAGAATTTGCTGCAAACAATTCGCTACAAACAATTTGCTAAAAACAATTTATGCAAATAAATTTGCTGCAAACAATTTGCTACGAACAATCTGCTGCAAACAATTTGCTACAAATAATTTGCTGCAAACAATTTGCTGCAAACAAATTTGCTGCAAACAATTTGCTGCAAAAAAATGGGTGGCGAAGAATTTGCTGCAAATAATTTGCTGCAAACAATTTGCTGCAAACAATTTGCTGCAAACAATTTGCTACAAACAAATTTTCTGCAAACAATTTGCTGCAAAAAATTTGTGGCAAAAAAATTTGCTGCAAACAATTTGCTGCAAACAATTTGCTGCAAACAATTTGCTGCAAACAATTTGCTGCAAACAATTTGCTGCAAATATATTTGCTGCAAACAATTTGCTGCAAACAATTTGCCTACTAACAATTTGCTGCAAACAATTTGCTACAAACAATTTGCTACAAACAATTTGCTACAAACAATTTGCTGCAAACAATTTTGCTGCAAACAATTTGCTGCAAACAATTTGCTGCAAACAATTTGCTACTAACAAATTTTCTGCAAACAATTTGCTGCAAAAAAATGTGTGGCGAAGAATTTGCTGCAAACAATTTGCTACAAACAATTTGCTACAAACAATTTGCTGCAAATAAATTTGCTGCAAACAATTTGCTGCAAACAATTTGCTGCAAACAATTTGCTACAAATAATTTGCTGCAAACAATTTGCTACAAACAAATTTGCTGCAAACAATTTGCTGCAAAAAAATTTGGTGGCAAACAATTTGCTGCAAACAATTTGCTGCAAACAATTTGCTACAAACAATTTGCTGCAAACAATTTGCTACTAACAAATTTTCTGCAAACAATTTGCTGCAAAAAAATATGTGGCGAAGAATTTGCTGCAAACAATTTGCTGCAAACAATTTGCTGCAAACAATTTGCTGCAAACAATTTGCTACAAACAATTTGCTGCAAATAAATTTGCTGCAAACAATTTGCTGCAAACAATTTGCTACAAACAATTTGCTGCAAACAATTCGCTACAAACAATTTGCTACAAACAATTTGCTACAAACAATTTGCTGCAAACAAATTTGCTGCAAACAATTTGCTGCAAACTATTTGCTGCAAGCAATTTGCTACTAACAAATTTTCTGAAAACAATTTGCTGCAAAAACATGTGTGCCAAAGAATTTGCTGCAAACAATTCGATACAAACAATTTGCTACAAACAATTTGCTTCAAACAATTTGTTGCAAATAAATTTGCTGCAAGCAATTCGCTACAAATAATTTGCTGCAAACAATTTGCTACACATAAATTTGCTGCAAACAATTTGCTGCAAACAATTTACTGCAAACAATTTAGTGCACACAAATTTGCTGCAAACAATTTGCTGCAAACAATTTGCTGCAAACAATTTGCTGCAAACAATTTGCTACAAATAATTTGCTGCAAACAAATTTGCTGCAAACAATTTGCTGCAAATAAATTGCTGCAAACAATTTGCTGCAAACAATTTGCTGCAAACAATTTAGTGCACACAAATTTGCTGCAAACAATTTGCTGCAAACAATTTGCTGCAAACAATTTGCTGCAAACAAATTTGCTACAAACAATTTGCTGCAAACAATTTGCTGCAAACAATTTGCTGCAAACAATTTGCTACAAATAATTTGCTGCAAACAATTTGCTGCAAATAAATTTGCTGCAAACAATTTGCTGCAAACAATTTGCTGCAAACAATTTAGTGCACACAAATTTGCTGCAAACAATTTGCTGCAAACAATTTGCTGCAAACAATTTGCTGCAAACAATTTGCTGCAAATAATTTGCTGCAAACAAATTTGCTGCAAACAATTTGCTGCAAACAATTTGCTACAAACACATTTGCTGCAAACAATTTGCTACAAACAATTTGCTACAAACAATTTGCTACAAACAATTTGCTGCAAACAATTTGCTACAAATAATTTGCTGCAAACAATTTGCTACAAACAATTTGCTGCAAACAATTTGCTGCAAACAATTTGCTGCAAACAATTTGGTGCAAACAAATTTGCTGCAAACAATTTGCTGCAAACAATTTGCTGCAAACAATTTGCTGCAAACAATTTGCTGCAAATAATTTGCTGCAAACAAATTTGCTGCAAACAATTTGCTGCAAACAATTTGCCTACAAACAATTTGCTGCAAACAATTTGCTGCAAACAATTTGCTACAAACAATTTGCTACAAACAATTTGCTGCAAACAATTTTGCTGCAAACAATTTGCTGCAAACAATTTGCTGCAAACAATTTGCTACTAACAAATTTTCTGCAAACAATTTGCTGCAAAAAAATGTGTGGCAAAGAATTTGCTGCAAACAATTTGCTACAAACAATTTGCTACAAACAATTTGCTTCAAACAATTTGCTGCAAACAATTTGCTGCAAACAATTTGCTGCAAACAATTTGGTGCAACAAATTTGCTGCAAACAATTTGCTGCAAACAAATTTGCTGCAAACAATTTGCTGCAAACAATTTGCTACCAACAATTTGCTGCAAACAATTTGCTACAAACAATTTGCTGCAAACAATTTGCTACAAATAATTTGCTACAAATAATTTGCTGCAAACAATTTAGTGCACACAAATTTGCTGCAAACAATTTGCTGCAAACAATTTGAGCAAACAAATTTGCTGCAAACAATTTGCTACAAACAATTTGCTTCAAGCAATTTGCTGCAAAAAAATTTGCTGCAAACAATTTGCTGCACGCAATTTGCTGCAAAAAAATGGGTGGCGAAGAATTTGCTGCAAATAATTTGCTGTAAACAATTTGCTACAAACAATTTGCTGCAAACAATTTGCTGCAAACAATTTGCTGCAAACAATTTGCTACAAACAATTTGCTACAAACAATTTGCTGCAAACAAATTTGCTGCAAACAATTTGCTGCAAACAATTTGCTGCAAACAAATTTGTTTGCAAACAATTTGCTGCAAACAATTTGCTGCAAACAACTTGCTGCAAACAATTTGCTGCAAACAATTTGGTGCAAACAAATTTGCTGCAAACAATTTGCTGCAAACAAATTTGCTGCAAACAATTTGCTACAAACAATTTGCTGCAAACAATTTGCTACAACAAATTTGCTGCAAACAATTTGCTGCAAAAAAAAATTTGGTGCAAACAATTTGCTGCAAACAATTTGCTGCAAACAATTTGCTGCAAACAATTTGCTGCAAACAATTTGCTGCAAACCAATTTGCTGCAAACAATTTGCTGCAAACAATTTGCTACAAACAATTTGCTGCAAACAAATTTGCTGCAAACAATTTGCTGCAAACAATTTGCTGCAAACAAATTTGCTGCAAACAATTTGCTGCAAACAATTTGCTGCAAACAATTTGCTGCAAATAAATTTGCTGCAAACAATTTGCTGCAAACAATTTGCTAAAAACAATTTGCTGCAAACAAACAAACAATTTGCTGCAAACAATTTGCTGCAAACAATTTGCTGCAAACAAATTTGCTGCAAACAATTTGCTGCAAACAAATTTGCTGCAAACAATTTGCTGCAAATAATTTGCTGCAAACAAATTTGCTGCAAACAATTTGCTGCAAACAATTTGCTACAAACAATTTGCTACAAACAATTTGCTACAAACAATTTGCTGCAAACAATTTGCTACAAAAAAATTTGCTGCAAACAATTTGCTGCAAACAATTTGCTGCAAACAATTTGCTACAAATAATTTGCTGCAAACAATTTGCTGCAAACAAATTTGCTGCAAACAATTTGCTGCAAACAATTTGCTGCAAACAATTTACTGCAAACAATTTAGTGCAAACAAATTTGCTGCAAACAATTTGCTGCAAACAAATTTGCTGCAAACAATTTGCTGCAAACAATTTGCTGAAACAATTTGCTACAAACAATTTGCTGCAAACAATTTGCTGCAAACAATTTGCTGCAAACAATTTGCTACAAATAATTTGCTACAAACAATTTGCTGCAAACAATTTGCTGCAAACAAATTTGCTGCAAACAATTTGCTGCAAACAATTTGCTGCAAACAAATTTGATGCACACAATTTGCTAAAAACAATTTGCTGCAAACAATTTGCTGCAAAAAAATTTGCTGCACACAATTTGCTGCAAACAATTTGCTGCAAAAAATTTTGCTGGCAAGAATTTGCTGCAAACAATTTGCTGCAAACAATTTAGTGCAAACAAATTTGCTGCAAACAATTTGCTGCAAACAAATTTGCTGCAAACAATTTGCTGCAAACAATTTGCTACAAACAATTTGCTGCAAACAATTTGCTACAAACAATTTGCTGCAAACAATTTGCTACAAACAATTTGCTACAAACAATTTGCTGCAAACAATTTAGTGCAAACAAATTTGCTGCAAACAATTTGCTGCAAACAATTTGCTACTAAACAATTTGCTGCAAACAAATTTGCTGCAAACAATTTGCTACAAACAATTTGCTGCAAACAATTTGCTACAAACAATTTGCTACAAACAATTTGCTGCAAACAAATTTGCTGCAAACAATTTGCTGCAAACAAATTTGCTGCAAACAATTTGCTGCAAACAATTTGCTGCAAACAAATTTGCTGCAAACAAATTTGCTGCAAACAATTTGCTGCAAACAATTTGCTGCAAACAAACTTGCTGCAAACAAATTTGCTGCAAACAAATTTGCTGCAAACAATTTGCTTCAAACAATTTGCTGCAAACAAATTTGCTGCAAACAATTTGCTGCAAACAATTTGCTACTAACAAATTTTCTGCAAACAATTTGCTGCAAAAAATTTGTGGCCGAAGAATTTGCTGCAAACAATTTGCTACAAACAATTTGCTACAAACAATTTGCTTCAAACAATTTGTTGCAAATAAATTTGCTGCAAAAAATTTGCTGCAAACAAATTTGCTGCAAACAATTTGCTGCAAACAATTTGCTGCAAACAAATTTGCTGCAAACAATTTGCTTCAAAAAGTTTGCTGCAAACAATTTGCTGCAAACAATTTGCTGCAAACAATTTGGTGCAAACAAATTTGCTGCAAACAATTTGCTGCAAACAAATTTGCTGCAAACAATTTGCTGCAAACAAATTTGCTACAAACAATTTGCTACAAACAATTTGCTACAAACAATTTGCTGCAAACAATTTGCTACAAATAATTTGCTGCAAACAATTTGCTGCAAATAAATTTGCTGCAAACAATTTGCTGCAAACAATTTGCTGCAAACAATTTAGTGCAAACAAATTTGCTGCAAACAATTTACTGCAAACAATTTGCTGCAAACAATTTGCTGCAAACAATTTGCTACAAACAATTTGCTGCAAACAAATTTGCTGCAAACAATTTGCTGCAAACAATTTGCTGCAAACAATTTGCAATGCAAACAATTTGCTGCAAACACATTTGCTGCAAACAATTTGCTACAAACAATTTGCTACAAACAATTTGCTACAAACAATTTGCTGCAAACAATTTTGCTGCAAACAATTTGCTGCAAACAATTTGCTGCAAACAATTTGCTACTAACAAATTTGCTGCAAACAATTTGCTGCAAAAAAATGTGTGGCGAAGAATTTGCTGCAAACAATTTGCTACAAACAATTTGCTACAAACAATTTGCTACAAACAATTTGCTGCAAACAATTTGCTGCAAACAATTTAGTGCAAACAAATTTGCTGCAAACAATTTGCTGCAAACAAATTTGCTGCAAACAATTTGCTGCAAACAATTTGCTACAAACAATTTGCTACAAACAATTTGCTACAAACAATTTGCTGCAAACAATTTGCTACAAATAATTTGCTACAAACAATTTGCTGCAAACAATTTAGTGCAAACAAATTTGCTGCAAACAATTTGCTGCAAACAATTTGTAGCAAACAAATTTGCTGCAAACAATTTGTATGCAAACAAATTTGCTGCAAACAATTTGCTACAAACAATTTGCTGCAAACAATTTGCTGCAAACAATTTGCTGCAAAAAATTTGTGGCGAAGAATTTGCTGCAAACAATTTGCTGCAAACAATTTGCTACAAACAATTTGCTACAAACAATTTGCTGCAAATAATTTGCTGCAAACAATTTGCTACAAACAATTTGCTACAAACAATTTGCTGCAAACAAATTTGCTGCAAACAATTTGCTGCAAACAATTTGCTGCAAACAATTTGCTGCAAACAATTTGCTGCAAATAATTTGCTGCAAACAATTTGCTGCAAACAATTTGCTACAAACAATTTGCTGCAAACAAATTTGCTGCAAACAATTTGCTGCAAACAATTTGCTGCAAACAATTTGCTGCAAACAATTTGCTGCAAACAAATTTGCTGCAAACAATTTGCTGCAAACAATTTGCTACAAACAATTTGCTGCAAACAATTTGCTGCAAACAATTTGCTACAAATAATTTGCTGCAAACAATTTGCTGCAAACAATTTGCTACAAATAACTTGCTGCAAACAATTTGCTGCAAACAATTTAGTGCAAACAAATTTGCTGCAAACAATTTGCTGCAAACAAATTTGCTGCAAACAATTTGCTACAAACAATTTGCTGCAAACAATTTGCTACTAACAAATTTTCTGCAAACAATTTGCTGCAAAAAAATGTGTGGCGAAGAATTTGCTGCAAACAATTTGCTGCAAACAATTTGCTGCAAACAATTTGCTGCAAACAATTTGCTGCAAACCAATTTGCTGCAAACAATTTGCTGCAAACAATTTGCTGCAAACAATTTGCTGCAAACAAATATGCTGAACACAATTTGCTGCAAATAATTTGCTGCAAACAAATTTGCTGCAAATAAATTGCTGCAAACAATTTGCTGCAAACAAATTTGCTAAATACAATTTGCTACAAACAATTTGCTGCAAACAATTTACTGCAATCAATTAAGTGCACACAAATTTGCTGCAAACCATTTGCTGCAATCAAATTTGCTGAACACAATTTGCTGCAAATAATTTGCTGCAAACAAATTTGCTGCAAGCAATTTGCTACAAGCAATTTGCTACAAACAATTTGCTACAAACAATTTGCTACCAGCAATTTGCTACAAACAATTTGCTACAAACAATTTGCTGCAAACAATTTGCTACAAATAATTTGCTACAAATAATTTGCTGCAAACAATTTAGTGCACACAAATTTGCTGCAAACAATTTGCTGCAAACAATTTGCTGCAAACAAATTTGCTGCAAACAATTTGCTGCAAAAAAATTTGCTGCAAACAATTTGCTGCAAGCAAATTTGCTGCAAACAATTTGCTGCAAAAAATTTGCTACAAACAATTTGCTGCAAACAATTTGCTGCAAACAATTTGCTGCAAACAATTTGCTACAAATAATTTGCTACAAATAATTTGCTGCAAACAATTTAGTGCACACAAATTTGCTGCAAACAATTTGCTGCAAACAATTTGCTGCAAACAAATTTGCTGCAAACAATTTGCTGCAAAAAAATTTGCTGCAAACAATTTGCTGCAAGCAATTTGCTGCAAAAAAATTTGTGGCGAAGAATTTGCTGCAAACAATTTGCTGCAAACAATTTGCTACAAACAATTTGCTACAAACAATTTGCTACAAACAATTTGCTGCAAACAAATTTGCTGCAAACAATTTGCTACAAACAATTTGCTGCAAACAATTTGCTACAAACAATTTGCTGCAAACAATTTGCTGCTGCAAACAAATTTGCTGCAAACAATTTGCTGCAAACAAATTTGCTGCAAACAATTTGCTGCAAACAAATTTGCTGCAAACAAATTTGCTGCAAATAATTTGCTGCAAACAATTTGCTGCAAACAATTTGCTGCAAACAAATTTGCTGCAAACAAATGTGCTGCAAATAAATTTGCTGCAAACAATTTGCTGCAAACAATTTGCTGCTAACAAATTTGCTGCAAACAATTTGCTGCAAGCAATTTGCTACTAACAAATTTTCTGAAAACAATTTGCTGCAAAAAAATGTGTGCCGAAGAATTTGCTGCAAACAATTCGATACAAACAATTTGCTACAAACAATTTGCTTCAAACAATTTGTTGCAAACAAATTTGCTGCAAAAAATTTGCTGCAAACAAATTTGCTGCAAACAATTTGCTGCAAATAATTTGCTGCAAACAAATTTGCTGCAAACAATTTGCTGCAAATAATTTGCTGCAAACAATTTGCTGCAAACAAATTTGCTGCAAACAATTTAGCTGCAAACAAATTTGCTGCAAACAATTTGCTGCAAACAAATTTGCTGCAAACAATTTGCTGCAAACAATTTGCTACAAACAATTTGCTGCAAACAATTTGCTACAAACAATTTGCTGCAAACAATTTGCTGCAAACAATTTGGTGCAAACAAATTTGCTGCAAACAATTTGCTGCAAACAAATTTGCTGCAAACAATTTGCTGCAAACAATTTGCTACAAACAATTTGCTACAAACAATTTGCTACAAACAATTTGCTGCAAACAATTTGCTACAAACAATTTGCTACAAATAATTTGCTGCAAACAATTTAGTGCAAACAAATTTGCTGCAAACAATTTGCTGCAAACAATTTGCTATGCAAACAAATTTGCTGCAAACAATTTGCATGCAAACAAATTTGCTGCAAACAATTTGCTGCAAACAATTTGCTACAAACAATTTGCTGCAAACAATTTGCTGCAAACAATTTGCTGCAAACAAATTTGCTGCAAACAATTTGCTGCAAAAAAATTTGGCGAAGAATTTGCTGCAAATAATTTGCTGCAAACAATTTGCTGCAAACAATTTGCTGCAAACAATTTGCTGCAAACAATTTGCTGCAAACAATTTGCTGCAAACAATTTGCTGCAAACAATTTGCTGCAAATAAATTTGCTGCAAACAATTTGCTGCAAACAATTTGCTACAAATAATTTGCTGCAAACAATTTGCTGCAAACAATTTAGTGCACACAAATTTGCTGCAAACAATTTGCTGCAAACAAATTTGCTGCAAACAATTTGCTACTAACAATTTGCTGCAAACAATTTGCTACTAACAAATTTTCTGCAAACAATTTGCTGCAAAAAATGTGTGGCAAAGAATTTGCTGCAAACAATTTGCTGCAAACAATTTGCTGCAAACAATTTGCTGCAAACAATTTGCTGCAAACAATTTGCTGCAAACAATTTGCTGCAAACAATTTGCTGCAAACAATTTGCTGCAAACAAATTTGCTGAACAAACAATTTGCTGCAAACAATTTGCTGCAAACAAATTTGCTGCAAACAATTTGCTGCAAACAAATTTGCTGCAAACAATTTGCTAAAAACAATTTGCTACAAACAATTTGCTGCAAACAATTTACTGCAAACAATTTGCTGCAAACAAATTTGCTGCAAAACATTTGCTGCAAACAAATTTGCTGCAAACAAATTTGCTGCAAACAATTTGCTGCAAACAAATTTGCTGCAAACAATTTGCTACAAACAATTTGCTACAAACAATTTGCTGCAAACAATTTGCTACCAAACAATTTGCTGCAAACAATTTGCTACAAACAATTTGCTGCAAACAATTTGCTACAAACAATTTGCTACAAATAATTTGCTGCAAACAATTTAGTGCAAACAAATTTGCTGCAAACAATTTGCTGCAAACAATTTGCTGCAAACAAATTTGCTGCAAACAATTTGCTACAAACAATTTGCTGCAAACAATTTGCTGCAAAAAACAATTTGCTGCAAACAATTTGCTGCAAACAATTTGCTGCAAAAAATGTGTGGCGAAGAATTTGCTGCAAACAATTTGCTGCAAACAATTTGCTGCAAACAAATTTGCTGAAAACAATTTGCTGCAAATAATTTGCTGCAAACAAATTTGCTGCAAACAATTTGCTGCAAACAAATTTTCTGCAAACAATTTGCTGCAAACAATTTGCTGCAAACAAATTTGCTAAATACAATTTGCTACAAACAATTTGCTGCAAACAATTTGCTGCAAACAATTTGTGCACAAAAATTTGCTGCAAACAATTTGCTGCAAACAAATTTGCTGCAAACAATTTGCTGCAAACAATTTGCTACAAACAATTTGCTACAAACAATTTGCTACAAACAATTTGCTGCAAACAATTTGCTACAAATAATTTGCTGCAAACAATTTGCTACAAATAAATTTGCTGCAAACAATTTGCTGCAAACAAATTTGCTGCAAACAATTTGCTGCAAACAATTTGCTGCAAACAATTTGCTGCAAACAATTTGCTGCAAACAAATTTGCTGCAAACAATTTGCTGCAAATAAATTGCTGCAAACAATTTGCTGCAAACAATTTGCTAAAAACAATTTGCTACAAACAATTTGCTACAAATAATTTGCTGCAAACAATTTGCTACAAACAAATTTGCTGCAAACAATTTGCTGCAAACAAATTTGCTAAAAACAATTTGCTACAAACAATTTGCTGCAAACAATTTGCTGCAAACAATTTAGTGCAAACAAATTTGCTGCAAACAATTTGCTGCAAACAAATTTGCTGCAAACAATTTGCTGCAAACAATTTGCTGCAAACAATTTGCTACAAACAATTTGCTACAAACAATTTGCTGCAAACAATTTGCTACAAATAATTTGCTGCAAACAATTTGCTACAAATAAATTTGCTGCAAACAATTTGCTGCAAACAATTTGCTACAAATAATTTGCTGCAAACAATTTGCTGCAAACAATTTGGTGCAAACAAATTTGCTGCAAACAATTTGCTGCAAACAAATTTGCTGCAAACAAATTTGCTGGAAACAATTTGCTGCAAACAATTTGGCTGCAAACAATTTGCTACAAACAATTTGCTGCAAACAATTTGCTGCAAACAAATTTGCTGCAAACAATTTGCTGCAAACAATTTGCTGCAAACAATTTGCTGCAAACAAATTTGCTGCAAACAATTTGCTGCAAATAAATTGCTGCAAACAATTTGCTGCAAACAAATTTGCTAAATACAATTTGCTACAAACAATTTGCTGCAAACAATTTGCTGCAAACAATTTGGTGCAAACAAATTTGCTGCAAACAATTTGCTGCAAACAAATTTGCTGCAAACAATTTGCTGCAAACAATTTGCTGCAAACAATTTGCTACAAACAATTTGCTACAAACAATTTGCTGCAAACAATTTGCTACAAACAATTTGCTGCAAACAATTTGCTACAAACAATTTGCTGCAAACAATTTGCTGCAAACAAATTTGCTGCAAACAATTTGCTGCAAACAATTTGCTACAAACAAATTTGCTGCAAACAATTTGCTACAAAAAATTTGCTGCAAACAATTTGCTACAAACAAATTTTCTGCAAACAATTTGCTGCAAATAAATTTGCTGCAAACAATTTGCTGCAAAAAAATTGGCGAAGAATTTGCTGCAAATAATTTGCTGCAAACAATTTGCTACAAACAATTTGCTGCAAACAATTTGCTACTAACAAATTTGCTGCAAACAATTTGCTGCAAAAAAATGTGTGGCGAAGAATTTGCTGCAAACAATTTGCTGCAAACAATTTGCTGCAAACAATTTGCTGCAAACAATTTGCTGCAAACAATTTGCTGCAAACAAATTTGCTGCAAACAATTTGCTACAAACAATTTGCTGCAAAACAATTTGCTGCAAACAATTTGCTACAAACAATTTGCTGCAAACAATTTGCTGCAAACAATTTGCTGCAAACAATTTGCTGCAAACAATTTGCTGCAAACAAATTTGCTGCAAACAATTTGCTGCAAATAATTTGCTGCAAACAATTTGCTGCAAACAATTTGCTACAAACAATTTGCTACAAACAATTTGCTGCAAAGAATTTGCTACAAACAATTTGCTGCAAACAATTTGCTGCAAACAATTTGCTGCAAACAAATTGCTGCAAACAATTTGCTACAAACAATTTGCTGCAAACAATTTGGTGCAAACAAATTTGCTGCAAACAATTTGCTGCAAACAATTTGCTGCAAACAATTTGCTGCAAACAAATTTGCTGCAAACAATTTGCTACAAACAATTTGCTGCAAACAATTTGCTGCAAAAAAATTTGCTGCAAACAATTTGCTGCAAACAATTTGCTGCAAAAAATTTGCTGCAAACAATTTGCTGCAAACAATTTGCTGCAAACAATTTGCTGCAAACAAATTTGCTGCAAACAATTTGCTGCAAATAATTTGCTGCAAACAAATTTGCTGCAAACAATTTGCTGCAAATAATTTGCTGCAAACAATTTGCTGCAAACAAATTTGCTAAAAACAATTTGCTGCAAACAATTTGCTGCGAACAATTTGCTGCAAACAATTTGCTGCAAACAAATTTGCTGCAAACAATTTGCTGCAAACAAATTTGCTGCAAACAATTTGCTGCAAACAATTTGCTACAAACAATTTGCTGCAAACAATTTGCTACAAACAATTTGCTACAAACAATTTGCTGCAAACAATTTGCTACAAACAATTTGCTACAAACAATTTGCTGCAAATAATTTGCTGCAAACAAATTTGCTGCAAACAATTTGCTACAAACAATTTGCTAAAAACAATTTGCTGCAAACAATTTGCTGCAAACAATTTGCTGCAAACAATTTGCTACAAACAATTTGCTGCAAACAATTTGCTACAAACAATTTGCTGCAAACAATTTGCTACAAACAATTTGCTGCAAACAATTTGCTGCAAACAATTTGCTACAAACAATTTGCTACAAACAATTTGCTGCAAACAATTTGGTGCAAACAAATTTGCTGCAAACAATTTGCTGCAAACAATTTGCTGCAAACAATTTGCTACAAACAATTTGCTGCAAACAATTTGCTGCAAAAAAATTGCTGCAAACAATTTGCTGCAAACAATTTGCTGCAAACAATTTGTGGCAAAGAATTTGCTGCAAACAATTTGCTGCAAACAATTTGCTGCAAACAAATTTGCTGCAAACAATTTGCTGCAAACAATTTGCTGCAAACAAATTTGCTGCAAACAATTTGCTGCAAATAATTTGCTGCAAACAATTTGCTGCAAACAAATTTGCTAAAAACAATTTGCTACAAACAATTTGCTGCAAACAATTTGCTGCAAACAATTTGCTGCAAACAAATTTGCTGCAAACAATTTGCTGCAAACAATTTGCTGCAAACAATTTGCTGCAAACAATTTGCTACAAACAATTTGCTACAAACAATTTGCTACAAACAATTTGCTGCAAACAATTTGCTACAAATAATTTGCTGCAAACAATTTGCTGCAAACAATTTGCTGCAAACAATTTGCTGCAAACAAATTTGCTGCAAACAAATTTGCTGCAAACAAATTTGCTGCAAACAATTTGCTGCAAACAAATTGCTGCAAACAATTTTGCTGCAAACAAATTTGCTAAAAACAATTTGCTACAAACAATTTGCTACAAACAATTTGCTGCAAACAATTTGCTACAAATAAATTTGCTGCAAACAATTTGCTGCAAACAAATTTGCTAAAAACAATTTGCTACAAACAATTTGCTGCAAACAAATTTGCTGCAAACAATTTGCTGCAAACAAATTTGCTGCAAACAATTTGCTGCAAACAATTTGCTGCAAACAATTTGCTGCAAACAATTTGCTACAAACAATTTGCTACAAACAATTTGCTACAAACAATTTGCTGCAAACAATTTGCTACAAATAATTTGCTGCAAACAATTTGCTACAAACAATTTGCTGCAAACAATTTGCTGCAAACAATTTGCTACAAATAATTTGCTGCAAACAATTTGCTGCAAACAATTTAGTGCAAACAAATTTGCTGCAAACAATTTGCTGCAAACAATTTGCTGCAAACAATTTGCTACAAACAATTTGCTGCAAACAATTTGCTGCAAATAATTTGCTACAAACAATTTGCTGCAAACAATTTGCTGCAAACAAATTTGCTGCAAACAAATTTGCTGCAAACAATTTGCTGCAAACAATTTGCTGCAAACAATTTGCTACAAACAATTTGCTGCAAATAAATTGCTGCAAACAATTTGCTGCAAACAAATTTGCTAAAAACAATTTGCTACAAACAATTTGCTGCAAACAATTTACTGCAAACAATTTGGTGCAAACAAATTTGCTGCAAACAATTTGCTGCAAACAAATTTGCTGCAAACAATTTGCTGCAAACAATTTGCTACAAACAATTTGCTACAAACAATTTGCTACAAACAATTTGCTGCAAACAATTTGCTACAAATAATTTGCTGCAAACAATTTGCTACAAATAAATTTGCTGCAAACAATTTGCTGCAAACAAATTTGCTGCAAACAATTTGCTGCAAACAATTTGCTACAAACAAATTTGCTGCAAACAATTTGCTGCACAACAAATTTGCTGCAAACAATTTGCTACAAACAAATTTGCTGCAAACAATTTGCTGCAAACAAATTTGCTGCAAACAATTTGCTGCAAAAAAATTGGTGGCAAAGAATTTGCTGCAAACAATTTGCTGCAAACAATTTGCTACAAACAATTTGCTGCAAACAATTTGCTACTAACAAATTTGCTGCAAACAATTTGCTGCAAAAAATGTGTGGCGAAGAATTTGCTGCAAACAATTTGCTGCAAACAATTTGCTGCAAACAATTTGCTGCAAACAATTTGCTGCAAACAATTTGCTGCAAACAAATTTGCTGCAAACAATTTGCTACAAACAATTTGCTGCAAACAATTTGCTGCAAATAATTTGCTACAAACAATTTGCTGCAAACAAATTTGCTGCAAACAATTAAGTGCAAACAAATTTGCTGCAAACAATTTGCTGCAAACAAATTTGCTGAAAACAATTTGCTGCAAACAATTTGCTGCAAACAAATTTGCTGCAAACAATTTGCTACAAACAATTTGCTACAAACAATTTGCTACAAACAATTTGCTACAAACAATTTGCTACAAACAATTTGCTACAAACAATTTGCTGCAAACAATTTGCTGCAAATAATTTGCTACAAACAATTTGCTGCAAACAATTTGCTGCAACTAAACTTGCTACAAACAATTTGCTGCAAACAATTTGCTGCAAACAATTTGCTGCAAACAAATTTGCTGCAAACAATTTGCTACAAACAATTTGCTGCAAACAATTTGCTGCAAACAATTTGCTGCAAACAATTTGCTGCAAACAATTTGCTGCAAAAATGTGTGGCGAAGAATTTGCTGCAAACAATTTGCTGCAAACAAATTTGCTGCAAACAATTTGCTGTAAACAATTTGCTGCAATAAATTTGCTGCAAACAAATTTGCTGCAAACAATTTGCTGCAAATAAATTGCTGCAAACAATTTGCTGCAAACAAATTTGCTAAAAACAATTTGCTACAAACAATTTGCTGCAAACAATTTACTGCAAACAATTTAGTGCAAACAAATTTGCTGCAAACAATTTGCTGCAAACAAATTTGCTGCAAACAATTTGCTGCAAACAATTTGCTACAAACAATTTGCTACAAACAATTTGCTACAAACAATTTGCTGCAAACAATTTGCTACAAATAATTTGCTGCAAACAATTTGCTACAAACAATTTGCTTCAAACAATTTGCTGCAAACAAATTTGCTGCAAACAATTTGCTGCAAACAAATTTGCTGCAAACAATTTGCTGCAAATAAATTGCTGCAAACAATTTGCTGCAAACAAATTTGCTAAAAACAATTTGCTACAAACAATTTGCTGCAAATAATTTGCTGCAAACAATTTGCTGCAAACAAATTTGCTGCAAACAATTTGCTGCAAACAAATTTGCTAAAAACAATTTGCTACAAACAATTTGCTGCAAACAATTTACTGCAAACAATTTAGTGCAAACAAATTTGCTGCAAACAATTTGGTGCAAAAAAATGTGTTGCGAAAAATTTGCTGCAAACAATTCACTACAAACATTTTGCTACAAACAATTTGCTGCAAACAATTTGCTGCAAACAATTTGCTACAAATAATTTGCTACAAACAATTTGCTACAAACAAATTTGCTGCAAACAATTTGCTGCAAACAATTTGCTACAAATAATTTGCTGCAAACAATTTGCTGCAAACAATTTAGTGCAAACAAATTTGCTGCAAACAATTTGCTGCAAACAAATTTGCTGCAAACAATTTGCTACAAACAATTTGCTGCAAACAATTTGCTGCAAATAATTTGCTACAAACAATTTGCTGCAAACAATTTGCTGCAAACAAATTTGCTGCAAACAAATTTGCTGAAAACAATTTGCTGCAAACAATTTGCTACAAACAAATTTGCTGCAAACAATTTGCTGCAAATAAATTGCTGCAAACAATTTGCTGCAAACAAATTTGCTAAAAACAATTTGCTACAAACAATTTGCTGCAAACAATTTGCTGCAAACAATTTAGTGCAAACAAATTTGCTGCAAACAATTTGCTGCAAACAAATTTGCTGCAAACAATTTGCTGCAAACAATTTGCTACAAACAATTTGCTACAAACAATTTGCTACAAACAATTTGCTGCAAACAATTTGCTACAAATAATTTGCTGCAAACAATTTGCTGCAAACAATTTGCTGCAAACAATTTGCTGCAAACAAATTTGCTGCAAACAATTTGCTGCAAACAATTTGCTACAAACAAATTTGCTGCAAACAATTTGCTACAAACAAATTTGCTGCAAACAATTTGCTACAAACAAATTTGCTGCAAACAATTTGCTGCAAACAAATTTGCTGCAAACAATTTGCTGCAAAAAATGGTGGCAAAGAATTTGCTGCAAACAATTTGCTGCAAACAATTTGCTACAAACAATTTGCTGCAAACAATTTGCTACTAACAAATTTGCTGCAAACAATTTGCTGCAAAAAAATGTGTGGCAAAGAATTTGCTGCAAACAATTTGCTGCAAACAATTTGCTGCAAACAATTTGCTGCAAACAATTTGCTGCAAACAATTTGCTGCAAACAAATTTGCTGCAAACAATTTGCTACAAACAATTTGCTGCAAACAATTTGCTGCAAACAATTTGCTGCAAACAATTTGCTGCAAACAATTTGCTACAAACAATTTGCTACAAACAATTTGCTACAAACAATTTGCTGCAAACAATTTGCTACAAACAATTTGCTGCAAACAATTTGCTACAAACAATTTGCTTCAAACAATTTGCTGCAAACAAATTTGCTGCAAACAATTTGCTGCAAACAATTTGCTACTAACAAATTTGCTGCAAACAATTTGCTGCAAAAAATGTGTGGCGAAGAATTTGCTGCAAACAATTTGCTGCAAACAAATTGCTGCAAACAAATTTGCTGCAAACAAATTTGCTGCAAACAATTTGCTGCAAACAATTTGCTACAAACAATTTGCTACAAACAATTTGCTACAAACAATTTGCTGCAAACAATTTGCTACAAATAATTTGCTGCAAACAATTTGCTGCAAACAATTTGCTGCAAACAATTTGCTACAAATAATTTGCTGCAAACAATTTGCTGCAAACAATTTAGTGCAAACAAATTTGCTGCAAACAATTTGCTGCAAACAAATTTGCTGCAAACAATTTGCTGCAAACAAATTTGCTACAAACAATTTGCTACAAACAATTTGCTGCAAACAATTTGCTGCAAACAATTTGCTGCAAACAATTTGCTGCAAACAATTTGCTGCAAACAATTTGCTACAAACAATTTGCTGCAAACAATTTGCTGCAAACAAATTTGCTGCAAACAATTTGCTACAAACAATTTGCTGCAAACAATTTGCTACAAACAATTTGCTGCAAACAATTTGCTACAAACAAATTTGCTGCAAACAATTTGCTGCAAAAAATGGGTGGCGAAGAATTTGCTGCAAATAATTTGCTGCAAACAATTTGCTACAAACAATTTGCTGCAAACAATTTGCTGCAAACAAATTTGCTGCAAACAATTTGCTGCAAACAAATTTGCTGCAAACAATTTGCTGCAAACAAATTGCTGCAAACAATTTGCTGCAAACAAATTTGCTAAAAACAATTTGCTACAAACAATTTGCTGCAAACAATTTGCTGCAAACAATTTGCTGCAAACAAATTTGCTGCAAACAATTTGCTGCAAACAAATTTGCTAAAAACAATTTGCTACAAACAATTTGCTGCAAACAAATTTAGTGCAAACAAATTTGCTGCAAACAATTTGCTGCAAACAAATTTGCTGCAAACAATTTGCTACAAACAATTTGCTACAAACAATTTGCTACAAACAATTTGCTACAAAAAATTTGCTGCAAACAATTTGCTACAAACAATTTGCTGCAAACAATTTGCTACAAACAAATTTGCTGCAAACAATTTGCTGCAAACAATTTGCTACAAATAATTTGCTGCAAACAATTTGCTGCAAACAATTTAGTGCAAACAAATTTGCTGCAAACAATTTGCTGCAAACAAATTTGCTGCAAACAATTTGCTACAAACAATTTGCTGCAAACAATTTGCTGCAAACAATTTGCTACAAACAATTTGCTACAAACAAATTTGCTGCAAACAATTTGCTGCAAACAAATTTGCTGCAAACAATTTGCTGCAAAAAAATGTGTGGCAAAGAATTTGCTGCAAACAATTTGCTGCAAACAAATTTGCTGCAAACAAATTTGCTGCAAACAAATTTGCTGCAAACAATTTGCTGCAAACAATTTAGTGCAAACAAATTTGCTGCAAACAATTTGCTGCAAACAATTTGCTGCAAACAAATTTGCTGCAAACAATTTGCTACAAACAATTTGCTACTAACAAATTTGCTGCAAACAATTTGCTGCAAAAATGTGTGGCGAAGAATTTGCTGCAAACAATTTGCTGCAAACAAACTTGCTGCAAACAAATTTGCTGCAAACAATTTGCTGCAAACAATTTGCTGCAAACAATTTAGTGCAAAAAATTTGCTGCAAAAATTTGCTGCAAACAATTTGCTACAAACAATTTGCTGCAAACAATTTGCTGCAAACAATTTGCTACAAACAATTTGCTGCAAACAATTTGCTGCAAACAATTTGGTGCAAACAAATTTGCTGCAAACAATTTGCTGCAAACAAATTTGCTGCAAACAATTTGCTGCAAACAAATTTGCTACAAACAATTTGCTACAAACAATTTGCTGCAAACAATTTGCTGCAAACAATTTGCTGCAAACAATTTGCTGCAAACAATTTGCTGCAAACAATTTGCTACAAACAATTTGCTGCAAACAATTTGCTGCAAACAAATTTGCTGCAAACAATTTGCTACAAACAATTTGCTGCAAACAATTTGCTACAAACAATTTGCTGCAAACAATTTGCTACAAACAAATTTGCTGCAAACAATTTGCTGCAAAAAAATGGGTGGCGAAGAATTTTGCTGCAAACAATTTGCTGCAAACAATTTGCTACAAACAATTTGCTGCAAACAATTTGCTACTAACAAATTTGCTGCAAACAATTTGCTGCAAAAAATGTGTGGCGAAGAATTTGCTGCAAACAATTTGCTGCAAACAATTTGCTGCAAACAATTTGCCGCCAACAATTTGCTGCAAACAATTTGCTGCAAATAAATTTGCTGCAAACAATTTGCTACAAACAATTTGCTGCAAACAATTTGCTGCAAACAATTTGCTACAAACAATTTGCTGCAAACAATTTGCTGCAAACAATTTGCTGCAAACAATTTGCTGCAAACAATTTGGTGCAAACAAATTTGCTGCAAACAAATTTGCTGCAAACAATTTGCTGCAAATAAATTGCTGCAAACAATTTGCTACAAACAAATTTGCTAAAAACAATTTGCTACAAACAATTTGCTGCAAACAATTTGCTGCAAACAATTTAGTGCAACAAAATTTGCTGCAAACAATTTGCTGCAAACAAATTTGCTGCAAACAATTTGCTGCAAACAATTTGCTGCAAACAAATTTGCTGCAAACAATTTGCTGCAAACAATTTGCTACAAACAATTTGCTACAAACAATTTGCTGCAAACAATTTGCTGCAAACAATTTGCTACAAATAATTTGCTGCAAACAATTTGCTACAAACAATTTGCTTCAAACAATTTGCTGCAAACAATTTGCTGCAAACAATTTGCTGCAAACAATTTGCTGCAAACAATTTGCTACTAACAAATTTTCTGCAAACAATTTGCTGCAAAAAATGTGTGGCGAAGAATTTGCTGCAAACAATTTGCTGCAAAACAAACTTGCTGCAAACAAATTTGCTGCAAACAAATTTGCTGCAAACAATTTGTTGCAAACAATTTGCTACAAACAATTTGCTACAAACAATTTGCTGCAAACAATTTGCTACAAATAATTTGCTGCAAACAATTTGCTGCAAACAATTTGCTTCAAACAATTTGCTACAAACAATTTGCTGCAAACAATTTGCTGCAAACAATTTGCTGCAAACAATTTGCTGCAAACAATTTGCTGCAAACAAATTTGCTGCAAACAATTTGCTGCAAACAAATTTGCTGCAAACAATTTGCTGCAAACAATTTGCTACAAACAATTTGCTACAAACAATTTGCTACAAACAATTTGCTACAAACAATTTGCTACAAACAATTTGCTGCAAACAATTTGCTGCAAACAATTTGGTGCAAACAAATTTACTGCAAACAATTTGCTGCAAAACAAATTTGCTGCAAACAATTTGCTGCAAACAAATTTGCTGCAAACAATTTGCTGCAAGCAATTTGCTACTAACAAATTTTCTGCAAACAATTTGCTGCAAAAAATGTGTGGCGAAGAATTTGCTGCAAACAATTTGCTGCAAACAAATTGCTGCAAACAAATTTGCTGCAAACAAATTTGCTGCAAACAATTTGCTGCAAACAATTTGCTACAAACAATTTGCTACAAACAATTTGCTGCAAACAATTTGCTACAAACAATTTGCTGCAAACAATTTGCTGCAAACAATTTGCTGCAAACAATTTGCTACAAACAATTTGCTGCAAACAATTTGCTACAAACAATTTGCTGCAAACAATTTGCTGCAAACAATTTGCTGCAAACAAATTTGCTGCAAACAATTTGCTGCAAACAAATTTGCTGCAAACAATTTGCTGCAAACAATTTGCTTGCTGCAAACAATTTGCTACAAACAATTTGCTACAAACAAATTTGCTACAAACAATTTGCTACAAACAATTTGCTGCAAACAATTTGCTGCAAACAATTTAGTGCAAACAAATTTGCTGCAAACAATTTGCTGCAAACAAATTTGCTGCAAACAATTTGCTGCAAACAATTTGCTACAAACAATTTGCTGCAAACAATTTGCTACAAACAATTTGCTGCAAACAATTTGCTGCAAACAAATTTGCTGCAAACAAATTTGCTGCAAACAATTTGCTGCAAACAATTTGCTACTAACAAATTTTCTGCAAACAATTTGCTGCAAAAAAATGTGTGGCGAAGAATTTGCTGCAAACAATTTGCTGCAAACAAATTGCTGCAAACAAATTTGCTGCAAACAAATTTGCTGCAAACAATTTGCTGCAAACAATTTGCTACAAACAATTTGCTACAAACAATTTGCTGCAAACAATTTGCTACAAACAATTTGCTGCAAACAATTTGCTGCAAACAATTTGCTACAAACAATTTGCTGCAAACAATTTGCTACAAACAATTTGCTGCAAACAATTTGCTGCAAACAATTTGCTGCAAACAATTTGGTGCAAACAAATTTGCTGCAAACAATTTGCTGCAAACAAATTTGCTGCAAACAATTTGCTGCAAACAAATTTGCTACAAACAATTTGCTGCAAACAATTTGCTACAAACAATTTGCTGCAAACAATTTGCTGCAAACAATTTGCTACTAAAAAATTTGCTGCAAACAATTTGCTGCAAACAATTTGCTGCAAACAAATTGCTGCAAACAAATTTGCTGCAAACAAATTTGCTGCAAACAATTTGCTGCAAACAATTTGCTACAAACAATTTGCTACAAACAATTTGCTACAAACAATTTGCTGCAAACAATTTGCTACAAATATATTTGCTGCAAACAATTTGCTGCAAACAATTTGCTGCAAACAATTTGCTACAAATAATTTGCTGCAAACAATTTGCTGCAAACAATTTGGTGCAAACAAATTTGCTGCAAACAATTTGCTGCAAACAAATTTGCTGCAAACAATTTGCTGCAAACAAATTTGCTAAAAACAATTTGCTACAAACAATTTGCTGCAAACAATTTGCTGCAAACAATTTCGTGCAAACAATTTGCTGCAAACAATTTGCTGCAAACAAATTTGCTGCAAACAATTTGCTGCAAACAAACTTGCTGCAAACAATTTGCTGCAAACAATTTGCTGCAAACAATTTGCTGCAAACAATTTGCTGCAAGCAATTTGCTACTAACAAATTTTCTGCAAACAATTTGCTGCAAAAAAATGTGTGGCGAAGAACTTGCTGCAAACAATTCGCTACAAACAATTTGCTACAAACAATTTGCTTTCAACAATTTGCTGCAAACAAATTTGCTGCAAACAATTTGCTGCAAGCAATTTGCTACTAACAAATTTTCTGAAAACAATTTGCTGCAAAAAAATGTGTGCCGAAGAATTTGCTGCAAACAATTCGATACAAACAATTTGCTACAAACAATTTGCTGCAAATAATTTTCTGCAAACAATTTGCAGCAAACAAATTGGCTGCAAACAAATTTGCTGCAAACAATTTGCTGCAAAAAAATGTGTGGCAAAGAATTTGCTGCAAACAGATTTGCTGCAAACAATTTGCTGCAAACAATTTGCTGCAAACAATTTGCTGCAAATAATTTGCTGCAAACAAATTTGCTGCAAACAATTTGCTTCAAATAAGTTGCTGCAAACAATTTGCTGCAAACAATTTGCTGCAAACAATTTAGTGCAAACAAATTTGCTGCAAACAATTTGATGCAAACAAATTTGCTGCAAACAAATTTGCTACAAACAATTTGCTGCAAACAATTTGCTGCAAACAATTTAGTGCACACAAATTTGCTGCAAACAATTTGCTACAAATAATTTGCTGCAAACAATTTGCTACAAACAATTTGCTACAAACAATTTGCTACAAACAATTTGCTACAAACAATTTGCTACAAACAATTTGCTGCAAACAATTTGCTGCAAACAAATTTGCTGCAAACAATTTGCTACAAACAATTTGCTGCAAACAATTTGCTACAAACAATTTGCTACAAACAATTTGCTGCAAACAATTTGCTACTAACAAATTTGCTGCAAACAATTTGCTGCAAAAAATGTGTGGCGAAGAATTTGCTGCAAACAATTTGCTACAAACAATTTGCTGCAAACAATTTGCTGCAAACAATTTGCTACAAATAATTTGCTGCAAACAATTTGCTACAAACAATTTGCTACAAACAATTTGCTACAAACAATTTGCTACAAACAAATTTGCTGCAAACAATTTGCTGCAAACAAATTTGCTGCAAACAAATTTGCTGCAAACAATTTGCTGCAAACAATTTGCTGCAAACAATTTGCTGCAAACAATTTGGTGCAAACAAATTTGCTACAAACAATTTGCTGCAAACAAATTTGCTGCAAACAATTTGCTGCAAACAAACTTGCTGCAAACAATTTGCTGCAAACAATTTGCTGCAAACAATTTGCTGCAAACAATTTGCTGCAAACAAATTGCTGCAAACAATTTGCTACTAACAAATTTTCTGCAAACAATTTGCTGCAAAAAAATGTGTGGCGAAGAATTTGCTGCAAACAATTCGCTACAAACAATTTGCTACAAACAATTTGCTTCAAACAATTTGCTGCAAACAAATTTGCTGCAAACAATTTGCTGCAAGCAATTTGCTACTAACAAATTTTCTGAAAACAATTTGCTGCAAAAAAATGTGTGGCGAAGAATTTGCTGCAAACAATTCGATACAAACAATTTGCTACAAACAATTTGCTTCAAATAATTTGCTGCAAACAATTTGCTGCAAACAAATTGGCTGCAAACAAATTTGCTGCAAACAATTTGCTGCAAAAAATGTGTGGCGAAGAATTTGCTGCAAACAGATTTGCTGCAAACAATTTGCTGCAAACAATTTGCTGCAAACAAATTTGCTGCAAACAATTTGCTTCATATAAGTTGCTGCAAACAATTTGCTGCAAACAATTTGCTGCAAACAATTTAGTGCACACAAATTTGCTGCAAACAATTTGCTGCAAACAATTTGCTGCAAACAATTTGCTACAAATAATTTGCTGCAAACAATTTGCTGCAAACAATTTAGTGCAAACAAATTTGCTGCAAACAATTTGCTGCAAACAATTCGCTACAAACAATTTGCTACAAACAATTTGCTACAAACAATTTGCTACAAACAATTTGCTACAAACAAATTTGCTGCAAACAATTTGCTGCAAACAATTTGCTGCAAACAATTTGCTGCAAACAATTTGCTACAAATAATTTGCTGCAAACAATTTGCTACAAACAATTTGCTACAAACAATTTGCTACAAACAATTTGCTACAAACAAATGTGTGGCGAAGAATTTGCTACAAACAATTTGCTACAAACAATTTGCTACAAACAATTTGCTACAAACAATTTGCTACAAACAATTTGCTGCAAACAAATTTGTTACTTACAAATTTTCTGCAAACAATTTGCTGCAAAAAATGTGTGGCGAAGAATTTGCTGCAAACAATTTGCTGCAAACAATTTGCTGCAAACAAATTGCTGCAAACAATTTGCTGCAAACAATTTGCTGCAAACAATTTGCTGCAAACAATTTGCTACAAACAATTTGCTGCAAACAATTTGCTGCAAATAAATTTGCTGCAAACAATTTGCTACAAACAATTTGCTACAAACAATTTGCTACAAACAATTTGCTGCAAACAATTTGCTACAAATAAATTTGCTGCAAACAATTTGCTGCAAAAAAATGGGTGGCAAAGAATTTGCTGCAAACAATTTGCTGCAAACAATTTGCTACAAACAATTTGCTGCAAACAATTTGCTACTAACAAATTTTCTGCAAACAATTTGCTGCAAAAAATGTTGTGGCGAAGAATTTGCTGCAAACAATTTGCTGCAAACAATTTGCTGCAAACAATTTGCTGCAAACAATTTGCTGCAAACAATTTGCTGCAAACAAATTTGCTGCAAACAATTTGCTGCAAACAATTTGCTACAAACAAATTTGCTGCAAACAATTTGCTACAAACAATTTGCTACAAACAATTTGCTACAAACAATTTGCTGCAAACAAATTTGCTGCAAACAATTTGCTGCAAACAATTTGCTGCAAACAATTTGCTACTAACAAATTTTCTGCAAACATTTTGCTGCAAAAAATGTGGCGAAGAATTTGCTACAAACAATTTGCTGCAAACAATTTGCTGCAAACAATTTGCTACAAACAATTTGCTGCAAACAATTTGCTGCAAACAATTTGCTGCAAACAATTTGCTACAAACAATTTGCTGCAAACAATTTGCTACAAACAATTTGCTGCAAACAATTTGCTGCAAAAAATTTGCTGGCGAAGAATTTGCTGCAAACAATTTGCTACAAACAATTTGCTACAAACAATTTGCTGCAAACAATTTGCTACAAACAATTTGCTGCAAATAAATTTGCTGCAAACAATTTGCTACAAACAATTTGCTGCAAACAATTTGCTACAAACAATTTGCTGCAAACAATTTGCTGCAAACAATTTGCTGCAAACAATTTGCTGCAAACAAATTTGCTGCAAACAAATTTGCTGCAAACAAATTTGCTGCAAACAATTTGCTGCAAACAATTTGCTGCAAACAATTTGCTGCAAAAAAATTTGCTGCAAACAATTTGCTACTAACAAATTTTCTGAAAACAATTTGCTGCAAAAAATGTGTGCCGAAGAATTTGCTGCAAACAATTTGATACTGCAAACAATTTGCTGCAAACAATTTGCTACAAACAATTTGCTGCAAACAATTTGCTGCAAACAATTTGCTGCAAACAATTTGCTGCAAACAATTTGCTGCAAACAATTTGCTGCAAACAAATTTGCTGCAAACAATTTGCTGCAAACAATTTGCTGCAAACAATTTGCTGCAAACAATTTGCTGCAAACAATTTGGTGCAAACAAATTTGCTGCAAACAATTTGCTGCAAACAATTTGCTGCAAACAATTTGCTGCAAACAATTTGCTACAAACAATTTGCTACAAACAATTTGCTACAAACAATTTGCTGCAAACAATTTGCTGCAAACAATTTGCTGCAAACAATTTGCTGCAAACAAATTTGCTGCAAACAATTTGCTGCAAACAATTTGCTGCAAACAATTTAGTGCAAAAAATTTGCTGCAAACAATTTGCTGCAAACAATTTGCTGCAAACAATTTGGCTGCAAACAATTTGCTACAAACAATTTGCTGCAAACAATTTGCTGCAAACAATTTGCTGCAAATAATTTGCTGCAAACAATTTGCTGCAAACAATTTGCTACAAACAATTTGCTGCAAACAATTTGCTGCAAACAATTTGCTACAAACAATTTGCTACAAACAATTTGCTGCAAAAAAATTTTGCTGCAAACAATTTGCTGCAAACAATTTGCTGCAAACAATTTGCTACAAACAAATTTTCTGCAAACAATTTGCTGCAAAAAATGTGTGGCGAAGAATTTGCTGCAAACAATTTGCTACAAACAATTTGCTACAAACAATTTGCTACAAACAATTTGCTGCAAACAATTTGCTGCAAACAATTTAGTGCAAACAAATTTGCTGCAAACAATTTGCTGCAAACAAAATTGCTGCAAACAATTTGCTGCAAACAATTTGCTACAAACAATTTGCTACAAACAATTTGCTACAAACAATTTGCTGCAAACAATTTGCTACAAACAATTTGCTACAAATAATTTGCTGCAAACAATTTAGTGCAAACAAATTTGCTGCAAACAATTTGCTGCAAACAATTTGCTGCAAACAATTTGCTGCAAACAATTTGCTGCAAACAATTTGCTGCAAACAATTTGCTGCAAAAAATTTGCTGCAAACAATTTGCTGCAAACAATTTGCTGCAAAAATTTGCTGCAAACAATTTGCTTGCAAACAATTTGCTGCAAACAATTTGCTACAAACAATTTGCTGCAAACAATTTGCTGCAAACAATTTGCTGCAAACAATTTGCTACAAACAATTTGCTACAAACAATTTGCTGCAAACAAATTTGCTGCAAACAATTTGCTACAAACAATTTGCTATTGCTACAAACAAATTTGCTGCAAACAATTTGCTGCAAACAATTTGCTGCAAACAATTTGCTGCAAACAAATTTGCTGCAAACAATTTGTTGCAAACAATTTGCTGCAAACAAATTTGCTGCAAACAATTTGCTGCAAACAAATTTGCTGCAAACAATTTGCTGCAAACAATTTGCTGCAAACAATTTGCTGCAAACAAATTTGCTGCAAACAATTTGCTGCAAACAAATTTGCTGCAAACAATTTGCTGCAAACAATTTGCTGCAAACAATTTGCTACAAACAATTTGCTGCAAACAATTTGCTGCAAACAATTTGCTACAAACAATTTGCTGCAAACAATTTGCTGCAAACAATTTGCTGCAAACAATTTGCTGCAAACAATTTGCTGCAAACAATTTGCTGCAAACAATTTGCTGCAAACAATTTGCTGCAAACAATTTGCTGCAAACAAATTTGCTGCAAAAAATTTGCTGCAAACAATTTGCTGCAAACAATTTGCTTCAAACAATTTGCTACAAACAATTTGCTACAAACAATTTGCTGCAAACAATTTGCTGCAAATAATTTGCTGCAAACAATTTGCTGCAAACAATTTGCTGCAAACAATTTAGTGCAAACAAATTTGCTGCAAACAATTTGCTACAAACAATTTGCTACAAACAATTTGCTACAAACAATTTGCTGCAAACAATTTGCTGCAAACAATTTGCTACAAACAATTTGCTGCAAACAATTTGCTGCAAACAATTTGCTGCAAACAATTTGCTGCAAATAATTTGCTGCAAACAATTTGCTGCAAACAATTTGCTGCAAACAATTTGCTGCAAACAATTTGCTGCAAACAAATTTGCTGCAAACAATTTGCTGCAAACAAATTTGCTGCAAACAATTTGCTGCAAACAATTTGCTGCAAACAATTTGCTACAAACAATTTGCTGCAAACAATTTGCTGCAAACAATTTGCTGCAAACAATTTGCTGCAAACAATTTGCTACAAACAAATTTGCTGCAAACAATTTGCTGCAAAAAATTTGTGGCAAACAATTTGCTGCAAACAATTTGCTGCAAACAATTTGCTGCAAACAATTTGCTGCAAACAATTTGCTGCAAACAATTTGCTGCAAACAATTTGCTGCAAACAATTTGCTGCAAACAATTTGCTGCAAACAATTTGCTACAAATAATTTGCTGCAAACAATTTGCTGCAAACAATTTGCTACAAACAATTTGCTACAAACAATTTGCTACAAACAATTTGCTGCAAACAATTTGCTACAAACAATTTGCTGCAAACAAATTTGCTGCAAACAATTTGCTACAAACAATTTGCTGCAAACAAATTTGCTGCAAACAATTTGCTACAAACAATTTGCTGCAAACAATTTGCTGCAAACAATTTGCTACAAACAATTTGCTACAAACAATTTGCTACAAACAATTTGCTGCAAACAATTTGCTGCAAACAATTTGCTGCAAACAATTTGCTGCAAACAATTTGCTGCAAACAATTTGCTGCAAACAAATTTGCTGCAAACAATTTGCTGCAAACAATTTGCTGCAAAAATTTGCTGCAAACAATTTGCTGCAAACAAATTTGCTGCAAACAATTTGCTGCAAACAATTTGCTACAAACAATTTGCTGCAAACAATTTGCTGCAAACAAATTTGCTGCAAACAATTTGCTGCAAACAAATTTGCTACAAACAATTTGCTGCAAACAAATTTTGCTGCAAACAAATTTGCTGCAAACAATTTGCTACAAACAAATTTGCTGCAAACAATTTGCTGCAAACAATTTGCTACAAACAATTTGCTACAAACAATTTGCTGCAAACAATTTGCTGCAAACAATTTGCTGCAAACAATTTGCTGCAAACAATTTGCTGCAAACAATTTGCTGCAAACAATTTGCTGCAAACAAATTTGCTGCAAACAATTTGCTACAAACAATTTGCTGCAAACAATTTGCTACAAACAATTTGCTGCAAACAATTTGCTGCAAACAATTTGCTGCAAACAATTTGCTGCAAACAAATTTGCTGCAAACAATTTGCTGCAAACAATTTGCTGCAAACAATTTGCTGCAAACAATTTGCTGCAAACAATTTGCTGCAAACAATTTGCTGCAAACAATTTGCTGCAAACAATTTGCTGCAAACAATTTGCTGCAAACAATTTGCTGCAAACAAATTTGCTGCAAACAATTTGCTGCAAACAATTTGTTGCAAACAATTTGCTGCAAACAATTTGCTACAAACAATTTGCTACAAACAATTTGCTGCAAACAATTTGCTGCAAACAAATTTGCTGCAAACAATTTGCTGCAAACAATTTGCTGCAAACAATTTGCTACAAAACAAATTTGCTGCAAACAATTTGCTGCAAACAATTTGCTACAAACAATTTGCTACAAACAATTTGCTGCAAACAATTTGCTGCAAACAATTTGCTGCAAACAATTTGCTGCAAACAATTTGCTACAAACAAATTTGCTGCAAACAATTTGCTGCAAACAATTTGCTGCAAAGAATTTGCTGCAAACAATTTGCTACAAACAATTTGCTACAAACAATTTGCTGCAAACAATTTGCTGCAAACAAATTTGCTGCAAACAATTTGCTGCAAACAATTTGCTGCAAACAATTTGCTACTAACAAATTTGCTGCAAACAATTTGCTACAAAAATTTGTGTGCGAAGAATTTGCTGCAAACAATTTGCTACAAACAATTTGCTACAAACAATTTGCTGCAAACAATTTGCTACAAACAATTTGCTACAAACAATTTGCTGCAAACAAATTTGCTGCAAACAATTTGCTGCAAACAATTTGCTACAAACAATTTGCTGCAAACAATTTGCTGCAAACAATTTGCTGCAAACAATTTGCTGCAAACAATTTGCTGCAAACAATTTGCTGCAAACAAATTTGCTGCAAACAATTTGCTACAAACAATTTGCTGCAAACAATTTGCTGCAAACAATTTGCTACAAACAATTTGCTGCAAACAATTTGCTGCAAACAATTTGCTGCAAACAATTTGCTGCAAACAATTTGCTGCAAACAATTTGCTGCAAACAATTTGCTGCAAACAATTTGCTGCAAACAATTTGCTACAAACAAATTTTCTGCAAACAATTTGCTACAAACAATTTGCTGCAAACAATTTGCTACAAACAAATTTGCTGCAAACAATTTGCTACAAACAATTTGCTACAAACAATTTGCTGCAAACAATTTGCTGCAAACAATTTGCTGCAAACAATTTGCTGCAAACAATTTGCTGCAAACAATTTGCTGCAAACAATTTGCTGCAAACAAATTTGCTGCAAACAATTTGCTGCAAACAATTTGCTACAAACAAATTTGCTGCAAACAATTTGCTACAAACAATTTGCTACAAACAATTTGCTACAAACAATTTGCTGCAAACAAATTTGCTGCAAACAATTTGCTGCAAACAATTTGCTGCAAACAATTTGCTGCAAACAATTTGCTACTAACAAATTTGCTGCAAACAATTTGCTGCAAACAATTTGCTACAAACAATTTGCTGCAAACAATTTGCTGCAAACAAATTTGCTGCAAACAATTTGCTGCAAACAATTTGCTGCAAACAATTTGCTACAAACAAATTTGCTGCAAACAATTTGCTGCAAACAATTTGCTACAAACAATTTGCTACAAACAATTTGCTGCAAACAAATTTGCTGCAAACAATTTGCTGCAAACAATTTGCTGCAAACAATTTGCTGCAAACAATTTGCTACAAACAAATTTGCTGCAAACAATTTGCTGCAAACAATTTGCTACAAACAATTTGCTACAAACAATTTGCTGCAAACAAATTTGCTGCAAACAATTTGCTGCAAACAATTTGCTGCAAACAATTTGCTACAAACAAATTTGCTGCAAACAATTTGCTACAAACAATTTGCTACAAACAATTTGCTACAAACAATTTGCTGCAAACAATTTGCTGCAAACAATTTGCTGCAAACAATTTGCTTCAAACAATTGGCTGCAAACAAATTTGCTGCAAACAATTTGCTGCAAACAATTTGTACAAACAATTTGCTACAAACAATTTGCTGCAAACAATTTGCTGCAAACAAATTTGCTGCAAACAATTTGCTGCAAACAAATTTGCTGCAAACAAATTTGCTGCAAACAATTTGCTGCAAACAATTTGCTACAAACAAATTTGCTGCAAACAATTTGCTGCAAACAATTTGCTACAAACAATTTGCTACAAACAATTTGCTGCAAACAAATTTGCTGCAAACAATTTGCTGCAAACAATTTGCTGCAAACAATTTGCTACAAACAAATTTGCAAACAATTTGCTGCAAACAATTTGCTACAAACAATTTGCTGCAAACAAATTTGCTGCAAACAATTTGCTGCAAACAATTTGCTGCAAACAATTTGCTGCAAACAATTTAGTGCAAACAAATTTGCTGCAAACAATTTGCTGCAAACAAATTTGCTACAAACAATTTGCTACAAACAATTTGGTGCAAACAAATTTGCTGCAAACAATTTGATGCAAACAATTTGCTACAAACAATTTGCTACAAACAATTTGCTACAAACAATTTGCTGCAAACAAATTTGCTGCAAACAATTTGCTGCAAACAATTTGCTACAAACAATTTGCTGACAAACAATTTGCTACAAACAATTTGCTGCAAACAATTTGCTACAAATAATTTGCTACAAACAATTTGCTGCAAACAATTTGCTGCAAACAAATTTGCTGCAAACAATTTGCTACAAACAATTTGCTGCAAACAATTTGCTTACAAATAATTTGCTGCAAACAATTTGCTGCAAACAACTTAGCTGCAAACAAATTTGCTGCACATAAATTTGCTGCAAACAATTTGTTGCAAACAATTTGCTGCAAACAAACTTGCTGCAAACAAATGTGTGGCGAAGAATTTGCTGCAAACAAATTTGCTGCAAACAATTTGCTGCAAATAATTTGCGGCAAACAAATTTGCTGCAAACAATTTGCTTCAAATAAGTTGCTGCAAACAATTTGCTGCAAACAATTTACTGCAAACAATGTAGTGCACACAAATTTGCTGCAAACAATTTGATGCAAACAAATTTGCTGCAAACAATTTGCTGCAAACAATTTGCTACTAAACAATTTGCTCACAAACAATTTTCTACAAACAATTTGCTGCAAACAATTTGCTACAAATAATTTGCTGCAAACAATTTGCTACAAACAAATTTGCTGCAAACAATTTGCTGCAAACAAATTTGCTGCAAACAATTTGCTGCAAACAATTTGCTGCAAACAATTTGCTGCAAACAAACTTGCTGCAAACAAATTTGCTGCAAACAAATTTGCTGCAAACAATTTGCTGCAAACAATTTGCTGCAAACAATTTTGCTGCAAACAATTTGCTGCAACAAATTTGCTGCAAACAATTTAGTGCAAACAAATTTGCTACAAACAATTTGCTGCAAACAATTTGCTACAAATAATTTGCTGCAAACAATTTGCTGCAAACAATTTGCTGCAAACAATTTGCTGCAAACAAATTTGCTGCAAACAAATTTGCTGCAAACAATTTGCTGCAAACAATTTGCTGCAAACAATTTGCTGCAAACAAATTTGCTGCAAACAAATTTGCTACAAACAATTTGCTGCAAACAATTTGCTGCAAACAAATTTGCTGCAAACAATTTGCTGCAAACAATTTGCTGCAAACAATTTGCTAGTAACAAATTTGCTGCAAACAATTTGCTACAAACAATTTGCTACAAACAATTTGCTACAAACAATTTGCTGCAAACAAATTTGCTGCAAACAATTTGCTGCAAACAATTTGCTGCAAGCAATTTGCTACTAACAAATTTTCTGCAAACAATTTGCTGCAAAAAAATGTGTGGCGAAGAATTTGCTGCAAACAATTTGCTACAAACAATTTGCTACAAACAATTTGCTACAAACAATTTGCTGCAAACAATTTGCTGCAAACAATTTGCTGCAAACAATTTGCTGCAAACAATTTGCTGCAAACAATTTGCTACAAACAAATTTTCTGCAAACAATTTGCTGCAAAAATTTGTGGCAAACAATTTGCTGCAAACAATTTGCTGCAAACAATTTGCTACAAACAATTTGCTGCAAACAATTTGCTACAAACAATTTGCTGCAAATAAAATTTGCTGCAAACAATTTGCTGCAAACAATTTGCTACAAATAATTTGATGCAAACAATTTGCTGCAAACAATTTGCTACAAACAATTTGCTACAAACAATTTGCTACAAACAATTTGCTGCAAACAATTTGCTACAAACAATTTGCTGCAAACAAATTTGCTGCAAACAATTTGCTACAAACAATTTGCTGCAAAAATTTCTGCAAACAATTTGCTGCAAACAATTTGCTGCAAACAATTTGCTGCAAACAATTTGCTGCAAACAATTTAGCTGCAAACAAATTTGCTGCAAACAATTTGATGCAAACAAATTTGCTGCAAACAATTTGCTGCAAACAATTTGCTGCAAACAAATTTGCTGCAAACAATTTGCTGCAAACAATTTGCTGCAAACAATTTGCTGCAAACAATTTGCTGCAAACAATTTGTTACAAACAATTTGCTGCAAAACAAATTTGCTGCAAACAATTTGCTGCAAACAATTTGCTGCAAATAAATTTGCTGCAAATTTGCTGCAAACAATTTGCTGCAAACAATTTGCTGCAAACAATTTGCTGCAAACAATTTGCTGCAAACAATTTGCTGCAAACAATTTGCTGCAAACAATTTAGCTGCAAACAAATTTGCTGCAAACAATTTGCTGCAAACAAATTTGCTACAAACAATTTGCTACAAACAATTTGCTACAAACAATTTGCTGCAAACAAATTTGCTGCAAACAATTTGCTGCAAACAATTTGCTACAAACAATTTGCTGACAAACAATTTGCTACAAACAATTTGCTGCAAACAATTTGCTGCAAATAATTTGCTGCAAACAATTTGCTGCAAACAATTTAGTGCACAAAAATTTGCTGCAAACAATTTGCTACAAACAATTTGCTGCAAACAATTTGCTACAAACAATTTGCTGCAAACAATTTGCTGCAAACAACCTGCTGCAAACAATTTGCTGCAAACAAATTTGCTGCAAACAATTTGTTGCAAACAATTTGCTGCAAACAAACTTGCTGCAAACAATTTGCTGCGAAGAATTTGCTGCAAACAAATTTGCTGCAAACAATTTGCTGCAAATAATTTGCTGCAAACAAATTTGCTGCAAACAATTTGCTGCAAACAATTTGCTGCAAACAATTTGCTGCAAACAATTTAGCTGCAAACAATTTGCTGCAAACAATTTGCTGCAAACAAATTTGCTGCAAACAATTTGCTGCAAACAATTTGCTACAAACAATTTGCTACAAACAATTTGCTACAAACAATTTGCTGCAAACAATTTGCTGCAAACAATTTGCTACAAACAATTTGCTGCAAACAATTTGCTACAAATAAATTTGCTGCAAACAATTTGCTGCAAACAAATTTGCTGCAAACAATTTGCTGCAAACAATTTGCTGCAAACAATTTGCTGCAAACAAATTGCTGCAAACAAATTTGCTGCAAACAATTTGCTGCAAACAATTTGCTGCAAACAATTTGCTGCAAACAATTTGCTGCAAACAATTTGCTGCAAACAAATTTGCTGCAAACAAATTTGCTGCAAACAATTTGCTGCAAACAATTTGCTACAAATAATTTGCTGCAAACAATTTGCTGCAAACAATTTGCTGCAAACAAATTTGCTGCAAACAATTTGCTGCAAACAATCTTGCTGCAAACAAATTTTCTGCAAACAATTTGCTGCAAACAAACTTGCAAACAATTGCAAACAATTTGCTGCAAACAAATTTGCTGCAAACAATTTGCTGCAAACAATTTGCTGCAAACAATTTGCTGCAAACAATTTGCTACAAACAAATTTGCTACAAACAATTTGCTACAAACAATTTGCTACAAACAATTTGCTGCAAACAAATTTGCTGCAAACAATTTGCTGCAAACAATTTGCTGCAAACAATTTGCTACAAACAAATTTGCTGCAAACAATTTGCTGCAAACAATTTGCTGCTACAACAAATTTGCTGCAAACAATTTGCTGCAAAAAATTTGTGTGCAAAGAATTTGCTGCAAACAATTTGCTACAAACAATTTTCTGCAAACAATTTGCTGCAAACAAACTTGCTGCAAACAAATTTGCTGAAAATAAATTTGCTGCAAGCAATTTGCTACTAACAAATTTTTTGAAAACAATGTGCTGCAAAAAAATGTGTGGCGAAAAATTTGCTGCAAACAATTCGATACAAACAATTTGTTACAAGCAATTTGCTACAAACAATTTGCTACAAACAATCTGCTGCAAACAATTGGCTACAAATAATTTGCTACAAACAATTTACTGCAAACAATTTAGTGCACACAAATTTGCTGCAAACAATTTGCTGCAAACAATTTGCTGCAAACAATTTGCTGCAAACAATTTGCTGCAAACAATTTGCTGCAAACAATTTAGCTGCAAACAAATTTGGTGCAAACAATTTGCTGCAAACAATTTGCTGCAAACAATTTAGAGCACAACAAATTTGCTGCAAACAATTTGCTGCAAACAATTTGCTGCAAACAATTTGCTGCAAACAATTTGCTGCAAACAATTTTCTGCAAACAATTTGCTGCAAACAAACTTGCTGCAAACAAATTTGCTGCAAATAAATTTGCTGCAAACAATTTGCTACAAACAATTTGCTGCAAACAATTTTCTGCAAACAATTAGCTGCAAACAATTCGCTGCAAGCAATTTGCTACTAACAAATTTTCTGCAAACAATTTGCTGCAAAAAAATGTGTGGCGACGAACTTGCTGCAAACAATTCGCTACAAACAATTTGCAACAAACAATTTGCTTTAAACAATTTGCTGCAAACAAATTTGCTGCAAGCAATTTGGTACTAACAAATTTTCTGAAAACAATTTGCTGCAAAAAAATGTGTGGCGAAGAATTTGCTGCAAACAATTTGCTGCAAACAATTTGCTGCAAACAATTTGCTGCAAACAAATTTGCTGCAAACAATTTGCTGCAAACAAAAATTGCTGCAAACAATTTGCTGCAAACAATTTGCTGCAAACAATTTGCTGCAAACAATTTTCTACAAATAATTTGCTGCAAACAATTTGCTACAAATAAATTTGCTGCAAACAATTTGCTGCAAACAATTTGCTGCAAACAATTTTGCTGCAAACAATTTGCTGCAAACAATTTGCTGCAAACAATTTGCTGCAAACAATTTACTGCAAACAATTTGCTGCAAACAATTTGCTGCAAACAATTTGCTACAAACAAATTTGCTGCAAACAATTTGCTACTAACAAATTTTCTGAAAACAATTTGCTGCAAAAAATTTGCTGGAAGAATTTGCTGCAAAACAAATTTGCTGCAAAAAATTTGCTGCAAATAATTTGCTGCAAACAAATTTGCTGCAAACAATTTGCTTCAAACAATTTGCTGCAAACAATTTGCTGCAAACAATTTGCTGCAAAACAATTTAGCTGCAAACAATTTGCTGCAAACAATTTGCTGCAAACAAATTTGCTGCAAACAATTTGCTGCAAACAATTTGCTGCAAACAATTTGCTGCAAACAATTTGCTACAAACAAATTTGCTGCAAACAATTTGCTACAAATAATTTGCTACAAACAATTTGCTGCAAACAATTTGCTGCAAATAATTTGCTGCAAACAATTTGCTGCAAACAATTTGCTGCAAACAAATTTGCTAGCAAACAATTTGCTGCAAACAAACTTGCTGCAAACAATTTGCTGCAAACAAATTTGCTGCAAACAAATTTGCTGCAAACAAATTTGCTGCAAACAATTTGCTTCAAATAAATTGCTGCAAACAATTTGCTGCAAACAATTTGATGCAAACAAATTTGCTGCAAACAATTTGCTGCAAACAATTTGCTGCAAACAATTTGCTACAAACAATTTGCTACAAACAATTTGCTACAAACAATTTGCTGCAAACAATTTGCTGCAAACAATTCGCTACAAACAATTCGCTACAAACAATTTGCTACAAACAATTTGCTACAAACAATTTGCTGCAAACAAATTTGCTGCAAACAATTTGCTGCAAACAATTTGCTGCAAGCAATTTGCTACTAACAAATTTTCTGCAAACAATTTGCTGCAAAAAAATGTGTGGCGAAGAATTTGCTGCAAACAATTCGCTACAAACAATTTGCTACAAACAATTTGCTTCAAACAATTTGCTGCAAACAAATGTGCTGCAAACAATTTACTGCAAACAAATTTGCTGCAAACAATTTGCTGCAAGCAATTTGCTACAAACAAATTTTCTGCAAACAATTTGCTGCAAAAAAATGTGTGGCGAAGAATTTGCTGCAAACAAATTTGCTGCAAACAATTTGCTGCAAATAATTTGCTGCAAACAATTTTCTACAAATAATTTGCTGCAAACAATTTGCTGCAAACAATTTTCTACAAATAATTTGCTGCAAACAATTTGCTACAAATAAACTTGCTGCAAACAAATTTTCTGCAAACAATTTGCTGCAAACAAACTTGCTGTAAACAAATTTGCTGCAAACAAATTTGCTGCAAACAAATTTGCTGCAAACAAATTTGCTGCAAACAATTTGCTTCAAAAAATTGCTGCAAACAATTTGATGCAAACAAATTTGCTGCAAACAATTTGCTGCAAACAATTTGCTACAAGCAATTTGCTACAAGCAATTTGCTGCAAACAATCTGCTGCAAACAATTCGCTACAAACAATTTGCTACAAACAATTTGCTACAAACAATTTGCTACAAACAATTTGCTGCAAACAAATGTGCTGCAAACAATTTACTGCAAACAAATTTGCTGCAAACAATTTGCTGCAAACAAATTTGATGCAAACAATTTGCTGCAAACAATTTGCTGCAAGTAATTTGCTACTTACAAATTTTCTGCAAACAACTTGCTGCAAAAAATGTGTGGCGAAGAATATGCTGCAAACAATTCGCTACAAACAATTTGATACAAACAATTTGCTTCAAACAATTTGCTGCAAACAAATGTGCTGCAAACAATTTACTGCAAACAAATTTGCTGCAAACAATTTGCTGCAAGCAATTTGCTACTAACAAATTTTCTGCAAACAATTTGCTGCAAAAAAATGTGTGGCGAAGAATATGCTGCAAACAATTTGCTGCAAACAATTTTCTGCAAACAATTTGCTGCAAACAAATTTGCTGCAAACAATTTGCTGCAAACAATTTGCTGCAAACAATTTGCTGCAAACAAATTTGCTGCAAACAATTTGCTGCAAAAATTTGCTGCAAACAATTTGCTGCAAACAAATTGTTGCAAACAATTTGCTGCAAAAATTTGCTGCAAACAAATTTGCTGCAAACAAATTTGCTGCAAACAATTTGCTACAAACAATTTGCTACAAACAATTTTCTGCAAACAAATTTGCTGCAAACAATTTGCTGCAAACAATTTGCTACATTCAATTTGCTACAAACAAATTTGCTGCAAACAATTTGCTGCAAACAATTTGCTGCAAACAATTTGCTGCAAACAAATTTGCTGCAAACAATTTGCTGCAAAAATTTGGCGACAACTTTGCTGCAAACAATTTGCTGCAAACAATTTGCTGCAAACAATTTGCTGCAAACAATTTACTGCAAACAATTTACTGCAAACAATTTGCTGCAAGCAATTTGCTACCAACAAATTTGCTGCAAGCACTTTGCTACTAACTAATTTTCTGAAAACAATTTGCTGCAAAAAAATGTGTGGCGAAGAATTTGCTGCAAACAAATTTGCTGCAAACAATTTGCTGCAAATAATTTGCTGCAAACAAATTTGCTGCAAACAATTTGCTTCAAATAATTTGCTGCAAACAATTTGCTGCAAATAAATTGCTGCAAACAATTTGCTGCAAACAATTTACTGCAAACAATTTGCTGCAAACAATTTGCTGCAAACAAATTTGCTGCAAACAATTTGCTGCAAACAATTTGCTGCAAACAATTTGCTGCAAACAATTTGCTGCAAACAAATTTGCTGCAAACAATTTGCTGCAAACAATTTGCTGCAAACAAATTTGCTGCAAACAATTTGCTGCAAACAATTTGCTGCAAATAATTTGCTGCAAACAATTTGCTACAAACAATTTGCTGCAAACAATTTGCTGCAAACAATTTGCTGCAAACAAATTTGCTGCAAACAATTTGCTGCAAACAATTTGCTGCAAACAATTTGCTGCAAACAATTTGCTGCAAACAAATTTGCTGCAAACAATTTGCTGCAAACAATTTGCTGCAAACAATTTGCTGCAAACAATTTGCTGCAAACAATTTTGCTGCAAACAATTTGCTGCAAACAAATTTGCTGCAAACAATTTGCTGCAAACAATTTGCTGCAAACAATTTGCTGCAAACAATTTGCTGCAAACAATTTGCTGCAAACAATTTGCTGCAAACAAATTTGCTGCAAACAATTTGCTGCAAACAAATTTGCTGCAAACAATTTGCTGCAAACAATTTGCTGCAAACAATTTGCTACAAACAATTTGCTGCAAACAATTTGCTGCAAACAATTTGCTGCAAACAATTTGCTGCAAACAATTTGCTACAAACAATTTGCTGCAAACAATTTGCTGCAAACAATTTGCTGCAAACAATTTGCTGCAAACAATTTGCTGCAAACAATTTGCTGCAAACAAATTTGCTGCAAACAATTTGCTGCAAACAATTTGCTGCAAACAAATTTGCTGCAAACAATTTGCTGCAAACAATTTGCTGCAAACAAATTTGCTGCAAACAATTTGCTGCAAACAATTTGCTGCAAACAAATTTGCTGCAAACAATTTGCTGCAAACAATTTGCTGCAAACAATTTGCTGCAAACAATTTGCTGCAAACAATTTTGCTGCAAACAAATTTGCTACAAACAATTTGCTGCAAACAATTTGCTGCAAACAATTTGCTGCAAACAATTTGCTGCAAACAAATTTGCTGCAAACAAATTTGCTGCAAACAATTTGCTGCAAACAAACTTGCTGCAAACAATTTGCTGCAAACAATTTGCTGCAAACAAACTTGCTGCAAACAAATTTGCTGCAAACAAATTTGCTGCAAACAATTTGCTGCAAACAATTTGCTGCAAACAAATTTGCTGCAAACAATTTGCTACAAACAAATTTGCTGCAAACAATTTGCTGCAAACAAATTTGCTGGCAAAGAATTTGCTGCAAAACAATTTGCTGCAAACAATTTGCTGCAAACAATTTGCTGCAAACAATTTGCTGCAAACAATTTGCTGCAAACAATTTGCTGCAAACAATTTGCTGCAAACAATTTGCTGCAAACAAACTTGCTGCAAACAATTTGCTGCAAACAATTTGCTGCAAACAATTTGCTGCAAACAATTTGCTGCAAACAATTTGCTCACAAACAATTTGCTGCAAACAATTTGCTACAAAAATTTGCTGCAAACAATTTGCTGCAAACAATTTGCTGCAAACAATTTGCTGCAAACAATTTGCTGCAAACAATTTGATGCAAACAATTTGCTGCAAACAATTTGCTGCAAACAATTTGCTGCAAACAATTTGCTGCAAACAATTTGCTGCAAACAATTTGCTGCAAACAATTTGCTACAAACAAATTTGCTGCAAACAATTTGCTGCAAACAATTTGCTGCAAACAATTTGCTGCAAACAAATTTGGCTGAAAATTTGCTGCAAACAATTTTGCTGCAAACAATTTGCTGCAAACAATTTGCTGCAAACAAATTTGCTGCAAACAATTTGCTGCAAACAATTTGCTGCAAACAATTTGCTGCAAACAATTTGCTGCAAACAATTTGCTGCAAACAAATTTGCTGCAAACAATTTGCTGCAAACAAATTTGCTGCAAACAATTTGCTGCAAACAATTTGCTACAAACAATTTGCTGCAAACAATTTGCTACAAACAATTTGCTGCAAACAATTTGCTGCAAACAAATTTGCTGCAAACAAAATTTGCTGCAAACAAATTTGCTGCAAACAATTTGCTGCAAACAAATTTGCTGCAAACAAATTTGCTGCCAACAAATTTGCTGCAAACAATTTAGTGCACACAAATTTGGAGCAAACAATTTGCTGCAAACAAACTTGCTGCAAACAAATTTTCTGCAAACAATTTGCTGCAAACAATTTGCTGCAAACAATTTGCTGCAAACAATTTGCTGCAAACAATTTGCTGCAAACAATTTGCTGCAAACAATTTGCTGCAAAAAAATTTGCTGCAAACAATTTGCTGCAAACAATTTGCTGCAAACAATTTGGTGCAAACAAATTTGCTGCAAACAATTTGCTGCAAACAATTTGCTGCAAACAATTTGCTGCAAACAAATTTGCTACAAACAATTTGCTGCAAACAATTTGCTGCAAACAAATTTGCTGCAAACAATTTGCTGCAAACAATTTGCTGCAAACAATTTGCTGCAAACAATTTGCTGCAAACAATTTGCTGCAAACAATTTGCTGCAAACAATTTGCTGCAAACAATTTGCTGCAAACAATTTGCTGCAAACAAATTTGCTGCAAACAATTTGCTGCAAACAATTTGCTGCAAACAATTTGCTGCAAACAATTTGCTGCAAACAATTTGCTGCAAACAATTTGCTGCAAACAATTTGCTGCAAACAATTTGCTGCAAACAATTTGCTGCAAACAAATTTGCTACAAACAATTTGCTGCAAACAATTTGCTGCAAACAAATTTGCTACAAACAAATTTGCTGCAAACAATTTGTGCTGCAAACAAATTTGCTGCAAACAATTTGCTGCAAACAATTTGCTGCAAACAATTTGCTGCAAACAAATTTGCTGCAAACAATTTGCTGCAAACAAATTTGCTGCAAACAATTTGCTGCAAACAATTTGCTGCAAACAATTTACTGCAAACAATTTGCTGCAAACAATTTGCTGCAAAAATTTGCTGCAAACAAATTTGCTGCAAACAATTTGCTGCAAACAATTTGCTGCAAACAATTTGCTGCAAACAATTTGCTGCAAACAATTTGCTGCAAACAATTTGCTGCAAACAATTTGCTGCAAACAAATTTGCTGCAAACAATTTGCTGCAAACAAATTTGCTGCAAACAAATTTGCTGCAAACAATTTTGGCTGCAAACAATTTGCTGCAAACAATTTGCTGCAAACAATTTGCTGCAAACAATTTGCTGCAAACAATTTGCTGCAAAAAAAACAATTTGCTGCAAACAATTTGTTGCAAACAATTTGCTGCAAACAATTTGCTGCAAACAATTTGCTGCAAACAATTTGCTACAAACAATTTGCTGCAAACAATTTGCTGCAAACAAATTTGCTGCAAACAATTTGCTGCAAACAAATTTGCTGCAAACAATTTGCTGCAAACAAATTTGCTGCAAACAATTTGCTGCAAACAATTTGCTGCAAACAATTTGCTGCAAACAATTTGCTGCAAACAATTTGCTACAAACAATTTGCTGCAAACAATTTGCTGCAAACAATTTGCTACAAACAATTTGCTGCAAACAATTTGCTGCAAACAATTTGCTAAAAACAATTTGCAAACAATTTGCTGCAAACAATTTGCTGCAAACAATTTGCTGCAAACAATTTGCTGCAAACAATTTGCTGCAAACAATTTGCTGCAAACAAATTTGCTGCAAACAATTTGCTGCAAACAATTTGCTGCAAACAATTTGCTTGCAACAATTTGCTGCAAACAATTTGCTGCAAACAATTTGTGGCAAACAATTTGCTGCAAACAATTTGCTACAAACAATTTGCTACAAACAATTTGCTGCAAACAATTTGCTGCAAACAATTTGCTGCAAACAATTTGCTGCAAACAATTTGCTGCAAACAATTTGCTGCAAACAATTTGCCAAATTTCTGCAAACAATTTGCTGCAAAAAATTTGCTAGCGAACAATTTGCTGCAAACAATTTGCTACAAACAAATTTGCTGCAAACAATTTGCTGCAAACAATTTGCTGCAAACAATTTGCTGCAAACAATTTTGCTACAAAAATTTGCTGCAAACAATTTGCTGCAAAAAAATTTGCGGCAAACAAATTTGCTGCAAACAATTGTGGCAAACAATTTGCTGCAAACAAATTTGCTACAAACAATTTGCTGCAAAAACAATTTGCTACAAACAATTTGCTGCAAACAATTTGCTACAAACAATTTGCTGAAACAATTTGCTACAAACAAAGCAAACAATTGCTGCAAACAATTTGCTGCAAACAAATTTGCTGCAAACAATTTGCTGCAAACAATGTCGCAAAATTTGCTGCAAACAAATTTGCTGCAAACAAATTTGCTGCAAACAATTTGCTGCAAACAATTTGCTGCAAACAATTTGCTGCAAACAATTTGCTACAAACAATTTGCTACAAACAATTTACTGCAAACAATTTGCTGCAAGCAATTTGCTACTAACAAATTTGCTGCAAGCACTTTGCTACTAACTAATTTTCTGAAAACAATTTGCTGCAAAAAAATGTGTGGCGAAGAATTTGCTGCAAACAAATTTGCTGCAAACAATTTGCTGCAAACAATTTGCTGCAAACAAACTTCTAAACAATTTGCTGCAAACAATTTGCTACAAACAAATTTGCAAACAATTTTGCTGCAAACAAATTTGCTGCAAACAATTTGCTGCAAACAATTTGCTGCAAAAATTTGCTGCAAACAATTTGCTACAAATAATTTGCTGCAAACAATTTGCTGCAAAAAATTTGCTGCAAACAAATTTGCTGCAAACAAATTTGCTGCAAACAAATTTGCTGCAAACAAATTTGCTGCAAAAATTTGCGCAAACAATTTGCTGCAAACAATTTGCTGCAAACAATTTGCTACAAACAATTTGCTGCAAACAATTTACTGCAAACAATTTACTGCAAACAATTTGCTGCAAGCAATTTGCTACTAACAAATTTGCTGCAAGCACTTTGCTACTAACTAATTTTCTGAAAACAATTTGCTGCAAAAATGTG
>JAECWX010000127.1:0-121432 GCA_018151165.1 Drosophila arawakana | reverse complement strand
GCGCGCTCGACTTTTGTTTATATGAAATATTAATATTTTTGCAAATGTCAAAAATGGAGATATTATGGTTGCATATCTTATGTTATTGACATCTTGCTAAATTGAATTTTTTGAGAATTATAGAACAGAGACACTTTGTTTTGGAATTTAAAATGAAATACTTTTAGTTTGAGAAATTGTTCGATTAATTGTCATGAATTTGTAAATAAATAACTAAGTCGTCACCTACATAATGAACATTCTCGTGATTTTAGCTCGTGATTTTAGGCCTTGTATAGGGGCAGTAATTTGAAAACTATTAAGTATACTGCCAAGGTAGGGAGGGTAAAGAGGGAAATGCGTCCTACAGCAAGCACCACACAATCTTTGATACATGAGTTGGAGTGTGTTGTTTGACAGGGGAAAGATATTATCATTTAATATTTTGTTTTCTTTTTTTGATGTATCAGAAGACGAGGCAAGAACCCCACCCCATCCGTCGAGCTATCCTCCTATGGAACCGGATTATAAGTGCACGCATTCTCATACACCTGCTCGGTATTAAATGGTATCAAAACTCACTATGTGCACAACGAGCACAAAAACTCACTCTAGTGAGAAAAGATCACTATTGGTTCACTACAAATGAAAAACATAAATTAAACAAATGAAGATCATTATGTTGTACATTCTCCCAGAACAAGGACGTGTTCTTTTAAACTATAATAGTTATTGAATCAATTTGTTTTAATTGCCATTACGTTTTACTTGTCCAGTGTGGACTTTTATTATTTCACTTTAATTGTGAACACTTATTCTCGTCACGCTTGCCAATGCACTGTACACAAAAGAACGGGGTTTCGGAGCTTTCACCTTGCGCGATAAAGACGAAAGTGTGTTCTCTCGCAGTGGGTGGGGCCGAGTGCGGCATTGCCGGTGGTGACCGCATTGTCTTATTCCCTTTCGCGAAAGGGTTCATTATTCTTGTAGCTCTATCTGTTATCCAAGTGATCCACTGGTGTACAAGGGTTGGTGGGAATGGTGGGTAAGGCCTCCAGAATCCGTGCCTTAGCCGCACCAATTGGTGGTGCTAAATTTATGTGGCCGTTGTGGTTGCCATCTGGAGTAGTTTCGTTTTTTGCAGACATTCTTTCTGTGTTGATGCATTTTATTAACCCTACTGCCGTACAAGTACGGCGGTTCTTATTCTGTTTACCGTCGAGATGTGAAACGCAGTGTAGTTGTTGGACCTTAGCACCGCCACCATGTTGCCATGGTTCTTGGACGCCATATCGACCCGCCCTTGCTCCATGACCTACAGGAGCTCCGTCAACTGTCAACTTGCTTGCATGCAGGTTTTTCTTGATTACCTTAATCTATTGGGGTATCTGCACCTGATGCGGACGAGTTGACTCCCATGCTTCGAGCGTGTGTACGATTTTATCTTCTGGGTGGCGTTTCTTCAGACGTACGTACATACTACCTACAACCCTACGACAAACCTTACGTACAGGATGTCCTCCGCTTCCTTGCTAATCTGGAGGATCTCACGGGAAGACGGTACCAGCATGTAACATCCTCCGGTCGCTTGATGGAACATCCTTATTTTGCCATTGTAGCAATCGTACGGCTTGGTCTATTGGAACAGGAATCGAACCAGCTGTCTACCACCTCCAACTGGACTCCTTGCCAGACTGCGCCCAGTATCGGCACCATCAGCTTTAGCCATCCGAGGCAGTTGTATTATCTGTGAACCCTCAACATCGCGAACCGGTCATTCGGTGACATACCGGTCATTCCGCCGTTTTTTATGTCTCCGAAATATGCAGTGTTGTATTACTAGGAAATTCTAAGGTAACATTCTGGTCTAAGAACTTCCTACTCAAGGATTCCGATAACTGATCTCTAATGACACCACACTGTTTAACACCGAAGAGGAGGATGGAAGGGGCGAAGCTGGTCGTGGAATAACCGGAATTCTTATAGCGAACTAACTAACTTGGGCAACTGATGTACCCAGTCAGCGTGTTCTAAGAGTTCCGTCAGCTTACTCAACATTGGGCCGGCTGTAATTCACAAAGTATTGCTTCTCAAAACGGCAAGGGGACCTTAGGTCTACTATGGAGAGTAGCATTCTTGATTATTTTTAAAAACATAAAATTTTCAGAATTGTGTCTGGTTTTTTGCTCATTGCGGGGGTGGTAATCAGGGTGGCAACAATAAACTTGATCTTCTCGCGAAGATAAGGGACGTTCATCCCAACTTTGATGTATCTAGCTTATGTAGGGTAAAAGATCCAGGTGTTCATACGGACGGACGGACAGACGGACATGGCTAAATCGGCTCGACTGGTGATGCTGATGAAGAATATATATACTTTATGGGGTCGGCCTCGCCTCCTTCTGCCTGTTACGCACATTTCGCTTCTGACAAACATAATAGACTCTCTCTTTTGTAGAGTACGAGGTCCGCTGAAGTTCGCTTTTAAATAATTTGTCGCATTTTAGATGTGGTGACAGTGTTTTATTGAGCAAACTTACAGTGCTTCTGGAATCTAGTGGGGCACAAATATTATCAATATCGGTGCAACCTCTATACTAGATAGTCTTAAGCTTACTTTTGAAATACTGGAATTTCATCGATGGCATCCAGATTTTCTTTGGTACCCATACCGGCATCTAAGGTACATTTTGGTGGCTCACTTCAAAGCAGTGGAAGTAACCTCGTTCGGGTCTTTTGGGACGTTGACAGCTGGTGCTCAAATGACCAATCCGACGACAGTTTTAACATCAGGCGGAATTGACTGCCTATGGTCTGATGTCTGTTATGTTCGAGGAGCGGAGTAATTCACTTAGTGAAGTACAGTAGTGATTTATCTTGTTGAGCCATGTTTCGAATAGTGATGAAATATTGTAGGAATGACTCTCCTTTGGCAATCGGGTGGCTTCGCATGTGAAGTCCAAATACTTGCACCACGGCATCCTTTAACTCCTTCCAAGTTGTAGTCTGATATTACGTCATATATAATTTAGCCGATCCTTGCAACAGTCGGTTGCCCAGGGGCCCACGTTGTGTATTGTTTTGTGCATACACATTAGCAGCGTTCTCCAGTTCGTGAATCCACATATGAATAGACAGAACGTCATCACCAGAAAAAGTTCGGTAAAGTGGCTTCGACATCTTTTAGATTAAAACGGCAGCACTGATCGGGTCCATTTTATTCCAGTTGTGCGACAAGTGTTTTCGTCTTAGCGAGGGTTCTACGTGCGGTATACTATGCAATGCTCCTTGTTTGTGAGAGGGCGTAAAGTTGATGAGAACAATTGGCGGGTGCCAATATCTGCTGCTGCTACGGGGGTGGTAATGTTGGTTTGAATAAAAAACGAGCGGTACTGTAAATGGCGTTTTTCAATCTAATGTCAGTCAGTCCGTTCGGTGTGACCGTCTTGATGCTCGAAATATGCCCCCTCACTCATCCTTTTCACCCTGTGGCGTGAACATGCCGCCCCTTGCAAAAAGTTTCAATTGCCACACTGGGTATACTTTGGGTGGGGAACGGCTAGATGCCGCAGGAACCGGAAGTCACCTCTATGCGACGGGAATGCCGTTTTGTCCTGGCAAGCACCCCAGTTGGATGACCTCAGGATAAAGGTCAGATCCGAGCACCACCAATAAAGAGCAAGACCGATGGAAGCTTCGATCTCCCAGCACTCAGTTCGCAAACTTGCTGCCAACTGCATCCGAAATCTCGAGGATGGGTGTGCGCACTCGCAGATAAACCTTCAAACGCTGGATCGCACCTGGACTCTATGACAGCCATACATGCATAGTCCGACCCTCGTCACGGCTAGGCCGACGGATTTGGCGATACGGCTCTCCGGGCGCATGCATCCAGCAGGACGCGCATGTCGAAGGTTTTCGACCCGTTTCTCGGCCGGTCGCTACGTCGAGTTGGCGATCGACGCCGCTGAGCTTCCTGCCTGCACTGGCGGAGCGCGTGCACGCCGCGCTATACTCGACACTGGCACGAGTCGACCCTTTGGATACGGTGCCTCTTCTATCTGGCGAGCCTGGACTGCTTTGGAGTCATTCTGTAGGGAAGATAAAGGGCTGGAATAAGAAAGCGGAAACTCGTTAATTTTAGCAAGGATATTGGATGGGAGGATACTCAGACGAGGACTCGTAGAATAAACATGTAACACGGAGGGAGTTACTGGATCGGCGCGACGGAATCGTTCTCATCCTGCAGCAGGATGAGCGTGCCGTGGTCTACTCGTCCCAAGCGCCATTTGATCGAAGCCAGGTGATCTTCGGACACGATCACCAGATCGTCAACCTGAAGACTGTGAGTTGGAGTCTTCCATTTGTTTCGTTTGTGGAGCTTCTGGAGATACTCGTCCTTTCAACGGCAACAGAAACTATGATGGATCGCCTTTAACTCGGCTCGCCGAGGATCTCAGGCTCCGCAATGGATACGGGGAGCCATCCGACCATGAAATGTCCGGGACTCAATGCCAAAATATCCGATGGGTCCTCATTCATGGCGGAAATGGGTCGAGAGTTTAGGAATGTTTCTCGAACGTGTACATTACAGTCGACGTGGTCTTGTACAATAAGGTTCTGAAACTCTTCACACCGGCCTCCCATAATCTACACATATGGAGTGCGCTGGGTGGAATGAAGTCCCAAGCACCTTTGATTCTTCGACAAAGGTTTCGCCGTTGTCGAAGAATCATGTGGCCCAATTTTGCGTATTCCTGCAGCACCTCATCATATTGGGCTTTTAAGGAAGGATTCTTCTGGAAGGATTCTTTGAAAGGTGGGGGACTACATAGCGACCATCCTTCTTTGAAAGTCTGCTCCTTTTTCGTCTTTGCTGGAAGAGCTTCCAACTCCCAAGACTTGGTGAGAATCTCAGGTGAGGCCCCTGGGACTTGCAGAGAATACGCCCGTATAACACCCTCCCGAAGATGGCTAACGCTTCAACTTGTCTCCTGCTGTCGCAAGGGGCGGACAGCTTTAGCAGACATGCCTTTTCGGCGGAACCACCGTCGTTTTGATCCATGACGGAAACCGCTTCGTTGATTAGGCAGAACGGCGGCTGGATAAGATTGAAGATCCTCTTGGACAAGCAGGTCAAATCGGCAGTCCCGAACTTGATGGCCCCGAGCGAAGCAATTCAAACAAAGGGCTTGTTGCTTGATCACTTCGACTCGCTTCGGGACTGCCATGTCCAGAAAGCTTGGACACACACAGATGGGGTGGTTCTCCTTTTGACATAGTCGAAAGAAAGCTGGGTCTTTGATGGGAACGCTTGGATCCGAGCTGTTCTGGCACGCTTTAGCGTCCCTGGTTGGACGTCCTGCACACTTGACCTCGCACCGCAGTGTTTTCCCGGACGGATTGCTTCCACAACAAAAAAAAATGCACATCATCAATGTATCGATTATAAACGGAGTTATCGATTGTTATCGATTCACACAATCGATTACCGTGCGTGGATGATATGGTTATGACAACAAATTACACTGATTTTATTATTGTGTGACTGTGACTCAGTCACTTGCAGTCATAAATATTGCATTAATTTCGGTTCAATCACCAATTATTTCTACGGGAGCTATTTTATATAGTAGTCCGATCTAGATGAAATTTGATGGGACACAATTAAAAATTCATTTTTCGTGAATTTCGTTGAAATCGGTCAATAGACACCGAAAATGTACATACTAAGCATTTCAACCGATTGTTCCTATGGGAGCTATATGACATTGTAGTCCGATTTGGATGAAATTTAGTTTGCACATGGGATTTGGTACTAAATGTATATAGGCTGTATCTGATGTACATATATAATAAAAAAAAAATTTCCCTCATCTGATTGTTTCTAGGGGCTATATGATATAGTGGTCCGATCTGGAGGATTTTAACTGCATGCAGAGAGAATACAGATCTGTACCAAATATCATCAAGATAGCTTTAAAACTGTTTAAAGTTAGTTCGCATAGAAACAGACGGACATCGCTATATCGATTCAGCTGTTGATGCTGATCAAGAATATATAATTAAGTAATTCGATTTTTTCACTCAAATAAAAAAACATTTTTTATTTGTTAAAATAGAAATTTTATTGATTACATGTGATAAATCTAAGACTGAGTTAAAAACTGTCTCTAGAAAGTTTTACACGGGTCGTCGACATAACTGCCATTACCAATGAACGCAATTGACACATCGGCGCCTCCTTTGGCTGCTACCAGGTCAAGTAATGCAGGATTATTTAATTTGATAATTTGGCCGTATTTCATGAAACGCACAGTTTGGGCGCAAACCCGACACCTCATTTGTAATCACCGCAGTTTTTTATTTTATTAAATTCAATATGGTTGATAATTATTCTACAAATTATTTTTAATTCGATTTATTTACATGTTGTTGTTATTCTTCTCGATAGGAAAACGATTGATAATTAATCTACTGATTATTAATAATTCGATTTATTTACACGTTTTTGTTTTTCTTCGCTATAGATGTTGTGTGACCATTCTTTAATTTGCCAAAAGTACTCCCATCATAGTGAATGGTATTCTTAAGTCATTGTGGCCGTTTACAAAGATATTAAAAGTCAGTGGCGTTTTCTCACTTAGTAGCCAAATCTGAAAAATTCTCTAACGCAGCTGAACAGAATTAGGATAGAGCTGAATCAAATTCCAACTGGGTTCCGTGATGCGCCCAATCGACTCCGTCGACTTCCGGTGCAATCTACAGACGAACGAAGCAATAAAAGTGATCAAGCACAAACATATTATATTAAATGAAACCAGAACACCGCAGCTATTATTTTTGTAAACCCAAAATTTCTAACATATGAGTAAATTTGCTTATCTTTGCTTATCTTTCCTCGATTGGCAACAAAGCCTAAGATAATAAGAAAGAAAATTACAGTCGAGCGCGCCCGACCGTATAATACTCTCTGCATTTTCCCGATTAAATTATTAAAATCAGTATCCAGATATTACAATGAATAGTACTTGCATTAAAACACGTTGAAACAAAAACCATCTAAGCTTAATCAAACGTACATCTGATTATTTGTATGCGAATACACATATGTACGTTTGACAATATATGATGCATGCATGTATGTATGTGGGTATTCGGCGCGGCCACCGTCCGAAGGCAGCGCTGCCGCCACACAGGCAGCGAAAACGAACATGTGCTTGTGTGTTTCTGTCTCGCTTGCACCAATGGGTTGATATTGCGTTCAATTATCAATATTGTAACGCTCCTAGTTTTCTTGTTTATAACCCGATTTTAATGCGCCTTTCAGGATAGTTTAATATAGTTAGTCTCCACCCGAATTATAAATAATAATAATGTACGGTATGAACAAAATCGCTAAAAACGGCATTGAAGTCTGTCAGTCAGTTTATGAAATGTGGGAAGAGGGGGCGTGGCAGTCCAAATTTATAGATGTCAACGCAACTATGCTGTCGCTAGGAACTTTCGTACCCAAATTGGTGTTCCTAAGTGCAATAGTTACTAAGATATTTGCCGAAAACACAAATTTTTCGCGAGGTGTGTCCAGTTTTTTGTTTATTATGAGCGAATGGGGAGTGGCATCGAAAAAAAAAAAGATTCTTGTATTGACTGACTAAATATCTGATCGTTTGACACCAAGCTCGAACTTTTAGCTCTTACCATCTCTGAAATCTGTTTGTTCATACGGACAGACAGACAGACAGACGGACATGGCTATATCGACTGCCTGTTGCCTGTTACATAGTTTGCACAAACCCAATATACTCTTGCAGAGAGTATAAAAATACATCTATATATAAAACCACGCTCTGTCCTGTGCGTTGGGTACAATATCTTAGAGGAGAGCTGTGCTCCGATGTTATTTTGTAGCTCTAAGGACTAGGATTTTAAGAAATGGTTAGTTCAATTTTTGTGCTCAGTCAACCAAGTCTTGATGTCTATTTATTCAGAAAGTAAATAAATTGGGGAGACTATTTATTTTGTTGTTGCAAATTCAAGAAACTATTCCCAATTTCCACAAATATAAGTCATCTTGCTCGTGGTACCGTTAACTTATCCACATTTGCTTGAGAACAGCAGATGCGCCAACGGTAACACCTGAAGCCCCTCCTATTCTCTCGATGCTTCGCACTTTCCATTCGTCCCTAACACCCATTCTGTACGATTTCACACTTTCCACAGAGTCACCACGAACATTTTAAATTTTTTGTGAGATTCGAGCTCTGGACAGACTGAGACTTCCCCCAATTAACTGCCTCACACAATACAAATTGTTTTAGAGTACGGGTTCAAATGTTCTTGAAAATTTGAAAATTTAATTTGCAAGATATTAATATTTTTAATATATCTTACAGTACATTTAAATTCCATTGACAGTCATTTTGTAGAATTTTTATGAAACAATCGCTTCCAGAGGTTTAAGAAAAAACTAAGCTTTTCTAAAGGAGTCGGCTCGAACTGGCTTTGTTTGCAATGATGTATTCTTCCTCGAACCGCTCTGATCAGCTCTAAAAAGGCAGTCCATACGGTCAGCCTCAAAGAAAGAATAGACTACGCGGACATTATTTGTAAAGCCTCCGCCGTCTTTCCAGGCACTTACAATTACAATGGGATCACCGTCGTTGATTAATTCACTTTTCTTCGCGCTTGTTAATGCGAATCTTACACGTGCATCAACATCATTAGCATAATTTTCACTGCAATTCATGGAATAAAGTAACGGCAGTACACCACGATGTAAATTGACCCAGCGAGAAGCCTTCTCACATCTGGTGACTGCTAGAACCGGGCATCGTGGTCTGAATTTGCTTAATAGAGCTGCAGATCGCCCAGAAGTGGTAAGAACTATAATTAGAGTTGCTTTAGTACGCCTAGCTGTTTCCACAGCGGTTATTGCTATTGAATGAGATGCATCCAGTTCGCCGTGTGTTTCATGAACTAAATCTTCAAATAAATTTTGGTACCAAACCACCTTTTCAGCTTCGCGACATAAGGTATCACAGATTTCAACCGTTTCCTTTGGATATAAGCCAATTGCAACCTCAGAGGACAGCATTATACAATCGGCGCCATCAATGACTGCATTAGCTAGATCGAAGCACTCTGCCCGAGTCGGAAATGGATTGAAACGCATAGATTCTAATAAATTTGATGCAACAATAACAGGCTTTCCAGCCTTATTACATTGACTAAGCACAGACTTTTGGGTTATAAAAAGTTTTTCAATTGGTATTTGCGTACCCAGGTCAGCCCTACTTAACAACAATCCATCTGCGACACACATAATTTCCGGTACACGACTCAGTGCAATTTTACTATCCACTTTAGCTATGATTTTTATATGCTTTCCTTTATCACCGAGAACGGATCGTAATTCTTTAATATTTTTGGCGCTTCGAACACCAGAAGCAAACACAATATCTATATTAGCTCTTACGCTAAACTGTAAATCATCCATGTCTTTTTCAGAAACAGCCGGTAAATCAATTTCCACCTCAGGTAGAATCACATTGCAATTGCTTCCCAGGACACCGCCTTGAATAACCTCGCAGACAAGACCATCAACACCAACTTCAAGGATATTTAAAAAAAGTTTTCCATCGTCAACAAAAACTCGATCATCCGGCTTTGCCACATTTATTATATTCGGATAGTCCACATAAATTGCTTCCTTCCCTCCTTTATCGTAAAGATCTCTATTTATAGATAAACGTATACTTTCTCCACTACGCAAAACAATTTCGTTACCACCTTCAAGTAAACCGGTGCGAATCTGTGGCCCACGTGTATCAACTGCAAATGCTACAGTTATTGTTTGACCAGTTTCTGTTTTTATTCGTTGCAGTCCACTGTTAACCAGTTCAATAGTTTGCGCATGTAACTCATGTGACTCATGGGAGAAGTTCAATCGAAAGATATTTACTCCCTTTATTAACATATTGTAAATTGTATCCAAATTTCGTGACGCTCGTGAAATAGTTGCAATAATTGAAACTAATCGTCGATGTGATGTTTGTTTCTTAACATTTAACTCACATAAATGACCCAATTGTGTTGAAGCCTTTTTCATATATTCTTTTGTAGAAGACGACATTATGTAATTACAGAAAATTTAGCTTAGCTTCAAAGAACTATTATTGAAATAAAAAAATGAAAGCAGATTCAATGTAACCCGAACAACTATTGAGAATGCTCCAGTATGTCAAATTTATTATAAATTACAAAATATTTTTCTACAAATTGATTGGTTATTATAAACATTAATACTGTGTGGTCGAGCTAGCCGACTGTAAAAGACACTGTACTAACAGCAGTGCTCATTTGTATTTAATTTAAGTTAAAAATTTAAAACGAAATTCAAAAAGATAAAATTCTATATTGTCTAAATTCTCATTGTCAATTCGAACCTGCGACCATCAGTCGATCGGTATTGATCATTGCGTTCGGACGTACGCGCTTGTCAAACGATTTACAAACGTAAAACAACAATTGTTCTTATCGCGCTGTGCCAAAGTTCGGCACAATCTATTTTTAGCCTCTGCAAGCGGGGGCGGCAGCTTAATACGGTAGATTGTGTAGTTAAATCCACTTTTAAGCGGATCAGCGTGCGCCCCTCGCCCTGCGCTTGACGCAAGCGAGAGGTTGATACCGTTGCTTATTATAGAAACCTTCTGTTTCGAAAGAGTTGTTTACAATTTACTATTTTGCTAATAAATAATTAAATTGTAATTATGGTCAAAAAATCATCGGCTCGCTCGCTTCCTAGCAATGGAAGTGCAAAGCTAGAGCAGATGAGAAAAATTGCTGGTGTGGATCCGGAAACAATACGCACACAAATTATAGCTGCTAGCTCATTAACATCTATGTGCTCTTACCCATCGGTAACAACAAGCAGCGAATCCAATTACACCTGCACTATCACTATGTCGCAAGCTAGCTGTGCTTCAACGTCGACTTATACTGTGGCTTCAGCTTTGGCGACGAACATTTGCTCAACAATGACTACTGACGACAATATAACGACACCCCAGACTCGTAAGGCAGCTCTCAAGGGGAAGTGTCCGTTTCAAGCACCTGATCTGGCTCCCAGTTTGAAGCGTAAAGGATCTACTAATCCCTCACAATCCACTCGCAAAATTAAACTGCAGGCGACAGAATTATCCAAGGCATCATGCAAAAATGTAACGGATGCAACGGTGTGTTACAACAACCGATTTGCAGCTCTGGCTGAAGAAGCGGATAACATTATGGAACAAGATCTTCCAGAACTGCACTCAAACGTAAATGACGAGCCATCGGGTGCAGAAAACATCAGCAGACGATCATCAAAAGGGCACCCAAGACCTCCGGCAATTTGCGTACCAAGAGTCGACAACCCTCACATATTGGAACACGAGCTCAATTCTTGCGCTGGTGACCAGAACTACACCATTCGCACATCCAAATTCGGTGTCTCGCGAATATACACTGCTAACTCTGATGCTTTTCGTGCAGTAGTGAAGCAATTGACTACGATGAACTGCAAATTTTGGCATCATCAGCTTAAGGAGGAAAAGCCATATACAGTGGTACTTAAGGGAATGCATGCAAATGTACCCAAGGCACAAATCATAAATGCATTTTCCGAACACGGCTTCGATGTACTCAACGTATATTGTCCAAGAAAAGCAGATTGGCGCAATATCCAGGTCAGTGAGGAAGATGATGAAGCGACTGTCCATCTAAAAACACGGCAAAATATGTTTTTCGTCAACCTGAAGCAACAACCAAATGTTACTGAGGCTCTAAAAATAACCCAGCTGGGAAGATATCGAGTTACCGTGGAGCGATCTTCTCGCAGAAAAGAAGTGCTTCAGTGCCTTAATTGCCACATCTTTGGGCATTCTAAAAATTATTGCCTTCGTGATCCCATTTGCTCGAAGTGCGCTGGCTCTCATATAACAGGGTCTACACTCTGCGCCAGTGAGACATATTCGTGCATAAACTGCGGCGGCGAGCATGCTTCAACAGATAAAAACTGCCCTGTCAGGATTGAAAAACTAAAAAAGCTAAGACCGAGCCCAAGACTCCCTTTGACTGGTAATGCCGAGAAGCTAAAATATAATCAAGCTGCTTCGGCAAGGGGCTTTATTTCCGCGGAAGCAGTCAGTGGCACTGCGTCTTACGCCGATATTGCCCGATCTAACTTGAACCAACTTGGTCCTACTTCCGTTATGCAATCTCAACGAGAGTCCAAACCACATTATGATCTTGGCAATAAATGCTTGGTGCTGGAAAACTGCATTCGAGACATCAACTCTAGAATGGACCAACTGTTCAAACTATTACAGGAAACCGTGGAGGCAAACAAAGCCTTCCGAGAACTGGTCCAAGTCCTTATTTCTCGGATGCCCAAATGACTCAACCGATCATAAAAATCGGATTGTGGAACGCACGTGGTCTAGCTAGGTGCTCTGAAGAGCTCCGATTATTCCTTAGTGCACATAAAATAGATGTCATGCTCGTCACTGAAACACACATGCGAGAGGGACAGCAGATCTTCCTACCTGGATACTCCACATACCACACTCTCCATCCAAGCGGGAACAGCAGAGGTGGTGCGTCAATCATGGTACGCTCCACCATAAGCCACAGCCCACAGCCTCCTATATCCAGTATTGATAGACAAGTAGCGATCGTAAAGATACAAACGTCAGAAGGACCAGTCACGCTAGCAGCACTGTATCTCCCACCTAGTGAGCGCTGGATAAAATCCGAGTTTGAGTCTCTATTCGCTACGTTTGGCAACAAATTTATCGCAGGAGGAGACTACAATGCTAAGCACGCATGGTGGGGCAACCCAAGGGCCTGTTCAAGAGGCAAAATACTGCAGGAAGTAATTGCAAATAGAACGTACCAAATATTAGCTACCGGAGAACCGACCTTCTACTCATACAACTCTCGGATTACCCCATCTGCCTTGGATTTCTTTATTACCAATGGGTACGATATGAGGAGACTTAGTGTGAAAACGATTCACGATCTGTCATCAGATCATATACCCCTCCTGGCTGAATTACACGCGACCCAAGTAACCATACCGAAACGCCCTTGTTTACTCGCTCGTGGAGCTAATATTGAGACGTTCAAGGCACATCTGGAGCAAAATATTGACCTAGACATGGATATGCAAAGTGCAGGGAGCATTGATATTGCCATAAACAGCTTTATGGATAAAATAAAGCAAGCAGCAACTCAAGCAGCTCCAAGAAATCAGCAAACTGCTGTAGGAACCAGGCAGCTTCAACTTCCTCCTCTGGTAGTAAATCTTATCCGGCTGAAACGAAAAGTAAGAAGAGAATATGCTAGAACAGGAGATCCTCGAGTTCAGCAGATCCATAATAGGCTTGCCAATCGACTCCACAAAGTGCTGGCCCAGAGGAAAAAGCTTCAAATGGATAACCTTCTAGAAAACTTGGGAGCCGATGCACTCTCTAACTACTCCCTTTGGCGAATCACGAAACGGTACAAGTCTCAGGCAACCTTGAAATCCGCAATTAGAGACCCAGCAGGAGGGTGGTGCCGCACTCCCCTTGAAAAGAACGAAGTGTTTGCGAATAGCCTCGAGCAACGATTCACACCTCATGCATTTGCGCCAGATAGTCATACTGAAATGGTTGAGGAGTCTTTGGAAACCCCATTTCAATTAGCATTGCCCTCTGATCCAGTCACCCTGGAGGAAATAAATGAACTTGTGTCCAAGCTGAAGCCCAAGAAAGCGCCTGGCGAAGATAATCTTGACAACAGGACTTTAAAGTTATTACCAGTCCAAGCCTTGTTGTTCGTAGTAAATCTGTTCAACAGCATCTTACGTGTTGGATACTTTCCGAAAGCTTGGAAGTCGGCTACCATCATAATGATTCTCAAGCCAGGAAAACGGCCAACTGATGTGAACTCATACAGGCCGATCAGCCTTCTCCCAGCTCTAGGAAAAATGCTAGAAAGAGTAATACTGAACAGAATCCTTAAAATTGATGCTGTCACACAGGCGATTCCAAGATTCCAGTTTGGATTTCGAACGCAGCATGGCACCCCAGAACAACTTCATAGAGTTGTAAACTTTGCCCTGGAGGCCCTGGAAAGCAAAGAATATGCGGTCGCTGCCTTTCTGGACATTCAACAAGCCTTTGATAGAGTGTGGCACCCTGGGCTTCTTTACAAAGCCAAGCGGCTCCTAACTCCTCAGCTATTCCAGATAGTCAACAGCTTTCTGGTTGAACGCACATTCCGAGTGTCTGCTGACGGATGCAAGTCTTCGGCTAAAACTATCAAAGCTGGCGTCCCCCAAGGTAGCGTTCTAGGCCCCTCTCTTTATTCAATATACACTTCGGATATGCCCACGCACACTATCATTACCGGGTTAAATAAGAGAGATGTGCTAATCGCAACTTATGCCGATGACACTGCCGTACTAACCAAGAGTAACTGTATTATAGAAGCCAAAAGTGCACTCCAGCAATACCTAGACGTATTCCAGGACTGGGCCAACAAGTGGAACATAAGCATTAACGCGGACAAATGTGCAAATGTTACTTTCACAAATCGTGCTCGAAACTGCCCAGGTGTTACACTAAATGGAAAAGTCCTACAGCATGCAACATTCTACAGATATCTTGGCGTCATCCTAGATAGAAGTCTCACATTCCAAAGACATGTCACGTCGCTGCAGCAATCGTACAGGACTAAGGTGGCCAAAATGTCTTGGTTGCTCACAGCACGAAACAAGCTGTCACTGGACAACAAGGTGAGGATATACAAGTGCATCTTGGCCCCTGGACTGTTTTATGCCATCCAGGTGTATGGGAGTGCAGCCAAGACGCACCTAAACAAGCTGAGAATTCTACAGGCCAAAACGCTAAGGAAAATCACGGAAAATCAAAGTTACAAAAATTGGAGATCGATTGCAAGAAGTTACTAAAAAGTAACACGAGGGGCTAGATTCTCATCCCAACAGCCTAGCAAGACGATTAAGTGCATCAGCTATCAGAGCCGCCAATCACCGCACGAGATCAAGAAAAAGACTCAAACGTCATCATCCTCAAGATCTCCTGAGCCGAATCTTGACATAAAGCGTAGCATATTTCCTCATACATCTGTGATAGTCACTACCTTTAAGTCTTGCTTCCCCATCTTATATGTTTATATGTTTCAACCCGTCCATTGTTTATAATTAATTAGTAAATTCTGTCTAGATTAAGTTGCCTGAAGGGTAGCAGCACTCTAGTCTAAAAAATTTTTTTTATTTTATAATTTTTTTTTTTATATTAAAAAAAATAATTATTTTTTTTCAATTTTTTTTTATTTTTATTAAAAATAAAAAAACTCTTCTTATTTCCACACTTCTAAATAGCGCTGTTAATATAGGCAAACATAGAGTTATCTTCTTTCTTTTTTTTTAAAATATTTTTAAATTATATTAAAATTTTATTAGAGCTATTTGAAATTTAAACTATGATCTGCCTGATATAAAAAGCCGGACTTTCATTCTAATAGCTAATAGTTTAAAATAACCAGGTGTTCATACGGACAGACAGACAGAAGGACATTGCTATGTTATTTTATAAGGTCGGCCACGCCTCCTTATGCCTGTTACGCACATTTCGCTTCTGACAAACTAAATAGATCCCTCTACTCTTATTTAGAGTGTGCTATATTAATATTACAGATTACTAGAATAAGGTTAGGTTAGATAAGGTTAAGTGACTGCTGGAGTTACGCACCCCGGCACACATGAGCCGTATAAATCTGCTATTTTCTGAGACATCAGACAGCTCATTGAATAGGAAATCTCCAAGATAGCGACATCTATGGTTGTCCAGGGCGGGGCACTGACATAGGAAGTTAGCCGCAGGCTCCTCTTTAACCTTATTTCCACGACTTCAGTAGAAGTAGAATACAAATAAACAGATGTACGTTTGATTATGCTTAGATGGTTTCTGTTTCAACGTGTTTTAATGCAAGTACTATTCATTGTAATATCTGGATACCGATTTTAATAATTTAATCGGGAAAATGCAGAGAGTATTATACGGTCGGGCGCGCTCGTACATACATTCGCACTCTTAGTACATGCTAGTTTATTCAGTTGTTGGTAGATCTCAACATTTTTTTTGCTTATATCTACATAAGCACTAGCAACATACCTACATACGTATTCTGATTAATTGCAAGCCCTTTAAGTGTTGTTGGTCTATCGCTTCGTTACCTACATATATACGTATGTGCTGTTGTTGTTGCATACATATCTCGATAATTAGGTGATAACTAGTGGACAGTCGCTTGCACGTCTGAGGGTATCTTGTGCTGTTGCTGTTATCGGCTGTTAATTATTGTGCATACACTTGCCTTCTGTGGAGCTGTTCTTATCTCGAATTCGTTGAGGGGTTTGCTTAGTCAGCTGATTATCTTACTTCTCTTTATCTATAATCATCCAATTGTCGATCGGCTAACTATCTTGATAGTACAATTAAGTGCATTCGATTAGGACCGAATTTTTAGAAAGTTAATATGGCACACAAAGCGGATCTCAATGAAACCAGTGTGGTAGACGCAGAAGCTTGTTTTAGTGCTCGCTTAAGTCAACTATTCGTTAAATTAGAATAAGTAGAGAGTCACATAGAACGCCAAAGGAGTTCACTCATTAAAAAAATGGTGACTCCAAGTATATTCGAAATTCAATGCCGGCTGGATATACTCAATTCATACATTTCAAAGGCTATGGATTTGCAGTCGGAGATTGATGCAGTAGATCTGGACAATACTAGCCGCGCAATGCTTGAGGAAACTTGTATTCTCGCTCGATCGTCATACATGTCTGCCCTAAGTGCGTACCACGCCTCTGAAACAGTAGCTCCAGCTTCTCACCACTCTCACCTGCCCAAACTAAAGTTGCCCAAATTCAGTGCTAAACACTCCGAGTACAGACGATTCATCCGTCTTTTTAATAGTTTAGTTGTTTCCGATCGCTCGCGGTCAAATATTAAGAAATTGAACCATTTGATATCGTGGTTGTCGGATGAGGTATTAGGTACCTTCAGAGCTTTCCAGGTATCTGATGCAAATTACTCAAAGGCATTAGAGAGTTTAAGTCGAGTTTACGACAACAAATGCCTGATCTTCTTTGATACTCTTGCCCAGTTGTTCGACATTGAGCAGATGTCCAAGCCATCAGTAATGGGAACTCGCAAAATAGTTGACTCGGTATCGGCTATTATACTCTCTGCAAGAGTATATTGGGTTTGTGCAAATGTATGTAACAGGCAGAAGGAGGCGTGGCAGACTCCATAAAGTATATATATTCTTGATCAGCATCACAAGCCGAGTCGATATAGCCATGTCCGTCTGTCCGTCTGTCTGTCTGTCTGTCTGTCCGTATGAACAAACAGATTTCAGAGATGGTAAGAGCTACAAGTTCGAGCTTGGTGTCAAACGATCAGATATTTAGTCAGTCAATACAAGAATCTTTTTTTTCGATGCCACGCCCCATTCGCCCACAAAAAGCAAAAAACTGAACACACCTCGGTAAAAATTTGTGTTTTCGGCAAATATCTCTATAACTATGGCACCTAGGATCACCAAGTCTGGTACGGGAGTTCCTAGCGACAGCATAGTTGCATTGCCATTTAAAATTTTGGACTGCCACGCCCCCCTTTCCCACATTTGATAAAATAGTTTTCAAACTGCAATGCCGTTTTTAGCGATTTTGTTCGTATGGTTATTTATAATTCGGTGGAGACTAACTATATTAAACTATCCTGAAAGTCGCATTAAAATCGGGTTATAAACAAGAAAACTAGAAGCGTTACAATATTGATAATTGAACGCAATATCAACCCATAGGTGCAAGCGAGATAGAAACACAAAAGCACATGTTCGAACGTTTTCGCTGCCCGTGTGTCGGCAGCGCTGCCCGCGGTCGCTGGCTGCGCCGAATACACACATACATACATACATATTTGCATCATATACATCAGAGACCTGCAACGAGTATACTCGAGTATGTTCGAACTTTTCATCAAACGATCGGGTAACGAGTAATTCAACGGGCTGTCCGAAAAATGTTCGAAGCACAACGATCAGTTGTCCGTTTTCAAACCTTCAAACGATCAGCCCCATAGATCGTTTGCTGATCGTTGGCTGATCGTTTGCTGATCGTTCGATAGTCAAACGAGTATTCCAACGAGTATACGAACGCAACCTGCCCTGATTGTTTTTTCAGTACAAGCGTTCGAGTAACAAGCAAGTTCGTTGATTCGCTTGCGTTGCGTGACGTTCGCAGTATTGTCATTTATTAAAATGAAAATATGCTAGTTACAGCGGAAAAAAAGCGAAATGGCTAAATTTCAATGAAAAATAATAAGAAAAATTTTTAAACATATATTTTTCTTCTTCTTTTATTATTAATAAAATTAAAACCCACAGTGCTTAATATAAAAAATGAAATAATAGAAATATATATGCATTGATTTTCTCATGTACACATAAGTAAAAGCTAGATCTGGCGGGAATTAACTTAGGGTGCAACACTGATGGCACGCGCAACAAGCCCGAGAGTTGTCTTTGTTTGTGTGTATTAGAGCGAGCATGTAATGATATGTTTGGCATACCACGCATTTCGTTTATATTTTTTTTAAGACAGAAAGACGCAAACGGAAGAGTTTCTACCTGCTGCACATATTGCGATAAATGCAAAACACCCCTTTTACAAAACTCTGAGAGTCATACTCTGGCCAAACAAGGGAATTTCCAGAAGGTCAGCCCATATACGTTTATCTGTTGAGCGTTACAAAGGGTTTCCAAATTACCATTGTAATGCAGATTTCTACAGATTGCTACATTTTAATTCTGTAAAAAACTTATGATCAAAATATTAAAAACAGATTTTCATTTATTATCAAATGTCAATGTATTTTAATTACATTCTTTTAAGCCGTCAAATCATTTAGTCTAGTACCACCCCTGAGAATATTTCATGCAAAATATTATAAGTTTCTGGTTGGCTTGCTTAAAACATGTTGTATAACGAGTATATACTCGAGTAAAACGAGTATAAGCATGCCCGAGGTACGCACACCAAACGATCGGGTATCAAATTTGTTCGAACAAAATGATCACGAGTAAGCGTTCGAGTATACTCGAAATTTTTATACTCGTTGCAGGTCTCTGATATACATATTGTCAAACGTATGTGTATTCGCATACAAACAAACAGATGTACGTTTGATTATACTTAGATGGTTTTTGTTTCAACGTGTTTTAATGCAAGTACTATTCATTGTAATATCTGGATACCGATTTTAATAATTTAATCGGCAAAATGCAGAGAGTATTATACGGTCGGGCGCGCTCGACTGTACTTTTCTTTCTTGTTTTTGACTTGCTGATATCGGTTGGGAACGAGGAAGATTTCGATAACGCAATTTTAATACACATAGTCATGTCAACGGTGGATCCTCATAAGAAATCGAAGTATGAGGAGCAACTAGATTATAACAAATTGCCGAAATGGGCCGAACAGGCGATATCAGCTCATATCCTCTGAAGAAAGTTAAAAGTCCAGAATGAAGCAGAAATCCGAAATGAAACATGCAAAGAAATCGTCATTTGCATGCACGAATGTCGAGAAGGAAGTGGAGGCCAAATACAATTTTTGTCAACCATATGATTGGAAATTACCAGGGGTTCGCAGCATTACCAGTTGACGAAAGATTCAATTTCGTGAAGTCCAGTCAACTGTGTGTAAATTGTTTACATTCGGGACACAGAGTGTCCAACTTCACTGCGTAAATGTGAAAAGTGTGCTCTCGCCCACATTATACTCTCCTGCTTAACAACAAGCATCCGTTCATCCTGCCCAAGTGAGTCACGTGTTGGGCTCCTCCTTGGAAACTGCAAAAAAACGGTTCCTCATATTAGAGCCTAGAGTTTCCAATGATTTGGAACTCAAGGAGTTTTATGAACGAATATCTCGACCTTGGTCACATATCTGTTGTAGGTACAGAAGTTCCACCAGTACCACACTACGTCATTCCACACCAGTGCATCCTGAGACCTGAGAGTAATTCGACCAAACTTCCAGTAGTGTTTGATGCGTCGTACGTGCGTACATGCACAGATTCCTGTCAAAATCTAAACGAGAATCACACACTGTCGAACTAGGACCAAAAGAATTAAACTTTGCCTTTTTTAAATTACTGCAACTAGTTCAGCGAGCGGAATTCAAGGAGGAATTCGACAGGCTAAAATAAGAAAGAAAAGTACAGTTGAGCACGCCCGACCGAATAATAATTTCCGCATGTGTTCCTGATTAAATTATTAAAATCGGTATCGAGATATTACAGTGTGTAGTACTAACTAAAAAACCTATTATAATCAGATATACATCTGTTTGATTGAATGCGAATACACATACGTTTGACAATATATGTATGTATATGTGTATTCGGCGCAGACAGCTTACGCGGGCAGCGCTACCGGCACACAGGCAGCGAAAACGTTCGAACATTTGCTTGTGCGTTTCTATCTCGCTTGAACCAATGGGTTGATATTGCATTCAATTATCAATATTGTAACGCTTCTAGTTTTCTTGTTTATAGTCCGATTTGTATGCATCTTTCAGGATAGTTTAACATAGTTAGTCTCCACAGGAACAATAAATTACAATACTGTAAGATAAGAACAAATACCTTAAAAATGGCATCAATGTTAGATAATTAGTTTATTAATTGTGGGAAAAGTTTAAATAGCAATGCAACTATGTTATCGCTAGGAACATCCGTACCCAAATTGGTGAATCCAGTTTTTTTCTTATTGTGGGCGAATGGGTCGTGGCATCGAAAAAAAAAAAAAAGATTCTTGTATTGACTGACTAAATATCTGATCGTTTGACACCAAGCTCGAACTTGTAGCTCTTACCATCTCTGAAATCTGCTTGTTCATACGGACAGACGGACAGACATACAGACAGTACTGCCTATATTGACTAATCTACATACACATTTAAAGGAGCAATGATTCCTGCTCTTCCATAGCGACAGTCCATGGTTTCGAGAACCCAATGGTGATGCTGGTAAGGCAATTCGCACACATAGTATGGAGGAGGTGTACGCGGCACTGAGCAGCCGGTATAGGAGGCCAGTGGTAGGATATCTCTTGTACGCGATCGAGATGCAAGAGATCGCAATGCATGAACTTGTCGACCTCATCGTCGATGGATTCCGAGAAAATTCGACGGCCTCGGGGATGCTATACGAAGCCTGCACAGTACCGGAACTGAAGAAGCTACTAGAGAGATACGAGAGGAGGAATAAGCGCCGAAGCAGGTGGCGACCCCGACGAGGCCGCCGCCACAGAAGGCGGCAGGCACAGCAACTGCGACCAGGCCGGCGGCACACCAATGGGAGAAGTCCGGTGCTACAACAGCTCTTATAAAAGTCAGTGCACTAAACCCATAGACTGCCTGCTTCACGTTTTCCTGCGGGCAGATGGGGCACGTATACAATATGTACCCAGCTAAGATGGCAACAGCCACCGACAGCCAGGCTGCCTCCATAGACAAGAAGCTCGACCGAATGGACCATTTTCAGACGCTAAGTGTTCCCTTTATGTCGCATTGAGAAGGTAGTGAGTTTAATCAAATATTTGCATTGCTTTGTTCAATTTGGGCAGCCTTAGGAGTTTCATTCTTCGTTCCGAGGTCCCTAAATCCTGACGTTTGCATCTGACGCTGATGAACCGACGTGCCCTCGGAGGATGCCGACTCTTGTCATTGGGTGCTGTTACGCGCGCTGTGCGCATACTTGATAAAACAGTAATAAACTTGTTTAATATTAAACCGAATTCAGTAACTGTGTTGCCTATGATTTTGGGCCGAGGTTTCTTTTATTATACTCTCTGCAAGAGTATATTGGGTTTGTGCAAAAGTATGTAACAGGCAGAAGGAGGCGTGGCAGACCCCATAAAGTATATATATTCTTGATCAGCGTCACAAGCCGAGTCGATATAGCCATGTCCGTCTGTCCGTCTGTCCGTCTGTCTGTCTGTCTGTCTGTCTGTCCGTATGAACAAACAGATTTCAGAGACAGTAAGAGCTACAAGTTCGGGCTTGGTGTCAAACGATCACATATTTAGTCAGTCAATACAAGAATCTTTTTTTTTTGATGCCACGCCCCATTCGCCCACAATGAGCAAAAAACTAGACACACCACCGGAAAAAACGATGTTTTCGGCAAATATCTCAGTAACTATGGCACCTAGGATCACCAATTTGGGTACGGAGGTTCCTAGCGACAGAATAGTTGCATTGCCATTTAAAATTTTGGACTGACACGCCCCCATTTCCCACACTTGAAAAAACTTCAATTGCCGTTTTTTGCGAACTTGTTCGTATCATACAGTATTGTTATTTATAATTTGTGTGGAGATTAACTATATTAAACTATCCTGAAAGGTGCTTTAAAATCGGACTATAAACAGGAAAACTAGAAGCGTTACAATATTGATAATTGAACGCAATATCAACCCATAGGTGCAAGCGAGACAGAAACACACAAGCATATGTTCGTTTTCGCTGCGTGTATGTGGCAGCGCTGCCCGCGGAAGCTGGCTGCGCCGAATACACACATACATACATATATGCAGCATATATTGTCAACAGTACATATGTATGTGTATTCGCATGCAAACAAGCAGATGTATGTTTGATTATGCTTAGATTGTTTTTGTTTCAACGTGTTTTAATGCAAGTGCTACACATTGTAATATCTCGATACCGATTTTAATAATTTAATCGAAAAAAGTGCAGAGAGTATTATACAGTCGGGCGCGCTCGACTGTACTTTTCTTTCTTGTTTAGTGGTGTGAACGAAGCCTTGTTCAGGACCATTGAGCTTACCGTGACACAGTGGTTGGGATTAGAGAGCAAATAGTAGAGAGGCATAGCGAATTTTTGGAGGCAGCGATAGGAGCTATCAATGCCGTAGATGTACCTATAGAAGAACAAGAGAATTTCTATATAGAACCAAAGTTGCTGCCGGATCAATCCGACATTTTTAAAATAGCCCATTATGTGTTGACTATCGGCCGTTAAACAAGATAAAGGTTCATGACCACTTCCGATTCCACTCCTGAACGACTGTATTGAGCATCTTGGAAGGAAATCCTATTTCACTGAGCTCGTCCTTGATAGTGGGTTCCATCACGTCAAGACGCACCCAGATACGATTAAGTATACGGCTTTTTGTGACACCTGAAAGACAATTTGAATATGTTCGTATGCCGTTCGGACTCTGTAATGATCCTCCAGTATTTGCTAGGTTCGAGTATTTTGTTCTGAAGGATTTGATTAATCGAGGTCAGCTGGATGACACTCTGAGAGAGACTTTGAGACCCACATAAGCATTCTCCAGGAGACTGCATACTCTGCGATACATAACCAACTCTTCCGGGATCACGCTCAAGCTGGCACAATTGCACTTGATTCGAGACATTTCTTTGCAGAAAAGTACGTAAGGTATTAGAGCGTTGTTCTGGTCTTTTCCCGAATTCCGCCGATTCGTGCTAAATTTTGCCAAGATCGATTTTGGCTCGCCCGACCCAAAATACCCTGTGAGAAATCGTGTCCTGCTTTGAGATTATAGAAATCTTCACTTTGCGTGCTATCAATCAGAGATCCAATTGATTATTGTAAAAGCAACTGCACGATACAGCTGGACAGCTGGTCAAAGACACTTATCGATTATTTAGTAAAGTAGCTTTAGCTAATTATAAATTTATCGATAATGAACCACTTGAATGAACTAAAGAACTGGTATCGATAGAAGAATCAAACAAAACGCGACAAAGCGAGAAAAAGAAGAAGCATGCTCTGTCTCGCTTGCGTTTGCTCACAGGTCATACTAATGACATATTTCCAGCCGATTTGGCCTATGGGAGCTATAGGATATAGTTATCCGATCCGGATCAAACTTGTTATGGACAATTATTATAGTACATTACAAATAGTAAGTCAATATGTTTTTTACAATGATCAACCTGCACATTAAAGTAGTCTATGTACCAAATTTGGTGTTTTTAGCTTTTACCATCTCGGATATCTCGGCGTTCATGCTCACAAACCCAATATGTTCGCACAAACCAAAATGTTTTCTTTCTGCAAGATTGCTTCCGCACCCGAATTCAAGCTGCATAGTTACGAACTAGAGACTTTAACCATTGTATACGCCATAAAGCGCTACGAGACGTATTTATTCCTTTTAAGATAGCTTCTGATTGCAACTCGTTAGCGTTGACTCGCAAGAATGGAGGACTAGAGAATTTCAATTATACGATCGTTCATCGTGCTGTAAGCATGCCCCACGTGGATGCGCTGAGTAGACTCGAGATGGTTATGTCAACGACCTGGATTTAGATTTCCAACTTCAGCTAACACAAAACGACACACAGATGTTGTCAAGCTACGCAGTGACCTAAGGTATCATGACGTGCCTGGTGTCGAACTTCTAGATGGTATCGTGTATAGCCGATCGCTCACCAATGTTCTGAAGCTTTAAGTCCCCGCGGAGATGATTCAGAATGTAATCAGAACAGTACATGAGAAATTAGGTAATTTTTTCGCTGAGAGTGCTGTACACAACTAAGATGACTTTATTGGTTTCCGTATATGAGGTCGCAGGTAAATATCAGTAACTGTTTGAAGTGTATAAATTATTGAATCTCTGAGTCCCTCGTCGCTAGATGAGGTTCCCTCGATGCGAGATATCCAAATGTATAGGTGAGTCGTATAGGAAGATTATGTTGGGGAGTTGACTTGACTCCCAATTATTGGCCTTGTGGTACAATAATTATAATCAATATTAATACAACGTTTTATTTACGGCAAAGCCGGAGCAAGTACAATTTATTGTTATTGTTTATTAGCTAGATAGTGGGTGTTTTTACATCTATTGCTGCTCGAGACGGTAGTGGTTGTATGACGGCAAACTTTGAAAACTTGTCAATGCAAGTTAGAAATAGTTTTTTGTCGGTGGCAAAAATGTCGATGTGCGATATTTCGCCTGCGTATGAATGGATTGGAGTGGCACCCAATTCCTGTTTTTGCGGGTGTCTATCGCATTTGGATTTTGTGCAAACTTTGCAACTTGCAACGACTTCCTTGGCTAGGTTGGACATTTTGGGAAAATAATAGTCACGAATGACTTGTTTAGTATTTTCCTGTGCCGCTCTATGCGCTCGGTTATTTTCTGTCAATATTATTTCTATCTGTTCATTATTATCAGAAATGTCGAGCACATAGTTCTTGCAGTGCCACAACTTGGTTGCAGGGAAGCTCGAAACTAGAATATGCTGTAAGCTGGCTAGTGTCGGAAAGTCGCAGTGAAAGACATTCACTGCGTCTGTAACAATGAGAGGTTTTATTGTTTCAATTAATGAATTTTTGTCAGTGAAGCTGACCAGGTGGCGAATCTTTTGGCCAAAAAGTATATTTTTACGTTGTGATGGGAAACACGCTTCTTCTAAGATAATCTGCGTTTTGAAACAATTTACTGGTTTGTCAGTCGTTTCGACCGTGTAGGTCAAAGAGAGTTCTCTGTGAATCGTTGCAGCGTCCGATTGAAGTTCATTTTGTAAGGTGTTTATGTTTTGCCTAGAAAGGGCGTCAGCCACAAAGTTCTCTTTCCCTGGTTTGTAAAGTTCCGTCGCGTTGTGTTTGTCTATAAAGGCTTTCCACCTTTTGATCTTGGCGTTAGTATTTTTCTCGGAAACTGTGAATGTCAAAGCTGATGGTCCGTGAAAATTTGTATATCTTGGGCACCATATAGGTAGTTACGCCCATACGATGGCTAACAATTCTCTCTCTTTGGTCGCGTAGTGTGTTTCGCTAGTTTTGAGAGTTCTTGAAATCATGGTTATTGGTCTGCCCCCTTGCAAAAGGACAGCTCCAATGCCACTCATTGATGCATCCATGGTTAGTTCGAATGATTGACCGAAATCTGGATACACGAGGCAGACATCTTCTGATTTCAGAATGTTGCGTAATTTTGAAAGGCGTTACGTTGGGTTTCATTGAAGTTTACTTCAACTTTCCTGGACATGTGCTTACTAACTTTGCCATTTTTTCCCTTGAGTATATTTGTTAGGGGAGCCGCTAAGGATGCAAAATTTTTTATGAAGACAATATAGTAGCTGGCCAGGCCGAGGAAAGACCTAAGGCTGTAGAGGCTCTTTGGTTCAATATACTCTTGGATGGTTTTGACTCTTTCGGGGTCAGTTTTTATGCGGTGTTTGGTCACTAAAAAGCCTAAGAACTCAATGCTTTCTTTTAAAAACTGAGTTTTCTCTTGTGACACTCTCATGTTGGCATCACACAGGTTCTTTAGCACTGTGACAACATGCTTTTCATGGTCGATTTCGTTTTCTGAGAAAACTATCACATCGTCTACATATACGTAGCAAGTTTTCCCTATTTGTTCCCTTAGAACGTCGCCTATAGCCCTTTGAAAAATGCTTGACGCATACTTCAGGCCAAAGAACAACCGACAAAACTCATATTTGCCGCCATTTATTGAAAAAGATGTTTTTTCACGGTCTTGTTCCGCGAGGAAAATTTGATGGTAACCCGACTTTATATCCAGGGTTGTAAAAAATTTTGCCGTTCCTAGGTTCGCTAGAATCATAGGGATGGTAGGCATTGGGTACCGGTCGGCAATAGTTCGCTCGTTTAGCTTTCTAAAGTAGATTCCAAGGCGTTTGTTTTTGTCGCCGTTGCTGTCGGTCCCTTTTTTGTCGACAACCCAGACTGGTCTGTTGTACGGTGACCTTGATGGCCTGATTATACCATCTTTGAGTAAACATTCAATTTCTTTGTTTACAAAGTCAGATACACCCATTGTCAGGGGTACCACTTAGAGTATATTGGTCGTTGTCTTCAGTTCTAACTGTGGCAACAACAGAGGTATTGAAAGGTAACGCCTCGTTAGAGGTCGAGAACGCTTTTTTCCTCTTTAGGACCATGTCTCTGAATTCTATTTCTGCCGATTTTGGTTCATTGGTAAAATTGACATTAGAACACTCATAGAATCCTAATTTTTCTTGTTTGTCTAGATATTTGAAAATGTTATCCTTAAGGTTCAACATGACTCCCGCCTGCGTTAGCAGGTCAGAAGCCTATAATGGATGTCTGCTCAAAAATCGTGACCAGACATTTATCTTTAACTTTACTGGAGCCGTGGATCGAGCTCACAGTGAAGGGCTTATCGGCTGGTGTAACTACTTTTAGCTCCTTTATAGGCCTGATATAGTTCTTAGCCACCCCGTTATCTATCAAAATGTTTAAGGTTCTCCCAGCCAACTGTCGTTTAATGAACGGCAGCCGGTAGCGTTCCCTAAAAAATTCAACGAATCATTGAGGTCAATGGATTCGGTTTCGTCGTCAAAACAAGCTACAACATTTTCTGCTGCCTCCTTGTATTTTTGATCTTCGTCGGCAGAGTTGTTTTGAGCTATATTGTTAACACTTTGTCGTCTGGCGCCTGTAAAACGCTCTGACGTATTTGCCCTTTTCTGGGGGTGTGAACGTAAGTTCTGAATATTTCCGAACTTTCTGATGGTTCCTCTTTTTTTTACAAAATGAGGGTTTCTTTCTTGATCCTTGTTGTCCCTCTAATTTTTGCCTTGCTTATTGTGTGAGCGGTATTTGTTGCCCTCGCTCCCTTGACCTCTTTCTTCTAGCGCTCTAGCGTATGATGCAGAAAAGGCGCTACGTTCGATACTAGCTTCGGCCTCCCTGGCTAATGCCAATGCAGACGGTAAGTCTTTTGGCAGTGCTGGAAACACGGCTAGGTTCTTTCTTAGACCCGAGATGAATGCATGTAGAGCATCCGACCTAACCTCATCATTAAGCAGTATGGCTTGTTGGGGCTCATGAGACATGACATGACATGGTCCTCGGATTTTATTCCGGATAATTATTACCGCTTGGTAATAGTTAGCATTGCCCTTGTAGGGTCTGAATAATTCATAGGCATCGGTGGCCGATTGCCTCAAATCAATCACTGCTGTGTTTTTACAAGCTTTTTTTATTTAATGGCTAGTTTGGCAAAAAATATGATAAACTTGTGTTTGTTTGTTTTTTTTTTTATTTTGTCACTATATTCACCGCTGCCAATCACGATGGTGTATTTTTTCGTTTTCACTCGTTTCACTTAATGTGTGAAATTAAAACTTTATGAACTTACATTAACTGAGACATAATGTGGGTTCGTAGACTGTTTTGTTGGGCACCAATTATTGAATCTCTGAGTCCCTCGTCGCTAGATGAGGTTCCCTCGATGCGAGATATTCAAATGTATAGGTGAGTCGTATAGGAAGATTATGTTGGGGAGTTGACTTGACTCCCAATTATTGGCCTTGTGGTACAATAATTATAATCAATAATAATACAAAGTTTTATTTACAGCAAAGCCGGAGCAAGTAAAATTAATTGTTATCTCTTTAAATGCTTGGTACAAACTAAAAACTAAAATGAACAAAAGCGAAGCCGGCATAGCAGACTCAGCATAACTGATAAACAAATCTACTTGCGCAACGTCAAGCATCATGTTACCAGTGCTGACTTTGTAAGGGCATTGCGCTGACTCTGGCGCGTCAGCGCATGCGAGGGTAGTACTTATTCTACAAAGTTATAGCGCGAGGGTTACTTGTTAACTTATATATTACTTCCTCCTTCATGCAAAGCAAAAATGCTACCCTTTAAAGCATTCCCAAAGTCCTCTTACCTTGTCACAGAACGCACACAGACTTTTGGAATGTAAAGATGGAAGGGGACCAATTTGAAACATACATTGACATAAAATGAGACAGACATGTTAAGCTGACAGTAAAAACAAATGGAGAAATTATAGTGTCGTCGATCGCTAATAACTTATACTTCTGCAATATTACTTATCTAAATCACTTGCGTGCGTCTTAAGTCGCCCCAATTCCTCTATACATATGTGAGTACACATATATAATTGAATATTTAATGTGTTAATCGAATCGAATAAATGTCGCGACACAATCTAACGACAACGTTGATGTAAAAAAAAGACGAAGCGAGATTTTAGATTCACGACTTGTTTTATACATTATCAACTTAAGACTTACAGATATTGGTTTAATAAATGATAAAGAAAGCTCTGCTGAATGTTTACATTATGGAGGGCACCGCTGGTTGCTGGGAACCAAGCGTTGCTCGTTATCTCGGCTTAAGCTGGGAACAAAAATTATGCTGACTATGTGATTTGCAATCGATGCTGATCGATTGGGGGAGATGCGCCGGCTAGACGGCTCTTTGTTTACAATTGTTGAATTTATTCTCAAGTGAGGCTTGGGAATGTTTATAATTGGGGGTTGGATTCATTCTCAAGTGAAGCTTCGGAATGTTTATAATTGGGGATATGGAACTCTGTAGACATAATCGAAATGAATATGTCACTTCCCTCTCCTTAAGAGGCGAGCCTGTGAATCAAGGCGAGGCTGAAGGGTAAAGTTTTGGTAAATTTGATTGTGTCACTTCGATAACTGTTTCATCTTGTTGTTGTTCTTTTGGTTGAACTGATTGCGGTGTATCTTTTTTGTGTTCATGAATTTGTTTCTTACATTTTTTATGGATTAATATTATGGGATTAAATGATACATATTTTAAATATAACAATATGATTATGAATATAATAATAATGGTTATAATTATTGTATATGAAAAGACATTATTTTGGGATACAAGTTGTACAATGTCGTCATTACTTTTTTGACAGTTTTGTTTTACATTTATGTTGGATATGTTCCATGTTACAATTGTATTTGGCTCTATGTACTTAATGATTTCTTTATCGTTTATCTGCTTAAAGTTACAAATTGGTTTTGTACGAAGTAAAATTTTTGTAATACATTCATCAAATATTGGTTCATTTTTTTTATTAAAAATTTTATTATCTTTTTCAAAATAAGAGGTGGTACTGGTGTAATTGAGTTGATAACCATCATTGTCAGGATAGGGAATGTGTTGGGAGCTGCTGAGCTTTTTCAGCAACTTTCTGCGCGCCGTTGTCAATAATTCAGATCGCATGAATTATTGTCTATTTAAAACGATTATGTCCAAATTGCGCAGATTAAAAACATTTATTTATTTAAAGTACGTGAACGTCTTTTTCGTGAATTATTGATTTTAGATTTTACAATTTCACTCTTCCAGAGCATACCGATCAGCTTGAGATTTGAAAGACGAATAAGAATGAGAGTAATTGCAGCAATTGGGGAATGAGAAAAAAAGAGATTACCAAAACTAGTTATGTTATACTTTGCGGAGAGCGCTGCTATGCACGAATGTTAAATGTATGTTGTTAACATTTTGAGATGCCACCTTGGTCATTTGCTGCTGCTCCGAACAGAATGATTTTAATGGTTTTAATAGTTTGAAAGTTGATTCTGATGTGGGATACAATTAGTATGATATTATCTTGGTGATTAATCCAAGTGGAGGTTTTAATTAGTAGAATGTTTCGGTTGTCAACACTGTCAAGTCGGTCATAGGTAAGTAACTTTGGGTTGAAGAGTCCCAATCTAGACAATTGCATGCCCATTTCAATGTCTTCTACATATTCTATAAATTGTAGTAATTAGTAAATAAATGTTTCTTGAAGTGTTCGTTTGTTTTGATGATCTTTAAATTGTTGCATTTCGGTATTAAGTATGTTTATTATACCAATAATGTCTTGAGCTTGCACAGTATTTAAAGATAGATTTTCAATATATTTTTCAAATTCTCGTCTGTCATTATCGTCAAGTGTGCCAAAAAGGAATTTAAATAGTGAGCCTCCAATGTTGAACAGTCCTCGGTTATTTCGATTCTCATGGTGAAAGATTATACCATTTAATTCGTGTTGTAATTTTGAATGCAAATAATTGATTTGTGATGAATTTGTAAAGCTTGGAATAGTTCTACGAAAATATTCATTTGTTGTTATTATATCAGAAACATTAATTCGTAAAGAGTGGTGTTCAAATCTAGTTGGTAATTCTATGGGTTTGTCTGAAAACAGTAAGTATCCGTGGTCTGTATCCAAGTTATTTATTTGAATTTGTTGAGCATGGCATATTGTAGAGAGTATGGATGACAATATGATCATGAAGAAGGGACCTGTGGAGTTTGAATTTGGTTAATTTTTTATTTTTTTTTAAATTGTGTTTTGTAATAAAGTGTAGGATTCTAATTTTTTCATTGATAGTTTTGTGTAATCTTTCTATGTCCGCTATACCTGTTTTTGAAGTATTTAACTGAATTTCTACTCTCTCACTGTCAAGCCATCTTTTGAGTGCTAGACTGGTAAATGCTCCGTCTCGGTCTGCCTTTAATAATATTGGTTTACCTAACTGATTAAATATGCGCATTAATGCGTTTTTCCATTCTATCCAATCTTTAGTTTTGATTTGTTCGAAAGTAGCGAATTTCGAATAAATGTCTATGCAGCTTAGATAGTGTTTACCTTCTGAAATGTCTATCACGAATTTATCTCGACAATGTTCTAGTTTGGGCGTAATTTTCATTGGCATTTCTGTATTTCTATGTTCGGTTTTCGTTTAATTGCAGATATGACATTCGTTAATAATGTTTTGGGTTAATAATTGACTATTGGGGAAATAATAAGTTTCACCGAAAAGTTTGTTTGTTTTTTGAATGCCTGGATTAAGGAGTTTTTCATGTATCTTGAGAATGAGTTCTTTGAACTCAGGGTATGAATTTATATTTTTCAGAAGAATAAGGCTTCTGAGAATTTTAGTATGGTTTGGATTGATAATGTCTTTGTGTGCGTTTTGGATAATTTCAAAATCGGCATCACTATCTATAAACAGCGCACTAGACTTGGTGCAAAAATGATCAATCAAATATTGTTTAGCTTTTTCTGTTGTCATATTATCATAGGTGATGTGGATTATTAGTTTTTTGAAATAATTTTCTTTTCTTATATTTGGAATGCCTTTAGAAAATATTATTTGTCTTTTAAATGTGTTAATTGGTTTTTCGGTGATAAAAATTAAGTTACTATTGTCTTCATCAGAACTATGTTGTGTTTCTTCTCCAAAATAAGCTTGTTCTATTTTTACTCGAGATAAAGCGTCTGCTATGTGATTTTCCTTTCCTTTTATATATTTAATGTCAAAGTCATATTCTGATAATTTAACTCTCCATCGAGTTAATTTTGAATTTGGTTCTTTCATTTTGTATAACCAACATAACGGTTGATGGTCACTATTAATTTCAAAATGTCGTCCTAGAAGGTAATGTCGAAAGGTTTTTGTTGCCCATACAATAGCTAAAAGTTCTTTTTCTATGGCACTGTAATTGGTTTCGTGATCATTTAGGGTTCTACTAATGTAACTAAGTGGGTGTCCGTTTTGTGAAAGTACAGCTCCAAGTGCTATGTTACTTGCGTCTGTAGTTAATACGAATTTACTGTTAAAATCTGGTATTTTTAAAATGGGGTCATTGGAAATTAGTTGTTTTAATTTTTCAAAGGCTTCTACGTATTCTGGATTTTGTATATCGATTTTGGAATCTTTTTTTAGAACTGTTGTCATCGGTTTGGCTATGTCTGCAAAATTGGGAATGAATTTTCTGTAATATCCGGTTAACCCAAGAAAACCTTTAATTTCTTTGGTCTTTTTTGGAATTGGGTATTTTTGAATAGCCTTGATTTTTTCAGGATTGGGTTTTATTCCGTCCTTAGTTATGATATGTCCAAGAAAAGTAGTTTCTTGTTTAAGAAACTCGCATTTGTCAAGTTGAAGTTTAAGATTAGCTTCAGAAAGCTTTTCGAAAACTAGTTGTAGTGAATGTAGGTGTTCTTCTAGGGATGTGGAAAAACGATAATATCGTCTAAATACACCAAACAATGCTTGTTTAATAATGGTCGCAACACATTATTCATGCAACGTTGAAAAGTTGCAGGAGCATTTTTTAAACCAAATGGCATACGAAGATATTCATAATGACCATTTTTGGTTGAAAAAGCTGTTTTATGTATTGCATCTGGATGCATTTCCAGCTGATGGAAACCTTTTGCAAGGTCAATTGTGGTAAAATAATTGCATCTACCTAGTTTTCCTAGAATTTCGTCCATATTCGGTATTGGGTATCTGTCATTAATAGTTACCTCGTTTAATTTTCTATAGTCGATTACTATTCTAAACTTTTGTTTACCCGATGCGTCTTGTTTTTTTGGAACAATCCATATTGGACTGCAGTAGGGGGAATTACTGGGTTTTATGATACCTTGTTCTAACATTTCTTGGATTTGGTTTTCAACTTCTTGTTCATAGGCCTGAGGATAACTGTACGGTTTAGAGTAAATGGGGGAGTTATGAGTAGTGTTGATATTATGTTTTTCTTGATTACTGAAACTGAGTTGATCTCCTTCTTGAAATTGAATATGTTGATAAATCTTTAATAAATGTTTTAATTTTGATTTCTCTTCATTATTTAAATGATCTAATCGATAAAGATTTGAATTCTCAAGTAATTCTGTTTTTACATTGTCTGAAGACTGTGGGCTATTATTATATTTTTTAGCTAAAAAATGAGTTTGATTTTTAATTGGAGAATCATTAATTAGTTTATATTTTTTGTTGAATAAAGTTACTTTTTGAAATTTGTAGTCTATTATTGCTTGGGCTTGTGAAAGCAAATTTCTGCCAATTAATAAATCATAATCTGAAGAAAATTTGTGTAAAAGGAATTCACTACTACTCATGAATATGTTGTTGGAGGGAACAATAATCTTTTTTGTGATTGTTAATGGCCCGTTACTTGTGTGAATGAGACATTCAGTATCATAAACATTTAGATTGAAAACATTGGATGTCATCATATATTTACTATTGAACCGGTATCTATAAGGCATTTTGATTGATCTATGCTCATTTTACTCTGTCCACTTTCTGCTGGTCTAGAGCGTTTCATTGGTGGATGTGGAACACCAGGTGTATTATTAACTGGAGCCTTTTGTAAAGTGGCACTCTGAATTTGTCCAAAACGGTTTTGGTCAAATAAATTTTGACGAAAATTTTGTCGAGGTGGAAATTGTACTGGTCTTGTCGGATTTGGTACGGGTGGTAATGGTCGAGGTAAGTAGTTGTTAGTATGAGGCATATTGTAATGTTGTTGTAATGGATGAAATGGTTGTTGATAATATGGTAGATGATTTGGATATGAAACATATGGTGTATTGTTTGGTTGGAGAAATGTTGGAAATTTATGAAAATTGGAATTGCTTTAATTCTTTTTCTTGTTTTGTTTTAGTGGAATTAAAATTTTGGCAAGGTTGATCATAAAGATTTTTTTCTTGCAATAAATTTATAAGCGATCTTAAATCGGGAATTTCGCAATTTAAATTTCTAATGCACATGTTAGTAGGTAAATTTTGGATGAAATCGTCAATACTAGATTTAATTAACCGCGAGTACAGGGTTTTTTCATCGATATTATTCTCTAGTTCTAGCTTACTCATTAAAGTACGCCTGCGCTGTTCAGCGTCCTCCAGAAATTCGCGAACGTTCCCATTAAAAGGTGTGTTCCTGAAGTCCTCTAGAAGGATGTGATTGTTCGTCTGGGTTTTATAATTGAGTACCAATTGCTTCCGAAGATCTGTCCAGATTATTTATGCGTTGGTTGTTTTTTTTTCGGATAACAACAAAAAAGGATTAGAATTGCTTCAGGATCTATTTATTGTTATCCTACCGGCTGCGCCAATTGAATATTTAATGTGTTAATCGAATCGAATAAATGTCGCGACACACTCTAACGACAACGTTGATGTAAAAAAAAGACGAAGCGAGATTTTAGATTCACGACTTGTTTTATTCATTATCAACTTAAGACTAACAGATATTGGTTTAATAAATTATAAAGAAAGCTCTGCTGAATGTTTATATTATGGAGGGCACCGCTGGTTGCTGGGAACCAAGCGTTGCTCGTTATCTCGGCTTAAGCTGGGAACAAAAATTATGCTGACTATGTGATTTGCAATCGATGCTGATTGATTGGGGGAGATGCGCCGGCTAGACGGCTCTTTGTTTACAATTGTTGAATTTATTCTCAAGTGAGGCTTGGGAATGTTTATGATTGGGGATATGGAACTCTGTAGACATAATCGGAATGAATATGTCACTATATATATGTAAATACACATATGTTAAAAGCAATCGCTTTTCTCGCGCAGTATTTTCAACTGCAGCAACTCCAATTGGTTTCTGCAATTAAATAAATATCAAGTTTCTTTCACTACGACACTTTTTAAAATAATGGTTTTTGCGCAGTATTATTGTCAATTTTAAAAAATCAGCACTGCACATTTCTTATAGAAAGTAAACCTATTTTAAAAATAAAATTTGAATAGTATATACTTTGACTAAAATGAATCAACCCTTCAAAGTCAGCTATTTGATGCGTGAAGCCAAACTAAAAAGGGCGAGAAAGTTTTTGTTTACTTCAGAGCGTGCCAAAATTATTTGTGTTTTAAACAACTTTCAATCAAATTATGGAGCAGAAGGGCCAAGGTATATAAAATATATGTATTAAACACGATTTTGTTGATGTTTCTTAATGTGTTTTTTGTGTGCATTTATTTGTGTTGTAAAAAAGTGAAAACAGCTAACCAGCTAACTCGTCTGTTGTGGATTATAACTTATTTTGTGCCAAGTTGTGCCAAAAAGTAATTATGTGTCATTACAGTGCAAAGTGTATATAAACTAATTTTAAACAATTTTTTTGCTCCGATTTGTATAAAACCCTAATATTGTGGCTGTGCTTGAGTTCGCCTATGAGCAACTGCTTGATATCTAAATACAAAAAATCGTAGTGCATCAGCAGTTTCAAGTTGGATTTATGATGAACTGAAAGAATTCGACTTAAGCACGGAGAACAAGTAAGAAAGGCTACAGTCGATCGAGCCGACTGTAAAAGACCCCGTACTCCCATAGCAGTGCGCAATTGTATTCAATTTGAATTCAAATTTTTAAATGGAATTTAAAATTTTTAATTTTATATGTGTGGGTTGGTGAATAGATCCCTAGACAACAATAACAACGAGCATACCAACAACACCCAACGTAACCGGCAATATCCAGAAATCGGATAAACACAGCGAATTCATTCAAGAGGCGAATTCGCAACAATTATAATGAACACGAAGAGAACATACGCAGCGAAGAGGAAGAGTTAGTTGAAATTCGGCAGCAGACGGAATGGTTGAATTTAGCTGAGACGACGAAACACTATTTACTTCTTTTGTATTTCACCATTACTTATTATTTTGTCAAAATCCAAATAAAAGCCCCCACATTTTGGGGGCTCGTCCGGGATTTGGATTTTTCTTTTTGTGCGTTAAGAGAAAGTATTTGGTGACGGTATAGAGACAGTAAAACTGTGGAAACGACGCGGAAATTAAGAAGTTTAAAAGTGTTAAAAACAAATAGACGATTTGTTTTTTATGCAAAATGACGTGTTTAAATGACTTGATTCCCAAAAACCTACGAGGGGCGACAAAAGCGAGTATTTGTGCACTGCACAAATTCGTGTTTGAAGAAGAAGGAGATAGTAATAATAGAAGTCGTCTACGAGAGTTTTGCGGCTTTAAGTACGACGAAAACGACGCCAGATTTCTAGCGAAGTGCGTATACATACGCGAAAAGCTGCCAGATCGTGATTTGATTTTAATAGGCGGTATATTAAATATTGGTCACAGTGCTGAAAATATGATGCTGCATATTTTTCGCAACTTGGTAGCTGGTAATCTGTTGCACAGCAACAAAGACGATGACACCGACGAAGAAGATGAGGAAGAAGAAAACGACACGACAAGTGCGAATGATGTGGACGAGAGACGCAAAACCGAAAACAACAGCAATGACGCGTATGGTATACACACAAACGAAGGTCCAGTAACAAAGCGAAGCGAAAACAGATCACGTAACGACGTGCAACGTGGCAGTTACGATGAGCAACAAGCACCCCGCTTTGCTATGAGTTTTCGTGACATAGAAGATTCAATTCGAACCTATGATGGTTCTGATGAAATATCTGTCGAGCTTTGGGTAGCAGAATTTGAAGACCAGGCCGATTTAATGCGTTGGAGTGAATTGCAGAAACTTATTTTTGCAAAAAAGTCGCTGAAAGGAGTTGCCAGATTGTTCATTTTGATTGAGAAATATCTCAATTCTTGGAATGCACTAAAGCGTGCGCTCTTGAGTGAGTTTAAATCAAGAGTCAATAGCAAACAAATACACACGCTGCTCAGTGAAACAAAACGTCGATCGAAGGAAAGCACTCTTGAGTATTTTTATCGCATGAGAGATATTGCAGCAAGAGGCAATGTTGAAGACGACGCACTCATGCAATATGTAATTGATGGCGTCGACGGGATGGCATTAAATAAATCAATTTTATATGGCGCAAGAATGATTAGTGAATTTAAAGACAAACTAAAAGACTATGAAAAAATAAGTGAGAAAAAAGAAAACAAGTGACAAATCAGAAAAAGAGAGGAAAATGCAAAATGGACAAAGTCTACAATATGGTAACAAAAAGATGTAGTTTGTCCCAACCGTGGTGCAAAGGCACATTTGTCTAATAGTTGCCAAAGTAAAGAGAAAGGAAAAAAATGTTTTAAATGTAATCAATTTGGTCACATATCCAAAAACTGCAAAGCTGAAAAACAAAATAATGAAAAAGCAAACATTTGTGTTCTCAAAAACAGTTATGAAATAACATCTAAAGAGGTGTCCCTGAACAATACAAAATGCATGGCATTATTCGACACTGGTAGTAAATTTAATATTATTCGGAAAGACCTGTACGACGAACTTTCCATGCCAAACTTAAAACCATGCAGAGTGTGTTTGATCGGATTTGGAAACGAGAAAAGCTCTGGCGGAGTTAAACCGATTGGTCAGATTGAACAAAACATAGTCATCGACGGTGAGGAGTATGCATTAAGTTTTTACGTAGTCGAAGTAAAGTTTATGGATATAAAGCTGATAATTGGAGAAGAGCTTTGTTTGCACGCAGAAATTTCTTTCAATCGTAAGGGCGTAAAAGTTCGAAGAACATTGGCTGAGAACAGCGAATACCTAGATTCGCCTATAATGAAAATTGACGTCGTGGTGAATAATTCGGATCTCGATATAAACGAGGCGGTAAGCGAGACAGCACAACGAGAAGTGCGCGAGTTGATTTCAGCTTATAAACCTGAGAAGACAAAGACAACAAATGTTGAAATGAAAATCGTACCGAAAGACGAAACGCCAATTTATTCAAGGCCGCGACGTTGTGCACATCATCATAGAAGAGCAGATCGACGAGTGGCTCAATAACGGAGTAATAGAGGAGTCAGAATCAGAATTTACTAGTCCTGTTGTACTAGTGAAGAAAAGCGACGGCACTCCACGTTTGTGTATTGATTTTCGACGCATCAATAAAGTCATTGTAAAAGATCACTTCCCGCTTCCACTAATTGATGACCAGCTTGATCGTTTACAGGATGCCGTAATTTTCAGTACAATTGACTTGAAGAATGGGTTCTTCCATGTCCCAATAGCCAAAGACAATAGAAAGTATTCATCGTTCGTGACACAAAGCGGCCAATACCAGTTTAAAAAGGTTCCTTTTGGGTTGTCAAATTCTCCTGGAGTGTTTCAAACCAGGAAAGGAATAGCACTGCCATATGTAGATGACGTTATTATCCCAGCTAAAGACGAAGGAGAGGCTTTAAAGAATTTGAAGGAAGTCCTCAAAACGTGTGAAGAATATGGACTAGAGCTGAACTTTAAAAAGTGTCATTTTTTACAAATGCGAATTCAGTTCCTTGGTCACATAATTGAAAACAAAAAGCTGTATCCAACACCATTAAAAATCGAAGCCGTTTCGAAATTCAAGACGCCACAGACGCTGAAACAGCTTGAAAGCTTTTTGGGCCTAACAGGATATTTTAGAAAATTCATCTACAATTATGCTGTCATTGCCAAACCGCTGACTGATCTAACCAAGAATAACACCAAGTTCGTAATAGGTTCAAAAGAAGAAGACGCCATTAACAAATTGAAGAAATGTTTGACTTCCAACCCAGTGCTCGCAATATACAACCAAAAGTATTATACAGAAGTCCATACAGATGCAAGCGTAGACGGTTTTGGAGCCGTGTTGCTGCAAAAGTCACCAGACGATGGCCAATTGCATCCTGTATACTATATGAGCAAGAAGACGACGGAAGCACAGCGCAAGTACACAAGCTATGAATTAGAAATACTTGCAGTAATCGAGGCCTTAACGAAATATAGAGTTTATCTTCCGGGCATTCCGTTTAAAATCATAACTGACTGCAATGCGTTTGCCAAAACATTAGAGAAACAGAGTCTTTGTACGAGAGTTGCAAGGTGGATTATGTTTTTGCAGGAGTACAATTATGAAATCGAACATCGCGCAGGCTCATGTGGACGCACTGTCACGATATCCAATAATGAAAATAACTGACGGATGCATTTCAATGGCTATAGCGAAGGCTCAGCAGCAAGACGAACACATTTGCACGATTATGAAGCTCATCACAGAGGAAAATCAGCAGTACGATGACTACTTTGTGAAATCTGGAGTTCTGTACAAAATAGTCAACGACGCCGAACTTTTGTCGTCCCAAAAGATATGCAGAAGATGATTATCGGAAAAGCCCACGATAGAGGGCATTTCGCCGCCAAAAAGACCAAGGACTTAATCTGCAACGAGTATTATATACCGAATCTGGACGACAAAATTAAAAAATATGTTGATTGTTGCATACCCTGCATACTAGTCAATCGCAAACGAGGAAAGCAAGAAGGTCTATTGCACCCTCTTCAAAAAGATGACTTACCTCTACAGACGTATCACATTGACTTTTTGGGTCCGCTGGAGTCGACAAGCAAGAACTACAAACACATCTTAGCCGTGATAGATGCCTTCACTAAATTTTGCTGGCTATACCCGACAAAGTCAACAACGTCCTACGAAGTCATAGCAAAGCTGCGTAGCCAGAGCTTAATTTTTGGGTACCCCTCTCTTATCATTTCAGATCGTGGTGCAGCTTTTACAGCACAGGATTTTATTCAGTACTGCGAAGACGAAAAAATAAAACTGGTAAAGACGACCACAGGGCTTCCACGAGTTAATGGACAGGTGGAAAGGCTAAACGCAGTAATCATTTCCGTTTTGGCCAAGATCAGCATAGACGATCCAACGAAGTGGTACAAACATGTTAACCAAGTCCAGCAGGCGATTAACTCGACATACACCAGAAGTATCGATACCACACCTTTCGAACTTATGATGGGTACCAAGATGCGTACCAAAGATGACCAAAATCTGCAGGACCTGATACAGAAAGAGCTCATCATTGCTTTTTCAGAAGACCGCAAAGAACTTCGAGCAAAGGCGAAAACCCAAATCTTAAATCTTCAAACGGAAAACAAGAAGAACTATAATTTACGACGTAAACCGGCCAGGCAGTATGACGTAGGCGATTTGGTTGCCATAAAAAGAACGCAGTTTGGAGGCGGACTTAAACTCAAGCCAAAATTTTTGGGTCCGTACAATATCGTCAAGGTGAAGAAAAACAATGCATACGATGTCGAGAAAGTTGGTATCTCCGACGGGCCAAAGCACTCTTCGTCATGTGCAGAGTACTTAAAGCCATGGGCCACGTTCAACGACGGTGGCAGCTACGATGCATTCGAGGCGGATGCATAAGCAGGATGGCCGGATGTGGGTTGGTGAATAGATCCCTAGACAACAATAACAACGTGCATACCAACAACACCCAACGTAACCGGCAATATCCAGAAATCGGATGTACACAGCGAATTCATTCAAGAGGCGAATTCGCAACAATTATAATGAACACGAGGAGAGTTGAAATTCGGCAGCAGACGGAATGGTTGAATTTAGCTGAGACGACGAAACACTATTTACTTCTTTTGTATTTCACCATTACTTATTATTTTGTCAAAATCCAAATAAAAACCCCCCACATATGTACATTTTGAATTGAAATTTAAAGAAAATTAAATTAACAATTCGCATTACCATCATTCGAACCTACAACAATATCAGACCAATGCGCCGCAACTCTATCAGTTGATTATCAGCATTTACATATTATTCATACAAACACACATTTGTTTGAAATTATATGTATGCATATACGTATGTATGCATGTAAGTATGTAAGTGTATATTCGGCGCGGCCAGCGTCTGCCGGCCAGCCGTCTGCTGTCGCCACACAAACATCGAAAACGTTCGAACATGTGTTTGTATGTATCTGTCTCGCTCTCGCGCGTAAGTGATATTGCAGTTAAATAACAAACTTTAGAACGTAATTTGTCTTTTGTTAGAAGTAGTATTTTCATGCCACTTTCAGAATAGTTTGATTTTATATGTCTCTATAAGAATGTTGAATTACAACACTCTACTATATGAATAAATGCCTTAAAATCGGCATTAAAGTGCAATAGTTTGGTTAACTCTAGTGAGAAAGGTGGGCGTGGCAGCTCAACATTTTTAATGGCATTGCTTTAAGGCTGTCTCTAGCAAACCTGCTTACCAGAATGGTGTTCCTAAGTGCCATAGTTACTGAGTTATTTGCCTAAAACTAGATTTTTTTCGAGGTGCGTTTGGTTTTTGCTTATTGCGGGGGCGGTAAGGGGCGTGGCAAAAATTTTAAATAAACTTAACCTGCCTGACTTAATAACGGACTTTCATTATAAATTTGGTGGCTCTAGCTTTTGTAGTTTAAAAGATCCTGGTATTCAGACGGACGGACAGACAGACGGACATTGCTATATCGACTCGGCTGTTGATGCTGATCAATAATATATATACTTTATGGGGTCGGCCACGTCTCCTTCTGCCTGTTATGCACATTTCGCTTCTGACAAACCTAATAGACCCCTCTACTCTTTTTTAGAGTATGGGGTCTAAAAAGGATGAAATAAACACCAAAGTGAGAAACTTTCACCTTTACATTCAAAAGAACTTGTCAAAATGTAATAGAAGCATGGCCAGATTTTAGGCTAAGCATACCGAATGGCTTTTGTCCAATATGGCTATAACAGTAAGTTCAATGTTGCCTTCAAATCCGAAGCCGTCAACATCAAAACCATAAGAGTGACAGGAGGTTACACGCTCGAAAGATTACACGACAGAACAACATGGCAGACGTTTTCCACAAAGCAATGGACTCGTCAGATAATCTTGTGTCGAGCATCTGTCTAACAAAAAAGATTGGGACAGCAAAATAAACTACGCCTACCAGCAGACTTAATACAACTATTGGAATCACCAAACTTGCTATATTTTTGTAACATGAACAATAATAACAATCTTCACGTTTTTGATGCTAACAATAGTGATAGTGACTCAGATTCGAACTCGGAACATCCGTTTTCAATAGAAATTGGTGTAGAAGACGACTTTTAGAATAATATTCAAATATAAAATACTTATTTATAGTCATTTTAAATGCATTGTTATTTTTTACTTATTAATATTAAGGTCAAGTGTTGAATGAATTAAAAACAATTTTTGAATTTAACGCGTGCGAGCATTATTAATTACCGTACTATTATTAAAAAGAGGAAACCTATCTCATATGGGCGGTTAGGGAAGGCGTGGTCAGATCGATCTGAAACTTTTATATATTTTTATGTGCAAATACACTATATATATATGTACCAAATTTCAAAAGCCTAGCTTTAAAACTCTAATTTTCGTAGAAAAATCGCTTCGCTGGCCCCAGGCAGAACAGCTGTGGAACAATCAGTGTTGTCACTCCAGCATCACATCAGCCGCAAATAATTTGCCGCAAACAATTTGCTGCGAACAGTTTGCTGCAAACAGTTTGCTGCAAACAATTTACCGCAAACAAATTTGCTGCAAAAAAAATTGCTACAAACAATTTGCAACAAACAATTTGCTACAAACAAATTTGCTGCAAACAATTTGCTACAAAAAATTTGCTACAAACAATTTGCTGCAAACAATTTGTTACAAACAATTTGCTGCAAACAATTTGCTACAAACAAATTCGCTTCAAACAAATTTGCTGCAAACAAATTTGCTGCAAACAAATTTGCTGCAAACAATTTGCTGCAAACAAATTTGCTGCGATTAACTGGCTGCAAACAATTGGCTGCAAACAAATTTGCGTCAAACAATTTGCGTCAAACAATTTGCTGCAAACAATTTGCTGCAAACAAATTTGCAGCAAACAATTTTGATGCAAACAATTTTGATGCAAACAATTTGCTGTAAACAATTTGCTGCAAACAAATTTGCTGCGAACAAATTTGGTGCAAACAATTTGCTGCAAACAAATTGGCTGCAAACAATTTGCTACAAACAATTTGCTGCAAACAATTTGCTACAAACAATTTGCTGCAAACAATTTGCTACAAACAAATTCGCTTCAAACAAATTTGCTGCAAACAAATTTGCTGCAAACTATTTGCTGCAAACTATTTGCTGCAAACTATTTGCTGCAAACTATTTGCTGCAAACTATTTGATGCAAACTATTTGCTACAAGCAATTTGCTGCAAACAATTTGCTACAAACAATTTGCTGCAAACAATTTGCTACAAACAAATTCGCTTCAAACAAATTTGCTGCAAACAAATTTGCTGCAAACAAATTTGCTGCAAACAATTTGCTGCAAACAATTTGCTGCAAACAATTTGCTGCAAACAAATTTGCAGCAAACAATTTTGATGCAAACAATTTGCTGTAAACAATTTGCTGCAAACAAATTTGCTGCGAACAAATTTGGTGCAAACAATTTGCTGCAAACAAATTGGCTGCAATCAATTTGCTATAAGCAATTTGCTACAAACAATTTTCTGCAAACAAATTTGCCGCAACCTATTTGCTGCAAACTATTTGCTGCAAAAAAATTTGAGGCAAACAATTTGTTATAAACAAATTCGCTGCAAACAAATTTGCTGCGATCAGTTTGCTGCCAACAAATTTGCTGAAAACAATTTGCTGCAAACAAATTTGCTGCAAAAATTTGCTACAAACAATTTGCAACAAACAATTTGCTACAAAACAAATTTGCTGCAAACAATTTGATACAAACAATTTGCTACAAACAATTTGCTGCAAACAATTTGCTACAAACAATTTGCTGCAAACAATTTGCTACAAACAAATTCGCTTCAAACACATTTGCTGCAAACAAATTTGCTGCAAACAAATTGCTGCAAACAAATTTGCTGCGATTAACTGGCTGCAAATAAATTTGCTGCAAACAATTTGCTGCAAACAAATTTGCTGAAAAAACAAATTTGCTGCAAACAAATTTGCTGCAAACAAATTTGCTGCAAACTATTTGCTGCAAATAATTTGCTACAAACAATTTGGTACAAACAATTTGCTTTAAACAAATTCGCTGCAAACAATTAGGTGCAAACCAATTTTCTGCAAACTGTTTGCTGCAAACAATTTGCTGCAAAATAAATTTGCTGCAAACTATTTGCTGCAAACAATTTGGTACAAACAATTTGCTATAAACAAATTCGCTGCAAACAAATTTGCTGCGAACAGTTTGCTGCCAACAAATTTGCTGCAAACAATTTGCTGCAAACAATTTGCTGCAAAAAATTTGCTACAAACAATTTGATGCAAACAAATTTGCTACAAACAATTTGATGCAAACAAATTTGCTGCAAACAATTTGATGCAAACAAATTTGCTGCAAACTATTTGCTGCAAACAATTTGATGCAAACAAATTTGCTGCAAACAATTTGCTGCAAACAATTTGCTGCAAAAAAATTTGCTACAAACAATTTGCTACAAACAATTTGCTGCAAACAATTTGCTGCAAACAAATTTGCTACAAACAATTTGCTGCAAACAATTTGCTGCAAACAATTTGCTACAAACAATTTGCTGCAAACAATTTGCTGCAAACAATTTGCTGCAAACAATTTGCTACAAACAAATTCGCTTCAAACAAATTTGCTTCAAACAAATTTGCTGCAAAAAAATTTGCTGCAAACAAATTGCTGCAAACAATTTGCTGAAAAAAAATTTGCTACAAACAATTTGATGCAAACAAATTTGCTGCAAACAATGTGATGCAAACAAATTTTCTGCAAACAAATTTGCTGCAAACTATTTGCTACAAACAATTTGGTACAAACAATTTGCTATAAACAAATTTGCTGCAAACAAATTTGCTGCAAACTGTTTGCTGCAAACAATTTGCTACAAACAATTTGATGCAAACAAATTTGCTGCAAACAATGTGATGCAAACTATTTGCTGCAAACAATTTGCTACAATCAATTTGCTACAAACAATTTGCTGCAAACAATTTGCTGCAAACAAATTTTGCTGCAAACAAATTTGCTGCAAACAATTTGCTACAAACAATTTGCTACAAACAATTTGCTGCAAACAAATTGCCAATTAAATTTGCTGCAAACAAATTTGCTGCAAACAATTTGATGCAAACTCTTTGCTGCAAACTATTTGCTGCAAACCAATTTGCTGCAAACTATTTGCTGCAAACTATTTGATGCAAACTATTTGCTGCAAACTATTTGCTGCAAACAAATTTGCTGCAAACAATTTGCTGCAAACTATTTGCTGCAAACAAATTTGCTACAAACAATTTGGTACAAACAATTTGCTATAAACAAATTTGCTGCAAACAAATTTGCTGCAAACTATTTGCTGCAAACAATTTGCTGCAAACAATTTTCCGCAAATAATTTGCTACAAACAATTTGGTACAAGCAATTTGCTTTAAACAAATTCGCTGCAAACAAATTTGCTGCGAACAGTTTGCTGCAAACAAATTTGCTGCAAATAAATTTGCCGCAATATATTTGCCGCAAACAATTTGCTAAATCAATTTGCTACAAACAATTTGCTGCAAACAATTTGCTGCAAACAAATTTGCTGCAAATAATTTGCTACAAACAATTTGGTACAAGCAATTTGCTTTAAAAAATTTGCTGCAAACAAATTTGCTGCGAACAGTTTGCTGCAAACAAATTTGCTGCAAACAAATTTGATGCAAACTATTTGCTGCAAACAATTTGCTGGAAATAATTTGCTACAAACAATTTGGTACAAGCAATTTGCTTTAAACAAATTCGCTGCAAACAAATTTGCTGCGAACAGTTTGCTGCAAACAAATTTGCTGCAAACAAATTTGATGCAAACAATTTGCTGCAAAAAATTTGCTGCAAATAAATTTGCTGCAAACAATTTGCTGCAAACAAATTTGCTGAAAAAACAAATTTGCTGCAAACAAATTTGCTGCATACTATTTGCTGCAAATAATTTGCTACAAACAATTTGGTACAAGCAATTTGCTTTAAAAAATTCGCTGCAAACAAATTTGCTGCGAACAGTTTGCTGCAAACAAATTTGCTGCAAACAAATTTGATGCAAACTATTTGCTGCAAACTATTTGCTGCAAATAATTTGCTGCAAACAATTTGCTACAAACAATTTGGTACAAGCAATTTGCTTTAAACAAATTCGCTGCAAACAAATTTGCTGCGAACAGTTTGCTGCAAACAAATTTGCTGCAAACAAATTTGATGCAAACAATTTGCTGCAAAAAAATTTGCTGCAAATAAATTTGCTGCAAACAATTTGCTGCAAACAATTTGCTGCAAAACAAATTTGCTGAAAAAAAAATTTGCTGCAAACAAATTTGCTGCAAACAAATTTGCTGCAAACAATTTGCTACAAATAATTTGCTACAAACAATTTGGTACAAACAATTTGCTTTAAACAAATTCGCTGCAAACAATTTGATGCAAACTATTTGCTGCAAACTATTTGCTGCAAACCAATTTGCTGCAAACTATTTGCTGCAAACTATTTGATGCAAACTATTTGCTGCAAACTATTTGCTGCAAACAAATTTGCTGCGAACAGTTTGCTGCAAACTATTTGCTGCAAACAAATTTGCTACAAACAATTTGGTACAAACAATTTGCTATAAACAAATTTGCTGCAAACAAATTTGCTTCAAACTATTTGCTGCAAACAATTTGCTGCAAACAATTTTCCGCAAATAATTTTGCTACAAACAATTTGGTACAAGCAATTTGCTTTAAACAAATTCGCTGCAAACAAATTTGCTGCGAACAGTTTGCTGCAAACAAATTTGCTGCAAATAAATTTGACGCAAAAATATTTGCCGCAAACAATTTGCTACAATCAATTTGCTACAAACAATTTGCTGCAAACAATTTGCTGCAAACAAATTTGCTGCAAATAATTTGCTACAAACAATTTGGTACAAGCAATTTGCTTTAAAAAAAATTCGCTGCAAACAAATTTGCTGCGAACAGTTTGCTGCAAACAAATTTGCTGCAAACAAATTTGATGCAAACTATTTGCTGCAAACAATTTGCTGGAAATAATTTGCTACAAACAATTGGTACAAGCAATTTGCTTTAAACAAATTCGCTGCACACAAATTTGCTGCGAACAGTTTGCTGCAAACAAATTTACTGCAAACAAACTTTGATGCAAACAATTTGCTGCAAAAAATTTGCTGCAAATAAATTTGCTGCAAACAATTTGCTGCAAACAAATTTGCTGAAAAAAAACAAATTTGCTGCAAACAAATTTGCTGAAAAAACAAATTTGCTGCAAACAAATTTGCTGCAAACAAATTTGCTGCAAACTATTTGCTGCAAATAATTTGCTACAAACAATTTGGTACAAACAATTTGCTTTAAAAAAATTCGCTGCAAACAAATTTGCTGCGAACAGTTTGCTGCAAACAAATTTGCTGCAAACAAATTTGATGCAAACTATTTGCTGCAAACAATTTGCTGGAAATAATTTGCTACAAACAATTTGGTACAAGCAATTTGCTTTAAACAAATTCGCTGCAAACAAATTTGCTGCGAACATCAGTTTGCTGCAAACAAATTTGCTGCAAACAAATTTGATGCAAACAATTTGCTGCAAAAAAATTTGCTGCAAATAAATTTGCTGCAAACAATTTGCTGCAAACAAATTTGCTGAAAAAAGCAAATTTGCTGCAAACAAATTTGCTGCAAACAAATTTGCTGCAAACAATTTGCTGCAAACAATTTGCTACAAACAATTTGGTACAAACAATTTGCTACAAACAATTTGCTAAACAAATTCGCTGCAAACAATTAGGTGCAAACAAATTTGCTGCAAACTGTTTGCTGCAAACAATTTGCTACAAACAAATTTGCTACAAACAATTTGATGCAAACAAATTTGCTGCAAACAATGTGATGCAAACTATTTGCCGCAAACAATTTGCTACAATCAATTTGCTACAAACAATTTGCTGCAAACAATTTGCTGCAAACAAATTTGCTACAAACAAATTTGCTGCAAACAATTTGCTACAAACAATTTGCTACCAAACAAATTCGCTGCAAACAAATTTGCTGCAAACAATTAGGTGCAAATAAAGTCGCTGCAAACAAATTTGCTGCAAACAATTAGGTGCAAATAAATTTGCTGCAAACAATTTGATGCAAACTATTTGCTGCTAATTATTTGCTGCAAACCAATTTGCTGCAAACTATTTGCTGCAAACTATTTGCTGCAAACTATTTGCTGCAAACTAATTGCTGCAAACTATTTGCTGCAAACTATTTGCTGCAAACAATTTGCTGCAAACAATTTGCTGCAAACAATTTACTGCAAACAATTTGCTGCAAACAAATTTGCTGCGAACAGTTTGCTGCAAATGGTTTGCTGCAAACAAATTTGCTACAAACAAATTTGCTGCAAACAAATTTGCTGCAAACTATTTGCTGCAAACAATTTGCTGCAAACAATTTTCTGCAAACTAATTTGCTGCAAATAATTTGGCTACAAACAATTTGGTACAAACAATTTGCTTTAAACAAATTCGCTGCAAACAAATTTGCTGCGGAACAGTTTGCTGCAAACAAATTTGCTGCAAACAATTTGCTGCAAACAATTTGCTGCAAACCAATTTGCTGCAACTAATTTGCTACAAACAATTTGGTACAAACAATTTGCTATAAACAAATTCGCTGCAAACAAATTTGCTGCAAACAAATTTGCTGCGAACAGATTGCAATGCAAACAAATTTGCTGCAAACAAATTTGCTGCAAACTATTTGCTGCAAACAATTTGCGCAAACACTTTCTGCAAACCAATTTGCTACAAACAATTTGCTGCGTACCAGCTTGCTGCAAACAAATTAAGATGCAGACAATTTGCTGCAAACAAATTTGCTGAAAACAATTTGCTACAAACAATTTGCTTTAAACAAATTTGCTGCATACTATTTGCTGCAAACTATTTGCTGCAAACAATTTGCTACAAACAATTTGCTACAAAACAATTTCTGCAAAACAAATTTGCTGCAAACAATTAGCTGCAAACAATTTGGTACAAACAATTTGCTATAAAAAAATTCGCTGCAAACAAATTTGCTGCAAACTATTTGCTGCAAACAATTTGCTGCAAACAATTTGCTGCAAACAATTTGCTGCAAACAAATTTGCTGCAAACAATTTGCTGCAAACAATTTGCTGCAAAACAATTTGCTACAAACAATTTGCTACAAACAATTTGCTATAAACAAATTTCTCTGCAAACAAATTTGCTGCGAACGGTTTGCTGCCAACAAATTTGCTGCAAACAATTTGCTGCAAACAATTTGCTGCAAAAAAATTTGGTACAAAAACAATTTGATGCAAACAAATTTGCTGCAAACAAATTTGCTGCAAACAAATTTGCTGCAAACAAATTTACTGCAAACAATTTGCTGCAAACAAATTTGCTGCAAACAAATTTGCTGCAAACTATTTGCCCCATACTATTTGCTGCAAACAATTTGCTGCAAACAAATTTGCTGCAAACAAATTTGCTGCAAACAAATTTGCTGCAAACAAATTTGCTGCAAACAATTTGCTGCAAACAAATTTGCTGCAAACAATTTGCTGCAAACTATTTGCTGCAAACAAATTTGCTGCAAACAATTTGCTGCAAACAATTTGCTACAAACAAATTCGCTGCAAACAAATTTGCTGCAAACAATTAGGTGCAAACAAATTTGCTGCAAACAAATTTGCTGCAAACAAATTTGCTGCAAACAAATTTGCTGCAAACAAATTTTCTGCAAACAATTTGATGCAAACTATTTGCTGCAAATTATTTGCTGCAAATAAATTTGCTGCAAACAATTTGCTGCAAACTATTTGCTGCAAACTATTTGCTGCAAACTATTTGCTGCAAACTATTTGCTGCAAACTATTTGCTGCAAACTATTTGCTGCAAACTATTTGCTGCAAACTATTTGCTGCAAACTATTTGCTGCAAACAATTTGCTGCAAACAATTGGCTGCAAACAGTCTAACTGCAAACAAATTTGCTGCGAACAGTTTGCTGCAAATGGTTTGCTGCAAACAAATTTGCTACAAACAATTTGGTACAAACAATTTGCTATAAACAAATTTGCTGCAAACAAATTTGCTGCAAACTATTTGCTGCAAACAATTTGCTGCAAACAATTTTCTGCAAACAAATTTGCTGCAAATAATTTGCTACAAACAATTTGGTACAAACAATTTGCTTTAAACAAATTCCGCTGCAAACAAATTTGCTGCGAACAGTTTGCTGCAAACAAAGTTGCTGCAAACAATTTGCTGCAAACAATTTTCTGCAAACCAATTTGCTGCAACTAATTTGCTACAAACAATTTGGTACAAACAATTTGCTTTAAACAAATTCGCTGCAAACAAATTTGCTGCGAACAGTTTGCTATAAACAAATTTGCTGCGAACAGTTTGCTGCAAATGGTTTGCTGCAAAAAAATTTGGTACAAACAATTTGGTGCAAACAAATTTGCTACAAACAATTTGATGCAAAACAAATTTGATGCAAACAATTTATTGCAAACAAATTTGCTGCAAAATATTTGCTGCAAACAATTTGATGCAAACAAATTTGCTGCAAACAATTTGCTGCAAACAATTTGATGCAAACAAATTTGCTGCAAACAATTTGCTACACACAAATTTGCTGCAAACAATTTGCTGCACACAAATTTGCTGCAAACAAATTTGCTGCAAACAATTTGCTACAAACAATTAGCTACAAACAAATTCGCTGCAAACAAATTTGCTGCACACAATTAGGTGCAAACTATTTGCTGCAAACAATTTGCTGCAAACAATTTGCTGCAAACAAATTTGCTGCAAACTATTTGCTGCAAACTATTTGCTGCAAACTATTTGCTCGCAAAACTATTTGCTGCAAACTATTTGCTGCAAACTATTTGCTGCAAACTATTTGCTCGCAAACAATTTGCTGCAAACAATTTGCTGCAAACAATTTACTGCAAACAAATTTGCTGCGAACAGTTTGCTGCAAATGGTTTGCTGCAAACAAATTTGCTACAAACAATTTGGTACAAACAATTTGCCGATAAACAAATTTGCTGCAAACAAATTTGCTGCAAATTATGTGCTGCAAACAATTTGCTGCAAACAATTTTCTGCAAACTAATTTGCTGCAAATAATTTGCTACAAACAATTTGGTACAAACAATTTGCTTTAAACAAATTCGCTGCAAACAAATTTGCTGCGAACAGTTTTGCTGCAAACAAATTTGCTGCAAATTATGTGCTGCAAACAATTTGCTGCAAACAATTTTCTGCAAACTAATTTGCTGCAAATAATTTACTACAAACAATTTGCTGCGAACAGTTTGCTGCAAACAAATTTGCTGCAAACAAATTTGATGCAATCAAATTTGCTGCAAACAAATTTGATGCAAACAATTTGCTGCAAAAAAATTTGCTGCAAATTATGTGCTGCAAACAATTTGATGCAAACAAATTTGCTGCAAATTATGTGCTGCAAACAATTGCTACAAACAATTTGCTGCGAACAGTTTGCTGCAAACAAATTTGCTGAAAACAAATCCTGACGCAAATTGATGCAATCAAATTTGCTGCAAACAAATTTGATGCAAACAATTTGCTGCAAAAAAATTTGCTGCAAACAATTTGCTGCAAACAATTTGCTGCAAACAAATTTGCTGCAAACAATTTTCTGCAAACAATTTGCTGCAAACAAATTTGCTGCAAACTATTTGCTGCAAACTATTTGCTGCAAACAATTTGCTGCAAACAATTTGCTACAAACAATTTTCTGCAAACAAATTTGCTGCAAACAAATTTAGGCTACAAACAATTTGCTACAAACAATTTGCTACAAACAAATTGCTGCAAACAAATTTGCTGCAAACTATTTGCTGCAAACAATTTGCTGCAAACAATTTGCTGCAAACAATTTGATGCAAACAAATTTGCTGCAAACAATTTGCTACAAACAATTTGCTGCAAACACCATTAAACAATTTGCTCAAACAATTTGCTACAAACAATTTGCTATAAACAAATTTCTCTGCAAACAAATTTGCTGCGAACAGTTTGCTGCCAACAAATTTGCTGCAAACAATTTGCTGCAAACAATTTGCTGCAAAAAAATTTGTACAAACAATTTGATGCAAACAAATTTGCTACAAACAATTTGAATGCAAACAAATTTGATGCAAACAATTTTATGCAAACAAATTTGCTGCAAAATATTTGCTGCAAACAATTTGATGCAAACAAATTTGCTGCAAACCATTTGCTGCAAACAATTTGCTGGCAAACAATTTTGCTACAAACAAATTTGCTACAAACAATTTGCTGCAAACAATTTGCTGCAAACAATTTGCTGCACACAAATTTGCTGCAAACAAGTTTGCTGCCAAACAATTGCTACAAACAATTATGCTGCAAACAAATTCTGCAAACAAATTTGCTGCACAACAATTAGGTGCAAACTATTTGCTGCAAACAATTTGCTGCAAACAAATTTGCTGCAAACAAATTTGCTGCAAACAATTTGCTGCAAACAAATTTGCTGCGAACAGCTTGCTGCAAACTATTTGCTGCAAACAAATTTGCTGCAAACAATTTGCTACAAACAATTTGCTACAAACAAATTCGCTGCAAACAAATTTGCTGCAAACAATTAGGTGCAAACAAATTTGCTTCAAACAAATTTGCTGCAAACAATTTGGTGCAAACTATTTGCTGCAAACTATTAACTGCAAACAATTTGTTGCAAACTATTTGCTGTAAACAATTTGCTGCAAACAATTTGCAGCAAACAATTTGCTGCAAACAATTTGCTGCAAACAAATTTGCTGCGAACAGTTTGCTGCAAACTATTTGCTGCAAACAAATTTGCTGCAAACAATTTGGTACAAACAATTTGCTACAAACAAATTTGCTGCAAACAAATTTGCTGCAAACAATTTTGTTGCAAACAATTTGCTGCAAACAATTTTGCTGCAAACAATTTGCTGCAAACAATTTGCTACAAACAATTTGGTGCAAACAATTTGCTGTAAACAAATTCGCTGCAAACAAATTTGCTGCAAACAATTTGCTGCAAACAATTTGCTGCAAACAAATTTGCTGCAAACAAATTTGCTGAAAAAACAAATTTGCTACAAATAATTTGCTGCAAACAAATTTGCTGCAAACAAATTTGCTACAAACAAATTTGCTGCAAACAATTTGCTGCAAAAAAATTTGCTGCAAAAAATTTGCTGCAAAAAATTTGCTGCAAAAACAATTTGCTATAATTAATTTGCTGCAAACAAATTTGCTGCAAACAAATTTGCTGCAAACAATTTGCTGCAAACAAATTTGCTGCAAAAACAAATTTGCTACAAACAATTTGCTGCAAACAAATTTGCTGCAAATAATTTGCTGCAAACAAATTTGCTGCAAATAATTTGCTGCAAACAAATTTGCTGCAAACAATTTTCTGCAAACAAATTTGCTGCAAACAATTTGCTGCAAACAATTTGCTGCAAACAAATTTGTTGCAAATAATTTGCTGCAAATAATTTGCTATAAACAAATTTGCTACAAACAATTTGCTGCAAACAAATTTGCTGCAAACAATGTGCTGAAAACAAATTTGCTGCAAACAATTTGCTACAAACAATTTGCTACAAACAATTTGCTATAAACAAATTTGCTGCAAACAATTTGCTGCAAACTATTTGCTACAAACAATTTGCTACAAACAATTTGCTACAAACAATTTTCTGCAAACAATTTGCTGCAAGACAATTTGCTGCAAACAAATTTGCTGCAAACAATTTGCTACAAACAAATTTGCTGCAAACAAATTTGCTGCAAACAAATTTTGCTGCAAACAATTTGCTGCAAACAAATTTGCTGCAAACAATTTTGCTGCAAACAATTTGCTGCAAACAATTTGCTGCAAACAATTTGCTGCAAACAATTTGCTGCAAACAATTTGCTGCAAACAAATTTGCTGCAAACAATTTGCTACAAACAATTTGCTACAAACAAATTCGCTGCAAACAATTTGCTGCAAACAATTTGCTGCAAACAAATTTGCTACAAACAATTTGCTACAAACAATTTGCTATAAACAAATTTGCTGCAAACAAATTTGCTGCAAACAATTTGCTGCAAACAATTTTCTGCAAACCAATTTGCTGCAAATAATTTGCTGCAAACAAATTTGCTGCAAACAATTTGCTACAAACAAATTCGCTGCAAACAAATTTGCTGCAAACAATTTGCTGCAAACAAATTTGCTGCAAACAAATTTGATGCAAACAATTTGCTGCAAACAATTTGCTGCAAACAATTTGATGCAAACAAATTTGCTGCAAACAATTTGCTGCAAACAAATTTGCTGCAAACAATTTGCTGCAAACAATTTGCTGCAAACAAATTTGCTGCAAACAATTTGCTGCAAACAATTTGCTGCAAACAAATTTGCTACAAACAATTTGCTACAAACAATTTGCTGCAAACAATTTGCTGCAAACAAATTTGCTGCAAACAAATTTGCTGCAAACAATTTAGCTGCAAACAAATTTGCTGCAAACAATTTGGCTGCAAACAATTTGCTGCAAACAATTTGCTGCAAACAAATTTGCTGCAAACAAATTTGATGCAAACAATTTGCTGCAAACAATTTGCTGCAAACAAATTTGCTGCAAACAATTTACTGCAAACAATTTGATGCAAACAAATTTGCTACAAACCATTTGCTACAAACAATTTGCTGCAAACAATTTGCTGCAAACAAATTTGCTGCAAACAATTTGCTGCAAACAAATTTGCTGCAAACAAATTTGCTGCAAACAAATTTGCTACAAACAATTAGCTGCAAACAAATTTGCTGCAAACAAATTTGCTGCAAACCAATTTAGCTGCAAACAATTTGCTGCAAACAATTTGCTGCAAACAATTTGCTGCAAACAAATTTGCTGCAAACAATTTGCTGCAAACAAATTTGCTGCAAACAATTTGCTACAAACAATTTGCTAAAAACAATTTGCTGCAAACAATTTGCTGCAAACAATTTGCTGCAAACAAATTTGCTGCAAACAATTTGCTGCAAACAATTTGCTGCAAACAATTTGCTGCAAACAAATTTGCTGCAAACAAATTTGCTGCAAACAATTTGCTGCAAAAAATTTGCTGCAAACAAATTTGCTGCAAACAATTTGCTGCAAACAATTTGCTGCAAACAAATTTGCTGCAAACAATTTGCTACAAACAATTTGCTGCAAACAAATTTGCTGCAAACAAATTTGCTGCAAACAATTTGCTGCAAACAAATTTGCTGCAAACAATTTGCTGCAAACAATTTGCTACAAACAATTTGCTGCAAACAAATTCGCTGCAAACAAATTTGCTGCAAACAATTTGGTGCAAACTATTTGCTGCAAACAATTTGCTGCAAACAATTTGCTGCAAACAAATTTGCTGCAAACAATTTGCTGCAAACAAATTTGCTGCAAACAATTTGGTGCAAACAAATTTGCTGCAAACAATTTGCTGCAAACAATTTGCTCAAATATTTGCTGCAAACAAATTTGCTGCAAACAAATTTGCTGCAAACAATTTGCTGCAAACAATTTGCTGCAAACAAAAAATTTTTTGCTGCAAACAAATTTGCTGCAAACAATTTGCTGCAAACAAATTTGCTGCAAACAATTTGCTGCAAACAAATTTGCTGCAAACAAATTTGCTGCAAACAATTTGCTGCAAACAAATTTGCTGCAAACAATTTGCTGCAAACAAATTTGCTGCAAACAATTTGCTGCAAACAAATTTGCTGCAAACAAATTTGCTGCAAACAATTTGCTGCAAACAAATTTGCTGCAAACAATTTGCTGCAAACAATTTGCTGCAAACAAATTTGCTACAAACAATTTGCTGCAAACAATTTGCTGCAAACAATTTGCTGCAAACAAATTTGCTGCAAACAATTTGCTGCAAACAATTTGCTGAAAACAATTTGCTACAAACAATTTGCTATAAACAAATTTGCTGCAAACAATTTGCTGCAAACAATTTGCTGCAAAACAATTTGCTACAAACAATTTGCTACAAACAATTTTTCTGCAAACAAATTTGCTACAAACAATTTGCTGCAAACAAATTTGCTACAAACAATTTGCTAAACAAATTTGCTGCAAACAAATTTGCTGCAAACAATTTGCTGCAAACAATTTGCTGCAAACAAATTTGCTGCAAACAATTTTGCTACAAACAATTTGCTGCAAACAAATTTGCTGCAAACAATTTGCTGCAAACAATTTGCTACAAACAAATTTGCTGCAAACAAATTTGCTGCAAACAAATTTGCTACAAACAATTTACAAACAATTTGCTGCAAACAATTTGCTGCAAACAAATTTGCTGCAAACAAATTTGCTGCAAACAATTTGCTGCAAACAAATTTGCTGCAAACAAATTTGCTGCAAACAATTTGCTGCAAACAAAATTTGCTGCAAACAATTTGCTGCAAACAATTTGCTGCAAACAAATTTGCTGCAAACAAATTTGCTGCAAACAATTTGCTACAAAACAATTTGCTGCAAACAAATTTGCTGCAAACAAATTTGCTGCAAACAATTTGCTACAAACAATTTGCTACAAACAAATTTGCTGCAAAACAAATTTGCTGCAAACAATTTGCTGCAAACAAATTTGCTGCAAACAATTTGCTGCAAACAAATTTGCTGCAAACAAATTTGCTTGCTGCAAACAAATTTGCTGCAAACAATTTGCTGCAAACAAATTTGCTGCAAACAATTTGCTGCTACAAACAATTTGCTGCAAACAAATTTACTGCAAACAATTTGCTTGCAAACAATTTGCTACAAACAAATTCGCTGCAAACAAATTTGCTGCAAACAATTTGCTGCAAACAAATTTGCAAATTTGCTGCAAACAATTTGCTGCAAACAAATTTGCTGCAAACAAATTGCTGCAAACAAATTTGCAAACAATTTGCTACAAACAATTTTTGCTACAAACAAATTTGCTGCAAACAAATTTGCTGCAAACAATTTGCTGCAAACAAATTTGCTGCAAACAATTTTGCTCCAAACAATTTGCTGCAAACAATTTGCTGCAAACAAATTTGCTGCAAACAATTTGCTGCAAACAATTTGCTGCAAACAATTTGCTGCAAACAAATTTGGTGCAACAAACGCAAACAATTTTGCTGCAAACAAATTTGCTGCAAACAATTTGCATTGCTAACAATTTCACAAACAAATTTGCTGCAAACAATTTGCTGCAAACAATTTGCTACAAACAAATTTGCTACAAACAATTTGCTACACAAACAATTTGCTGCAAACAATTTTGCTGCAAACAATTTCGCAATTTGCTACAAACAATTTGCTGCAAACAATTTGCTACAAACAATTTAGTGCAAACAAATTTTTGCTGCAAACAAATTTGCTGCAAACAAATTTGCTGCAAACAATTTGCCACAAACAATTTGCTGCAAACAATTTGCTGCAAACAATTTGCTGCAAAACAAATTTGCTGCGAACAATTTGCTTCAAACAATTTGCTACAAACAATTTGCTGCAAACAAATTTGCTGCAAAACAAATTTGTTGCAAACAATTTGCTGCAAACAATTTTGCTAAACAATTTGCTACAAAACAATTTGCTGCAAACAATTAGCTGCAAACAAATTTGCTGCAAACAATTTGCTGCAAACAATTTGCTGCAAACTATTTGCTGCAAACAAATTTGCTGCAAACAATTTGCTGCAAACAATTTGCTACAAACAATTGCTGCAAACAATTTGCTACAAACAATTTGCTGCAAACAATTTGCTACAAACAATTTCCGACAAAAACATTTGCTGCAAACAATTTGCTACAAACAATTTGCTGCAAACAATTTGCTACAAACAATTTGCTACAAACAAATTTGCTGCAAACAATTTGCTGCAAACAATTTGCTGCAAACAATTTGCTGCAAACAATTTCTGCAAACAATTTGCTACAAACAATTTGCTACAAACAATTTATCAAACAAATTTGCTGCAAACAATTTTGCTGCAAACAATTTGCTGCACACAAATTTGCTGCAAACAAATTTGCTGAAAACAATTTGCTACAAACAATTTGCTGCAAACAAATTTTCTGCAAACAAATTTACTGCAAACAATTTTCTGCAAACAATTTGCTACAAACAATTTGCTACAAACAATTTGCTGCAAACAAATTTGCTGCAAACAATTTGCTGCAAACAATTTGCTGCAAAAGCTATTTGTTGCAAAAAATTGCTGCAAACAAATTTGCTCTGGAAATATTTGCTACAAACAATTTGCTGCAAACAATTTTGCTGCAAACAATTTGTTTGCACAAATGTGTTGCAATAATTTTGCAAACAATTTGATACAAACAATTTGCTAAACAAAATTTACCACAAACAATTTGCTGCTAAAACAAATTTGCTGCAAACAGATTTGCCGCAAAAAAGTTGCTGCAAACAATTGGCTGCAAAACAATTTGCTGCAAACAAATTTGCTGCAAACAATTCTGCTGCAAAACAAAAATTGCTGCAAACAATTTGCGAAAACAATTTGGCACAAAACAATTTTGCTGCAAACCCTTTGCTGCAAACAAATTTGCTACAAACAAATTTGCTGCAAACAATTTGCTGCAAACAATTTGCTGCAAACAAGTTTGCTGCAAACAATTTGCTGCAGACAAATTTGCTGCAAACCATTTGCTGCAAACAATATTGCTGCAAACAATTTGCTACAAACGTTGTTCTGCTACAAATAATTTGCAGCCAACAGCACATTTGCTAGCAAACAATTTGCTGAACAAATAGTTTGAAGCAAACAATTTTGCTGCAAACAATTTGCTGCAAAAAGATTGCTTGCGAACACGGTTTGCTACAAACAAGTTGCTGCCAAATAATTTGCTGCAAACAATTTGCTTGCAAACAAATTTGCTGCAAACAATTACCTGCAAACAATTTGCTGCAAACAATTTGCTACAAACAATTTGCTGCAAATGATTTCTACAAATTTGCTGAAAACAAATTGCTGCAAACAATTTGCTGCAAACAATTTGCTACAAACAAAATTAGCTGCAAACAATTTGCTGCAAACAAGTTTGCTGCAAAACAATTTGCTGCTAACAATTTGCTACAAACAATTTGCTACAAACCAAGTTGCTGCAAACAATTTGCTACAAACAGTTTGCTACAAACAATGTGCTACAAACAATTTGCTGCAAACAAATTTGCTGCAAACAAATTTGCTACAAACAATTTGCTGCAAACAATTTGCTGCAAACAATTTGCTGCAAACAAATTTTCTACAAACAATTTGCTGCAAACTAATTAGCTGCAAACAAATTTGCTACAAACAGTTTGCTACAAACAGTTTGCTGCAAACAATTTGCTGCAAACAAGTTTGCTACAAACAGTTTGCTACAGACAAGTTTGCTCCAAACAAGTGCTACAAATTTGCTGCTGCAAACAATTTGCTACAAACAATTTGCTGCAAACAAATTTGCTGCAAACAATTTGCTGCACAAACAATTTGCTGCAAACAATTTGCTGCAAACAATTCGCTGAAACAGTTTGCTACAAACAGTTTGCTGCAAACATTTTGCTGCAAACAATTGCTGCAAACAATTTGCTGCAAACAATTTGCTACAAACAATTTTGCCAGAAACAAACAATTTGCTTCAAACAATTTGCTGCAAACAAATTTGCTGCAAACAATTTGCTACAAAACAATTTGCTACAAACAAATTTGCTGCAAACAATTTGCTACAAAAAATTTGCTACAAAAAATTTCCTACAAACAAATTTGCTGCAAACAAATTTTCTACAAACAAATTGCTACAAACATTTAGGTTGAAACAGTTTTGCTGCAAACAATTTTCTGCAAACAATTTGCTGCAAACAAATTTGCTGCATGCAATTTGTTGCATACAAATTTGCTGCAAACAATTTCACTGCAAGCCAATTTGCTGCAAACAATTTGCTACAAACAATTTGCTGCAAACAAATTTGCTGCAAACAATTTGCAATTTTGAGCAAACAAATAGACTTCTTCAGCAAACAATTTGAAGCAAGTCGATTGCAAACAATTTCCTACAAACAAATTTTGCTGCAAACAATTTGCTGCAAACAATTGCTAGAATTTGCTACAAACAATGGCTTCAAACAATTTGCGAGCAAACAGATTTTGCTGCAAACAAATTTGCTGCAAACAATTTGCTGCAAACAATTTGCTGCAAACAAATTTGCTGCAAACAGCAAACAGTTTGCTACAAACAATGTGCTAAAAACAAATTTGCTGCAAACAAATTTTGCTGCAAACAATTTGCTACAAACATCTGGGTGCAAACAATTTTTTGCAAACAAATTTCTGCAAACAAATTTGCTGCAAACAATTTGCTACAAACAGTTTGCTGCAAACAATTTGCTGCAAACAGTTTGATGCAAACCATTTGCCGCAAACAAAGTTGCTTAAACAGTTTGGTTGCAAAACAAATTTGCTGAAAACAATTTGCTACAAACAATTTCCTACAAACAAATTTGCTGCAAACAATTTGCTACAAACAATTTGCTGCAAACAAAGTTGCTGCAAACAATTTGCTGCAAACAATTTGCTGCAAACAATTTGCTGAAAACAATTTGCTACAAACAATTTGCTACAAAAATTTCTACAAACAAATTTTGCTGCAAACAATTTGCTACAAAGCAATTTGCTGCAAACAAATTTGCTACAAACAATTTGCTACAAACAATTTTCTGCAAACAAATTTTCTACAAACAAATTGCTACAAACATTTAGGTGCAAGCAATTTTGCTGCAAACAATTTGCTGCAAACAATTTGCTTACCAACAATTTCCTACAAACAAATTTGCTGCAAACAATTTGCTACAAACAATTTGTACTGAAACAAATTTGCTGCAAACAATTTGCTGCAAACAAATTTGCTGCAAACAATTTGCTGCAAGCAATTGGCTACAAACAATTTGCTACAAACAATTTGCTACAAACAAATTTGCTGCAAACAATTTGCTACAAACAATTTGCTGCAAACAAAGTTGCTGCAAACAATTTGCTGCAAACAATTTGCTGAAAACAATTTGCTACAAACAATTTGCTACAAAAAATTGCCTACAAACAAATTTGCTGCAAACAATTTGCTACAAACAATTTGCTGCAAACAAATTTGCTACAAACAATTTGCTACAAACAATTTGCTACAAACAATTTGCTGCAAACAAAATTGCTGCAAAAAATTTGCTGCAAACAATTTGCTAGAAACAGTTTGCTACAAAAAATTTCCTACAAACAAATTTGCTGCAAACAATTTGCTACAAACAATTTGCTGCAAACAATTTGCTGCAAACAAATTTGCTGCAAACAAATTTGCTGCAAACAATTTGCTACAAACAGTTTGCTACAAACAATGTGCTACAAACAATTTGCTGCAAACAAATTTGCTGCAAACAATTTGCTGTAAACAATTTGCTACAAAAAGTTTGCTATAAACAATGTGCTACAAACAATTTGCAGCAAACAAATTTGCTGCAAACAATTTGCTACAAACAATTTGCTACAAACAATTTCCTACAAACAAATTTCAGCAAGCATGAGCAAACAAATTTGCTGCAAACAATTTGCTACAAAAAGTTTGCTGCAAACAATGTGCTACAAACAACTTGCAGCAAACAAATTTGCTGCAAACAATTTGCTACAAACAATTTGCTACAAACAATGAGCTACAAACAATTTGCTGCAAACAAATTTTCTACAAACAAGTTGCTACAAACATCTAGGTGCAAGCAGTTTTGCTGCAAACAATTTGCTGCAAACAATTTGCTACAAACAAGTTTGGTTGCAAAACAAATTTGCTGCATTAAGTTGCTGCATACTAATTAGCTGCAAACGAATTTGCTACAAATAATTTGCTGCAAACAATTTTCGCAAACAATTTGCTACAAACAAGTTTAACGCGAATGATTTCCTTCTACAAACAGTTTGCCCAGACTAGGTTGTACCGCGACAGTTGCTTTGCCAACGGTTTCCTGCAAACAAGGTTGCTGCAAACAGTTTTGCTGCAAACAGTTTTCTTGCCAGACAGTTTGCTAAAAGACAGTTTGTCCCAGACAGATTTTAACGCGAACCAGTTTTGGCAAGAAAGGGTTTAACAAAACCGTTTTGCCGCGAACAAGGTTGCAACGCAGACGGTTTTGCCGCAGGCATTTGCTGCAAGTTTTGCTGCAAAGAACAAGGTTGCGCCAAATGATTTGCTTGCAAAACAATTTGCTACAAACAATTTGCCGCAAACAATTTGCTGCAAACAATTTGCTGCAAACAAATTTGCTGCAAACAATTTGCTGCAAACAAATTTGCTGCAAACAATTTGGCTACAAACAATTTGCTGCAAACAATTTGCTACAAACAGTTTTGCTACAAACAATTGCTACAAACAATTTGCTACAAACAATTTGCTGCAAACAATTTGCTACAAAAAGTTTGCTGCAAACAATTTGCTACAAACAATTTCTACAAACAAATTTGCTACAAACAATTTGGCTACAAACAAATTTGCTGCAAACAATTTGCTACAAACAGTTTGCTACAAACGATTGCTGCAAACAATTTGCTGCAAACAAATTGCTACAAACGATTTGCAACAATTTTTACAAACAATTTAGATGCCAACAATTTTGCTGCTAACAATTTGCTGCAAACAATTTAACTGATTGCTGCAAACAAATTTGCTGCAAACAATTTGCTGCAAACAATTTGCTGCAAACAATTTGGGCTACAAACAATTTGCTGCAAACAATTTGCTACAAACAATTTGCTGCAAACAATTTGCTGCAAACAATTTGCTGCAAACAAATTTGCTGCAAACAATTTGCTACAAACAATTTGCTGCAAACAATTTGCTCAAAACAAATTTGCTGCAAACAAATTTGCTGCAAACAATTTGCTGCAAACAATTTGCTGCAAACAATTTGCTGCAAACAATTTGCTGCAAACAATTTGCTGCAAACAATTTGCTACAAACAATTTGCTACAAACAATTTGCTGCAAACAATTTGCTGCAAACAATTTGCTGCAAACAATTTGCTACAAACAATTTGCTACAAACAATTTGCTACAAACAATTTGCTGCAAACAATTTGCTGCAAACAATTTGCTGCAAACAATTTGCTGCAAACAATTTGCTGCAAACAAATTTGCTGCAAACAATTTGCTGCAAACAATTTGCTACAAACAATTTGCTGCAAACAATTTGCTGCAAACAATTTGCTGCAAACGATTTTTTGCAAACAAATTTGCTAACCATTTGCTGCAAACAAATTTGCTTTGACAAACAATTTGCTGCAAACCAATTTGCTGCAAAACAAATTTACACAAACAATTTGCTACAAACCAGTTTGCTACAAACAATTTGCTGCAAAAACAAATTACAAACAATTTGCTGCAAACAAATTTGCTGCAAAGAAAGTTTGCTGTTACAAACAGAATTTGCTACAAACAATTTGGCGTAAACAATTTGCTACAAACAGTTTGGCAACGCGAAACAGTTTGCTCAAACAATTTGTTGCAAAACAAATTTCTGCAAAACCGTTTGTTTTGCTCTGGAAACAATTTGCTGCAAACAATTTGCTGCAAACAATTTGCTGCAAAAAATTTGATGCAAAGAGATTTGCTGCAAGCAATTTGCTAAAAACAATTTCCTGCAAAACAAAATTGCTGCAAACAATTTGCTACAAACAGTTTAGCTACAAATAATTTGCTGCAAACAAATTGCTACAAACAATTTGGTGCAAACAAGTTGCTACAAACAATTTGCTGCAAACAATTTTGCTGCAAACAATTTGCCACAAAAATTTGCTGCAAACAATTTGCTGAAACAACAAATTTGCTGCAAACAATTTTGCTGCAAACAATTTGCTACAAACAATTTTCCTGCAAACAAGTGTTGCGGCAAACAATTTGCTGCAAACAATTTGCTCGCAAACAATTTGCTACAAACAATTTGCTGAAAACAAAGTTGCTGCAAACAATTTGCTACAAACGATTTGCTGCAAACAAATTTGCTGCAAACAATTTGCTGCAAACAAATTTGCTGCAAACAATTTGCTGCTAACAATTTGCTACAAACCATTTGCTGCAAACAAAATTGCTGCAAACAATTTGCTACAAACAGTTTGCTACAAACAATGTGCTACAAACAATTTGCTGCAAACAAATTTGCTACAAAAAATTTGCTACAAACAATTTGCTGCAAACAATGTGCTGCAAACAATTTGCTGCAAACAAATTTTCTACAAACAATTTGCTGCATACTAATTAGCTGCAACAAATTTGCTACAAACAGTTTGCTACAAACAGTTTGCTGCCAACAATTTTGCTGCAAACAATTTGCTGCAAACAAATTTGCTACAAACAATTTGCTGCAAGCAAATTGCTACACACCATTTGCTGCAAACAATTTGCTACAAACAATTTGCTACAAACAATGTGCTGCAAACAAATTAGCTGCAAACAATTTGCTGCAAACAAATTTTTTGCAAACAATTTGGTGCAAAGATTTGCTACAAACCATTTGCTGCAAACAAAATTGCTGCACACAATTTGCTATAAACAGTTTGCTACAACCAATGTGCTACAAACAATTTGCTGCCAACAATTTTGCTGCAAACAATTTGCTGCAAATAATTTGCCAGAAACAGTTTGCTTCAAACAATGCAAACAATTTGCTGCAAACAAATTAGCTGCAAACAATTTGCTACAAATAATTGCTACAAACAATTTCCTACAAACAAATTTGCTGCAAACAATTTTGCTGCTGCAAATTTCCTACAAAATTTTCTACAAACAATTTGCTGCAAACAAATTTTCTACAAACAAATTGCTACAAACATCTAGGAAAATTTTGCTGCAAACAATTTTCTGCAAACAATTTGCTGCAAACAAATTTGCTGCATACAATTTGCTGTAAAAATTGGCTCAAACAAATTCACTGCAAACCAATTTGCTGCAAACAAATTTGCTACAAACAATTTGCTGCAAACAAATTTGCTGCAAACAATTGCAAATTGCAACAGATCGAAGATTTTGTTCGGTGTCCGAAAGCACACAAAAATAGACTTCTTCAGCAAACAATTTGAAGCAAGTCGATTGCAAACAATTTCCTACAAACATTTAACTGCAAAGAATTTGCTGCAAACAATTTGCTAGAAAGAGTTTGCTACAAACAATGTGCTTCAAACAATTTGCAGCAAACATATTTGCTGCAAACAAATTTGCTGCAAACAATTTTCTGCAAACAAATTTGCTGCAAACAAATTTGCTGCAAACAATTTGCTACAAACAGTTTGCTACAAAGAATGTGCTAAAAACAAATTTGCTGCAAACAAATTTTCTACAAATAAATTGCTACAAACATCTAGGTGCAAACAATTTTGCTGCAAACAAATTTCTGCAAACAAATTTGCTACAAACAATTTGCTACAAACAATTTACTGCAAACAATTTGCTGCAAGCAATTTGATACAAACCATTTGCTGCAAACAAAGTTGCTTCAAACAATTTGGTTGCAAACAAAATTGCTGAAAACAATTTGCTACAAACAATTTCCTACAAACAAATTTGCTGCAAACAATTTGCTACAAACAATTTGCTGCAAAGAAATTTGCTGCAAACAATTTGCTGCAAACAATTTGCTGCAAACAATTTGCTGCAAACAATTTGATACAAACCATTTGCTGCAAAAACAAAATTTTGGTGCTTTGCGAAACATATTTGCTGCAAACAAATTTGCTGCAAACAATTTTCTTGACAAAACAAATTTGCTGCAAACAAATTTGCTGCAAACAATTTGCTACAAACAATTTGCTACAAACAATTTGCTGCAAATAATTTGCTGCAAACAATTTGATACAAACCATTTGCTGCAAACAAATTGCTTCAAACAATTTGGTGCAAACAAAATTGCTGCAAACAAATTTGCTGCAAACAAAATTGCTGCAAACAAATTGCTACAAACATATAGGTGCAAACAATTTTGCTGCAAACAATTTGCTGCAAACAATTTGCTGCAAACAATTTGCTGCAAACAATTTGCTGCAAACAATTTGCTAGAAACAGTTTGCTACAAACAATGTGCTTCAAACAATTTGCAGCAAACAAATTGCTGCAAACAAATTTGCTGCAAACAAATTGCTGCAAGCAAATTTGCTGCAAACAATTTGCTGCAAACAATTTGCTGCAAACAAATTTGCTGCAAACAATTTGCTACAAACAGTTTGCTACAAAGAATGTGGTACAAACAAAATTGCTGCAAACAAATTTTCTACAAATAAATTGCTACAAACATCTAGGTGCAAACAATTTTGCTGCAAACAAAATTGCTGCAAACAAATTTTCTACAAATAAATTGCTACAAACATCTAGGTGCAAACAATTTTGCTGCAAACAAATTGCTGCAAACAAATTTGCTACAAACAATTTGCTACAAGCAATTTGCTGCAAACAATTTGCTGCAAGCAATTTGATACAAACCATTTGCTGCAAACAAAATTGCTGCAAACAATTTGCTGCAAACAATTTGCTACAAACAATTTGCTACAAACAGTTTGCTACAAACAAGTTGCTGCAAGCAATTTGCTACAAACAATTTGCTACAAACAATTTCCTACAAACAAATGTGCTGCAAACAAATTTGCTGCAAACAATTTGCTGCTAGCAATTTGCTACAAACCATTTGCTGCAAACAATTTGCTGCAAACAATTTGCTACAAACAGTTTGCTACAAACAATGTGCTACAAACAATTTGCTGCAAACAAATTTGCTGCAAACAATTTGCTACAAACAATTTGCTACAAACAATTTCCTACAAACAAATTTGCTGCAAACAAATTTGCTGCAAACAATTTGCTACAAACAATGTGCTACAAACAATTTGCTGCAAACAATTTGCTGCAAACAATTTGCTGCAAACAATTTGCTACAAACAATTTCCTACAAACAAATGTGCTGCAAACAAATTTGCTGCAAACAATTTGCTGCTAACAATTTGCTACAAACCATTTGCTGAAAACAAAATTGCTGCAAACAATTTGCTACAAACAATTTGCTGCAAACAAAATTGCTGCAAACAATGTGCTGCAAACAAATTTGCTGCAAACAATTTGCTGCTAGCAATTTGCTACAAACCATTTGCTGCAAACAAAATTGCTGCAAACAATTTGCTACAAACAGTTTGCTACAAACAATGTGCTACAAACAATTTGCTGCAAACAAATTTGCTACAAAAAATTTGCTACAAACAATTTGCTGCAAACAATGTGCTGCAAACAATTTGCTGCAAACAAATTTTCTACAAACAATTTGCTGCATACTAATTAGCTGCAACAAATTTGCTACAAACAGTTTGCTACAAACAGTTTGCTGCCAACAATTTTGCTGCAAACAATTTGCTGCAAACAAATTTGCTACAAACAATTTGCTGCAAACAAATTTGCTCCAAACAATTTGCTGCAAGCAAATTGCTACACACCATTTGCTGCAAACAATTTGCTACAAACAATTTGCTACAAACAATGTGCTGCAAACAAATTAGCTGCAAACAATTTGCTGCAAACAAATTTTCTGCAAACAATTTGGTGCAAGCAATTTGCTACAAACCATTTGCTGCAAACAAAATTGCTGCACACAATTTGCTATAAACAGTTTGCTACAACCAATGTGCTACAAACAATTTGCTGCCAACAATTTTGCTGCAAACAATTTGCTGCAAATAATTTGCCAGAAACAGTTTGCTTCAAACAATGTGCTTCAAACAATTTGCAGCAAACAAATTTGCTGCAAACAATTTGCTACAAATAATTAGCTACAAACAATTTCCTACAAACAAATTTGCTGCAAACAAATTTGCTGCAAACAATTTCCTACAAAAAATTTTCTACAAACAATTTGCTGCAAACAAATTTTCTACAAACAAATTGCTACAAACATCTAGGTGCAAACAATTTTGCTGCAAACAATTTTCTGCAAACAATTTGCTGCAAACAAATTTGCTGCATACAATTTGCTGCATACAAATTAGCTGCAAACAAATTCACTGCAAACCAATTTGCTGCAAACAAATTTGCTACAAACAATTTGCTGCAAACAAATTTGCTGCAAACAATTGCAAATTGCAACAAATAGACTTCTTCAGCAAACAATTTGAAGCAAGTCGATTGCAAACAATTTCCTACAAACATTTAACTGCAAAGAATTTGCTGCAAACAATTTGCTAGAAAGAGTTTGCTACAAACAATGTGCTTCAAACAATTTGCAGCAAACATATTTGCTGCAAACAAATTTGCTGCAAACAATTTTCTGCAAACAAATTTGCTGCAAACAAATTTGCTGCAAACAATTTGCTACAAACAGTTTGCTACAAAGAATGTGCTAAAAACAAATTTGCTGCAAACAAATTTTCTACAAATAAATTGCTACAAACATCTAGGTGCAAACAATTTTGCTGCAAACAAATTTCTGCAAACAAATTTGCTACAAACAATTTGCTACAAACAATTTACTGCAAATAATTTGCTGCAAGCAATTTGATACAAACCATTTGCTGCAAACAAAATTGCTTCAAACAATTTGGTGCAAACAAAATTGCTGAAAACAATTTGCTACAAACAATTTCCTACAAACAAATTTGCTGCAAACAATTTGCTACAAACAATTTGCTGCAAAGAAATTTGCTGCAAACAATTTGCTACAAGCAATTTGCTGCAAACAATTTGCTGCAAGCAATTTGATACAAACCATTTGCTGCAAACAAAATTGCTACAAACAATGTGCTTCAAACAATTTGCAGCAAACATATTTGCTGCAAACAAATTTGCTGCAAACAAATTTGCTTCAAACAAAATTGCTGGAAACAAATTGCTACAAACATATAGGTGCAAACAATTTTGCTGCAAACAATTTGCTGCAAACAATTTGCTGCAAACAATTTGCTGCAAACAATTTGCTGCAAACAATTTGCTAGAAACAGTTTGCTACAAACAATGTGCTTCAAACAATTTGCAGCAAACAATTTACTGCAAATAATTTGCTGCAAGCAATTTGATACAAACCATTTGCTGCAAACAAAATTGCTTCAAACAATTTGGTGCAAACAAAATTGCTGCAAACAAATTTGCTTCAAACAAAATTGCTGGAAACAAATTGCTACAAACATATAGGTGCAAACAATTTTGCTGCAAACAATTTGCTGCAAACAATTTGCTGCAAACAATTTGCTGCAAACAATTTGCTGCAAACAATTTGCTAGAAACAGTTTGCTACAAACAATGTGCTTCAAACAATTTGCAGCAAACAAATTGCTGCGAGCAAATTTGCAGCAAACAAATTGCTGCAAGCAAATTTGCTCCAAACAATTTGCTGCAAACAAATTTGCTGCAAACAATTTGCTACAAACAGTTTGCTACAAAGAATGTGGTACAAACAAAATTGCTGCAAACAAATTTTCTACAAATAAATTGCTACAAACATCTAGGTGCAAACAATTTTGCTGCAAACAAAATTGCTGCAAACAAATTTGCTACAAATAAATTGCTACAAACAATCTAGGTGCAAACAATTTTGCTGCAAACAAATTGCTGCAAACAAATTTGCTACAAACAATTTGCTACAAGCAATTTGCTGCAAACAATTTGCTGCAAGCAATTTGATACAAACCATTTGCTGCAAACAAAATTGCTGCAAACAATTTGCTGCAAACAATTTGCTACAAACAATTTGCTACAAACAGTTTGCTACAAACAAGTTGCTGCAAGCAATTGGCTACAAACAATTAGCTACAAACAATTTCCAAAAACAAATGTGCTGCAAACAAATTTGCTGCAAACAATTTGCTGCTAGCAATTTGCTACAAACCATTTGCTGCAAACAATTTGCTGTAAACAATTTGCTACAAAAAGTTTGCTATAAACAACGTGCTACAAACAATTTGCAGCAAACAAATTTGCTGCAAACAATTTGCTACAAACAATTTGCTACAAACAATTTCCTACAAACAAATTTGCTGCAAACAAATTTGCTGCAAACAATTTGCTACAAACAATGTGCTACAAACAATTTGCTGAAAACAAATTTGCTGCAAACAATTTGCTGCAAACAATTTGCTGCAAGCAATTGGCTACAAACAATTTGCTACAAACAATTTCCTACAAACAAATTTGCTGCAAACAATTTGCTACAAACCATTTGCTACAAACAATTTGCTACAAACAAATTTGCTGCAAACAAATTTGTTGCAAACAATTTGCTGCAAACAATTTGCTACAAACCATTTGCTGCAAACAAATTTGCTGCAAACAATTTGCTACAAACAAATTGCTGCAAACAAATTTGCTACAAACAATTTGCTGCAAACAAATTTGCTGCAAACAATTTGCTGCAAACAATTTGCTACAAACAATTTGCTACAAACAATTTGCTACAAACAATTTGCTGCAAACAATTTGCTACAAACCATTTGCTACAAACAATTTGCTACAAACAAATTTGCTGCAAACAAATTTGTTGCAAACAATTTGCTGCAAACAATTTGCTACAAACCATTTGCTGCAAACAATTTGCTGCAAACAATTTGCTACAAAAAGTTTGCTACAAACAATGTGCTACAAACAATTTGCTGCAAACAAATTTGCTGCAAACAATTTGCTGCAAACAATTTGCTGCAAACAATTTGCTACAAACAAATTTGCTGCAAACAAATTTGCTGCAAACAATTTGCTACAAACAATTTGCTACAAACAATTTGCTGCAAACAAATTTGCTGCAAACAATTTGCTGCAAACAATTTGCTGCAAACAATTTGCTACAAACAATTTGCTACAAACAATTTCCTACAAACAAATGTGCTGCAAACAAATTGCTACAAACAGTTTGCTACAAACAATGTGCTACAAACAATTTGCTGCAAACAAATTTGCTGCAAACAATTTGCTACAAACAATTTGCTACAAACAATTTGCTACAAACAAATTTGCTGCAAACAAATTTGCTACAAACAGTTTGCTACAAACAATGTGCTACAAACAATTTGCTGCAAACAAATTTGCTGCAAACAATTTGCTGCAAACAATTTGCTACAAACAATTTGCTACAAACAATTTGCTGCAAACAAATAAGCTGCAAACAATTTGCTGCAAACAAATTTGCTGCAAACAATTTGCTACAAACAATTTGCTACAAACAATTTGCTGCAAACAATTTGCTACAAACAGTTTGCTACAAACAATGTGCTACAAAAAAATTTGCTACAAACAATTTTCTGCAAACAATTTGCTACAAACAATTTGCTACAAACAATTTGCTGCAAACAATTTGCTGCAAACAAATTTGCTGCAAACAATTTGCTACAAACAATTTGCTACAAACAATTTGCTACAAACAATTTGCTGCAAACAAATTTGCTGCAAACAAATTTGCTGCAAACAATTTGCTGCAAACAATTTGCTGCAAACAAATTTGCTGCAAACAATTTGCTACAAAAAGTTTGCTACAAACAATGTGCTACAAACAATTTGCTGCAAACAAATTTGCTGCAAACAATTTGCTGCAAACAATTTGCTACAAACAATTTGCTGCAAACAAATTTGCTGCAAACAATTTGCTGCAAACTAATTTGCTGCAAACAAATTTGCTGCAAACAATTTGCTACAAACAAATTTGATGCAAACAATTTGCTGCAAAAAATTTGCTGCAAACAAATTTGCTACAAACAATTTGCTGCAAACAAATTTGCTGCAAACAATTTGCTGCAAACAATTTGCTGCAAACAATTTGCTGCAAACAATTTGCTGCAAACAATTTGCTACAAACAATTTGCTACAAACACAAAAATTTGCTGCAAACAAATTTGCTGCAAACAATTTGCTGCAAACAATTTGCTACAAACAATTTGCTGCAAACAATTTGCTACAAACCATTTGCTGCAAACAAAATTTGCTACAAACAATTTGCTGCAAACAATTTGCTACAAACAATTTGCTGCAAACAAATTTGCTACAAACAATTTGCTGCAAACAATTTGCTACAAACAATTTGCTGAAAAACAATTTGCTGCAAACAATTTGCTGCAAACAATTTGCTGCAAACAATTTGCTGCAAACAATTTGCTACAAACAATTTGCTACAAACAAATTGCTACAAACAAATTTGCTGCAAACAATTTGCTGCAAACAAATTTGCTGCAAACAATTTGCTACAAACAATTTGCTACAAACAATTTGCTGCAAACAATTTGCTGCAAACAATTTGCTGCAAACAATTTGCTACAAACAATTTGCTACAAACAATTTGCTGCAAACAAATTTGCTGCAAACAAATTTGCTGCAAACAATTTGCTGCAAACAAATTTGCTGCAAACAATTTGCTACAAACAATTTGCTGCAAACAATTTGCTGCAAACAATTTGCTGCAAACAATTTGCTGCAAACAATTTGCTACAAACAATTTGCTGCAAACAATTTGCTGCAAACAATTTGCTGCAAACAATTTGCTGCAAACAATGTGCTACAAACAATTTGCTGAAAACAAATTTGCTGCAAACAATTTGCTGCAAACAATTTGCTGCAAACAATTTGCTACAAACAATTTGCTACAAACAATTTCCTACAAACAAATTGCTGCAAACAAATTTGCTGCAAACAATTTGCTGCAAACAAATTTGCTGCAAACAATTTGCTACAAACAATTTGCTACAAACAATTTGCTAAACAATCAGTTTTGCTACAAACAATTTAGGTGCAAACAAATTTGCTGCAAACAATTTGCTGCAAACAAATTTGCTGCAAACAATTTGCTACAAACAGTTTGCTGCAAACAAATTGCTACAAACATTTAGGTGCAAACAATTTTGCTGCAAACAATTTGCTGCAAACAATTTGCTGCAAACAATTTGCTACAAACAATTTGCTGCAAACAAATTTGCTGCAAACAATTTGCTGCAAACAATTTGCTACAAACCATTTGCTGCAAACAAAATTTCTGCAAACAATTTGCTGCAAACAAATTTGCTGCAAACAATTTGCTGCTAACAATTTGCTACAAACAATTTGCTGACAAACAAATTGCTGCAAACAATTTGCTACAAACAGTTTGCTACAAACAATTTGCTACAAACAATTTGCTGCAAACAAATTTGCTGCAAACAATTTGCTGCAAACAAATTTGCTGCAAACAATTTGCTGCAAGCTATTGGCTACGAAAAGTTTGCTACAAACAATGTTCTACAAACAATTTGCTGCAAACAAATTGCTACAAACAATTTGCTACAAACAATTTGCTACAAACAATTTGCTGCAAACAAATTGCTACAAACAATTTGCTGCAAACAAATTGCTACAAACATTTAGGTGCAAACAATTTTGCTGCAAACAATTTGCTGCAAACAATGTGCTACAAACAATTTGCTGAAAACAAATTTGCTGCAAACAATTTGCTGCAAACAATTTGCTGCAAGCAATTGGCTACAAACAATTTGCTACAAACAATTTCCTACAAACAAATGTGCTGCAAACAAATTTGCTGCAAACAATTTGCTGCTAGCAATTTGCTACAAACCATTTGCTGAAAACAAAATTGCTGCAAACAATTTGCTGCAAACAATTTGCTGCAAACAATTTGCTACAAACCATTTGCTGCAAACAAATTGCTACAAACATTTAGGTGCAAACAATTTTGCTGCAAACAATTTGCTGCAAACAATGTGCTACAAACAATTTGCTGCAAACAAATTTGCTGCAAACAATTTGCTACAAACAATTTGCTACAAACAGTTTGCTACAAACAATGTGCTACAAACAATTTGCTGCAAACAAATTTGCTGCAAACAATTTGCTGCAAACAATTTGCTACGAACAATTTGCTACGAACAATTTGCTACAAACAATTTGCTGCAAACAAATAAGCTGCAAAAAATTTGCTGCAAACAAATTTGCTGCAAACAATTTGCTACAAACAATTTGCTAAAAACAATTTGCTGCAAACAAATTTGCTGCAAACAATTTGCTGCATACAAATTTGCTCCAAACAATTTGCTGCAAGCAAATTGCTACAAACAATTTGCTGCAAATAAAACTGCTGCACACAATTTGCTACAAACAGTTTGCTACAAACAATTTGCTGCAAACAATTTGCTACAAACAATTTGCTACAAACAATTTGCTGCAAACAATTTGCTGCAAACAAATGTGCTACAAACAATTTTCGCAAACAAATTTGCTGCAAACAATTTGCTACAAACAATTTGCTACAAACAATTTGCTACAAACAATTTGCTGCAAACAAATTTGCTGCAAACAATTTGCTGCAAACAATTTGCTACAAACAATTTGCTGCAAACAAATTGCTACAAACAATTTGCTGCAAACAAAATTGCTGCAAACAATTTGCTACAAACAGTTTGCTACAAACAATTTGCTCCAAACAATTTGCTACAAACAATTTGCTACAAACAATTTGCTGCAAACAATTTGCTGCAAACAATTTGCTACAAACAATTTGCTGCAAACAAATTTGCTGCAAACAATTTGCTACAAACAATTTGCTACAAACCATTTGCTGAAAACAAAATTGGTGCAAACAATTTGCTGCAAACAATTTGCTGCAAACAATTTGCTACAAACCATTTGCTGCAAACAAATTGCTACAAACAATTTGGTGCAAACAATTTTGCTGCAAACAATTTGCTGCAAACAATGTGCTACAAACAATTTGCTGCAAACAAATTTGCTGCAAACAATTTGCTACAAACAATTTGCTACAAACAGTTTGCTACAAACAATGTGCTACAAACAATTTGCTGCAAACAAATTTGCTGCAAACAATTTGCTGCAAACAATTTGCTACAAACAATTTGCTACAAACAATTTGCTACAAACAATTTGCTGCAAACAATTTGCTAAAAAAATTTGCTGCAAACAATTTGCTGCAAACAATTTGCTACAAACAATTTGCTACAAACAATTTGCTGCAAACAAATTTGCTACAAACAATTTGCTGCAAACAAATTTGCTGCAAACAATTTGCTGCAAGCAATTTGCTACAAACAATTTGCTGCAAATAAAACTGCTGCACACAATTTGCTACAAACAGTTTGCTACAAACAATGTGCTCCAAACAATTTGCTACAAACAATTTGCTACAAAAAATTTGCTGCAAACAAATTTGCTGCAAACAATTTGCTACAAACAATTTGCTAAAAACAATTTGCTGCAAACAAATTTGCTGCAAACAATTTGCTGCATACAAATTTGCTCCAAACAATTTGCTGCAAGCAAATTGCTACAAACAATTTGCTGCAAATAAAACTGCTGCACACAATTTGCTACAAACAGTTTGCTACAAACAATGTGCTCCAAACAATTTGCTACAAACAATGTGCTACAAACAAATTTGCTGCAAACAATTTGCTGCAAACAAATTTGCTCCAAACAACTTGCTGCAAACAATTTGCTACAAACAGTTTGCTACAAACAATGTGCTGCAAACAAATTTTCTGCAAACAATTTGCTGCAAACAAATTTGCTCCAAACAATTTGCTGCAAACAATTTGCTACAAACAATTTGCTGCAAAACAATTGCTGCACACAATTTGCTACAAACAATTTGCTACAAACAATGTGCTACAAACAATTTGCTGAAAACAAATTTGCTGCAAACAATTTGCTGCAAACAATTGGCTGCAAACAATGTGCTACAAACAATTTGCTGAAAACAAATTTGCTGCAAACAATTTGCTACAAACAGTTTGCTGCAAACAAATTGCTACAAACATTTAGGTGCAAACAATTTTGCTACAAACAGTTTGCTGCAAACAAATTGCTACAAACATTTAGGTGCAAACAATTTGACTGCAAACAATTTGCTGCAAACAATGTGCTACAAACAATTTGCTGAAAACAAATTTGCTGCAAACAAATTTGCTGCAAACAATTTGCTGCTAGCAATTTGCTACAAACCATTTGCTGAAAACAAAATTGCTGCAAACAATTTGCTGCAAACAATTTGCTACAAACAATTTGCTGAAAACAAATTTGCTGCAAACAATTTGCTGCAAACAATTTGCTGCAAACAATTGGCTACAAACAATTTGCTACGCAAACAATTTCCTACAAACAAATGTGCTGCAAACAAATTTGCTGCAAACAATGTGCTACAAACAATTTGCTGCAAACAATTTTGCTGCAAACAATTTGCTACAAACAGTTTGCTACAAACAATGTGCTACAAACAATTTGCTACAAACCATTTGCTGCAAACAAAATTTCTGCAAACAATTGCTGCAAACAAATTTGCTACAAACAATTTGCTACAAACAATTTGCTGCAAACAAATTTGCTGCAAACAATTTGCTGCAAACAATTTGCTGCAAACAATTTGCTGCAAGCAAATTGCTACAAACAATTTGCTGCAAATAAAATTGCTGCACACAATTTGCTGCAAACAATTTGCTACAAACAATTTGCTAAAAACAATTTGCTGCAAACAAATTTGCTGCAAACAATTTGCTACAAACAGTTTGCTAAAAACAATGTGCTACAAACAATTTGCTACAAACAATTTGCTACAAACAATTTGCTGCAAACAATTTGCTACAAACAGTTTGCTACAAACAATGTGCTACAAACAATTTGCTGCAAACAAATTTGCTGCAAACAATTTGCTGCAAACAATTTGCTACGAACAATTTGCTACAAACAATTTGCTACAAACAATTTGCTGCAAACAAATAAGCTGCAAACAATTTGCTGCAAAGAAATTTGCTGCAAACAAATTGCTACAAACAATTTGCTGCAAACAATTTGCTGCAAACAATTTGCTGCAAACAATTTGCTACAAACAGTTTGCTACAAACAATGTGATACAAACAATTATATATAAAAAAATGTTCTGCAAACAATTTGCTACAAACAGTTTGCTACAAACAATGTGCGACAAACAATTTGCTGAAAACAAATTTGCTGCAAACAATTTGCTGTAAACAATTTGCTACAAAAAGTTTGCTATAAACAATGTGCTTCAAACAATTTGCAGCAAACAAATAAGCTGCAAACAATTTGCTGCAAACAAATTTGCTGCAAACAATTTGCTACAAACAATTTGCTACAAACAATTTGCTGCAAACAGTTTGCTAAAAACAATGTGCGACAAACAATTTGCTGCTAACAATTTTGCTGCACACAATTTGCTACAAACAGTTTGCTACAAACAATGTGCTACAAACAATTTGCTACAAACAATTTGCTACAAACAATTTGCTGCAAACAATTTGCTACAAACAGTTTGCTACAAACAATGTGCTACAAACAATTTGCTACAAACAATTTGCTACAAACAATTTGCTGCAAACAATTTGCTACAAACAGTTTGCTACAAACAATGTGCTACAAACAATTTGCTGCAAACAAATTTGCTGCAAACAATTTGCTGCAAACAATTTGCTGCAAACAAATTTGCTGCAAACAATTTGCTGCAAACAATTTGCTGCAAGCAAATTGCTACAAACAATTTGCTGCAAATAAAACTGCTGCACACAATTTGCTACAAACAGTTTGCTACAAACAATGTGCTACAAACAATTTGCTACAAACAATTTGCTACAAACAATTTGCTGCAAACAATTTGCTACAAACAGTTTGCTACAAACAATGTGCTACAAACAATTTGCTGCAAACAAATTTGCTGCAAACAATTTGCTGCAAACAATTTGCTACAAACAATTTGCTACAAACAATTTCCTACAAACAAATTTGCTGCAAACAATTTGCTGCAAACAATTTGCTGCAAACAATTTGCTGCAAGCAAATTGCTACAAACAATTTGCTGCAAATAAAACTGCTGCACACAATTTGCTACAAACAGTTTGCTACAAACAATGTGCGACAAACAATTTGCTACAAACAATTTGCTACAAACAATTTGCTGCAAACAATTTGCTACAAACAGTTTGCTACAAACAATTTGCTGAAAACAAATTTGCTGCAAACAATTTGCTGTAAACAATTTGCTGCAAACAATGTGCTAAAAACAATGTGCTACAAACAATTTGCTACAAACAATTTGCTACAAACAATTTGCTGCAAACAATTTGCTACAAACAGTTTGCTACAAACAATGTGCTACAAACAATTTGCTGCAAACAAATTTGCTGCAAACAATTTGCTGCAAACAATTTGCTACGAACAATTTGCTACGAACAATTTGCTACAAACAATTTCCTACAAACAAATTTGCTGCAAACAATTTGCTACAAACAGTTTGCTAAAAACAATGTGCTACAAACAATTTGCTGCAAACAAATTTGCTGCAAACAATTTGCTGTAAACAATTTGCTACAAAAAGTTTGCTATAAACAATGTGCTTCAAACAATTTGCAGCAAACAAATAAGCTGCAAACAATATGCTGCAAACAAATTTGCTGCAAACAATTTGCTACAAACAATTTGCTACAAACAATTTGCTGCAAACAAATTTGCTGCAAACAATTTGCTGCAAACAAATTTGCTCCAAACAATTTGCTGCAAGCAAATTGCTACAAACAATTTGCTGCAAATAAAACTGCTGCACACAATTTGCTACAAACAGTTTGCTACAAACAATGTGCGACAAACAATTTGCTGCTAACAATTTTGCTGCACACAATTTGCTACAAACAGTTTGCTACAAACAATGTGCTCCAAACAATTTGCTACAAACAATTTGCTACAAACAATTTGCTGCAAACAATTTGCTGCAAGCAAATTGCTACAAACAATTTGCTGCAAATAAAATTGCTGCACACAATTTGCTACAAACAGTTTGCTACAAACAATGTGCGACAAACAATTTACTGCTAACAATTTTGCTGCACACAATTTGCTACAAACAGTTTGCTACAAACAATGTGCTACAAACAATTTGCTACAAACAATTTGCTACAAACAATTTGCTGCAAACAATTTGCTACAAACAGTTTGCTACAAACAATGTGCTACAAACAAATTTGCTGCAAACAATTTGCTGCAAACAAATTTGCTCCAAACAATTTGCTGCAAGCAAATTGCTACAAACAATTTGCTGCAAATAAAATTGCTGCACACAATTTGCTACAAACAGTTTGCTACAAACCATTTGCTACAGACAAAATTTCTGCAAACAATGTGCTGCAAACAAATTTGCTACAAACAATGTGCTACAAACAATTTGCTGCAAACAAATTTGCTGCAAACAATTTGCTGCAAACAAATTTGCTCCAAACAATTTGCTGCAAGCAAATTGCTACAAACAATTTGCTGCAAATAAAATTGCTGCACACAATTTGCTACAAACAGTTTGCTACAAACAATGTGCGACAAACAATTTGCTGCTAACAATTTTGCTGCACACAATTTGCTACAAACAGTTTGCTAAAAACAATGTGCTACAAACAATTTGCTACAAACAATTTGCTACAAACAATTTGCTGCAAACAATTTGCTACAAACAGTTTGCTACAAACAATGTGCTACAAACAATTTGCTGCAAACAAATTTGCTGCAAACAATTTGCTGCAAACAATTTGCTACGAACAATTTGCTACGAACAATGTGCTACAAACAAATTTGCTGCAAACAATTTGCTGCAAACAAATTTGCTCCAAACAACTTGCTGCAAACAATTTGCTACAAACAGTTTGCTACAAACAATGTGCTACAAACAAATTTGCTGCAAACAATTTGCTGCAAACAAATTTGCTCCAAACAACTTGCTGCAAGCAAATTGCTACAAACAATTTGCTGCAAATAAAATTGCTGCACACAATTTGCTACAAACAGTTTGCTACAAACAATGTGCGACAAACAATTTGCTGAAAACAAATTTGCTGCAAACAATTTGCTGCAAGCAATTGGCTGCAAACAATGTGCTACAAACAATTTGCTGAAAACAAATTTGCTGCAAACAATTTGCTACAAACAGTTTGCTGCAAACAAATTGCTACAAACATTTAGGTGCAAACAATTTTGCTACAAACAGTTTGCTGCAAACAAATTGCTACAAACATTTAGGTGCAAACAATTTTGCTGCAAACAATTTGCTGCAAACAATGTGCTACAAACAATTTGCTGAAAACAAATTTGCTGCAAACAAATTTGCTGCAAACAATTTGCTGCTAGCAATTAGCTACAAACCATTTGGTGAAAACAAATTTGCTGCAAACAATGTGCGACAAACAATTTGCTGCTAACAATTTTGCTGCACACAATTTGCTACAAACAGTTTGCTAAAAACAATGTGCTGCAAACAATTTGCTACAAACAATTTGCTACAAACAATTTGCTGCAAACAATTTGCTACAAACAATTTGCTGAAAACAAATTTGCTGCAAACAATGTGCGACAAACAATTTGCTGCTAACAATTTTGCTGCACACAATTTGCTACAAACAGTTTGCTAAAAACAATTTGCTGCAAACAATGTGCTACAAACAATTTGCTGAAAACAAATTTGCTGCAAACAATGTGCGACAAACAATTTGCTGCTAACAATTTTGCTGCACACAATTTGCTACAAACAGTTTGCTACAAACAATGTGCTACAAACAATTTGCTACAAACCATTTGCTGCAGACAAAATTTCTGCAAACAATGTGCTGCAAACAAATTTGCTACAAACAATGTGCTACAAACAATTTGCTGCAAACAAATTTGCTGCAAACAATTTGCTGCAAACAATTTGCTGCAAGCAATTGGCTACAAACAATTTGCTACGAACAATTTCCTACAAACAAATGTGCTGCAAACAAATTTGCTGCAAACAATGTGCGACAAACAATTTGCTGCTAACAATTTTGCTGCACACAATTTGCTACAAACAGTTTGCTACAAACAATGTGCTACAAACAATTTGCTACAAACCATTTGCTGCAGACAAAATTTCTGCAAACAATGTGCTGCAAACAAATTTGCTACAAAACAATTTGCTACAAACAAATTTGCTGCAAACAATTTGCTGCAAACAAATTTGCTGCAAACAATTTGCTGCAAACAAATTTGCTCCAAACAATTTGCTGCAAGCAAATTGCTACAAACAATTTGCTGCAAATAAAATTGCTGCACACAATTTGCTACAAACAGTTTGCTACAAACAATGTGCGACAAACAATTTGCTGCTAACAATTTTGCTGCACACAATTTGCTACAAACAGTTTGCTAAAAACAATGTGCTACAAACAATTTGCTACAAACAATTTGCTACAAACAATTTGCTGCAAACAATTTGCTACAAACAGTTTGCTACAAACAATGTGCTACAAACAATTTGCTGCAAACAAATTTTCTGCAAACAATTTGCTGCAAACAATTTGCTACGAACAATTTGCTACGAACAATTTGCTACAAACAATTTGCTGCAAACAAATAAGCTGCAAACAATTTGCTGCAAACAAATTTGCTGCAAACAATTTGCTACAAACAATTTGCTGCAAACAATTTGCTGCAAACAATTTGCTGCAAACAATTTGCTACAAACAGTTTGCTACAAACAATGTGATACAAACAATTATATATAAAAAAATGTTCTGCAAACAATTTGCTACAAACAGTTTGCTACCAACAATGTGCTACAAACAATTTCCTACAAACAAATTTGCTGCAAACAATTTGCTACAAACAGTTTGCTAAAAACAATGTGCTACAAACAATTTGCTGCAAACAAATTTGCTGCAAACAATTTGCTGTAAACAATTTACTATAAAAAGTTTGCTATAAACAATGTGCTACAAACAATTTGCAGCAAACAAATTAAAATTTGCTGCAAACAAATTTGCTGCAAACAATTTGCTACAAACAATTTGCTACAAACAATTTGCTGCAAACAAATTTGCTGCAAACAATTTGCTGCAAACAAATTTGCTCCAAACAATTTGCTGCAAGCAAATTGCTACAAACAATTTGCTGCAAATAAAACTGCTGCACACAATTTGCTACAAACAGTTTGCTACAAACAATGTGCGACAAACAATTTGCTGCTAACAATTTTGCTGCACACAATTTGCTACAAACAGTTTGCTACAAACAATGTGCTACAAACAATTTGCTACAAACAATTTGCTACAAACAATTTGCTGCAAACAATTTGCTGCAAACAATTTGCTACAAACAGTTTGCTACCAACAATGTGCTACAAACAATTTCCTACAAACAAATTTGCTGCAAACAATTTGCTACAAACAGTTTGCTAAAAACAATGTGCTACAAACAATTTGCTGCAAACAAATTTGCTGCAAACAATTTGCTGTAAACAATTTACTACAAAAAGTTTGCTATAAACAATGTGCTTCAAACAATTTGCAGCAAACAAATAAGCTGCAAACAATTTGCTGCAAACAAATTTGCTGCAAACAATTTGCTACAAACAATTTGCTACAAACAATTTGCTGCAAACAAATTTGCTGCAAACAATTTGCTGCAAACAAATTTGCTCCAAACAATTTGCTGCAAGCAAATTGCTACAAACAATTTGCTGCAAACAAAACTGCTGCAAACAATTTGCTACAAACAGTTTGCTACAAACAATGTGCGACAAACAATTTGCTGCTAACAATTTTGCTGCACACAATTTGCTACAAACAGTTTGCTACAAACAATGTGCTACAAACAATTTGCTACAAACAATTTGCTACAAACAATTTGCTGCAAACAATTTGCTGCAACCAAATTGATACAAACAATTTGCTGCAAATAAATTGCTACAAACAATTTGCTGCAAATAAAATTGCTGCACACAATTTGCTACAAACAGTTTGCTACAAACAATGTGCGACAAACAATTTACTGCTAACAATTTTGCTGCACACAATTTGCTACAAACAGTTTGCTACAAACAATGTGCTACAAACAATTTGCTAAAAACAATTTGCTATAAACAATTTGCTGCAAACAATTTGCTACAAACAGTTTGCTACAAACAATGTGCACACAAACAATTTGCTGCAAGCAATTGGCTGCAAGCAATTGGCTGCAAACAATGTGCTACAAACAATTTGCTGAAAACAAATTTGCTGCAAACAAATTTGCTGCAAACAATTTGCTGCTAGCAATTAGCTACAAACCATTTGGTGAAAACAAAATTGGTGCAAACAATTTGCTGCAAACAATGTGCTACAAACAATTTGCTGAAAACAAATTTGCTGCAAACAATTTGCTGCAAGCAATTGGCTACAAACAATTTGCTACGAACAATTTCCTACAAACAATTTGCTGCAAACAATTTGCTGCAAACAAATTTGCTGCAAACAATTTGCTACAAACAGTTTGCTACAAACAAATTTGCTGCAAACAATTTGCTGCTAGCAATTAGCTACAAACCATTTGGTGAAAACAAAATTGGTGCCAACAATTTGCTGCAAACAATGTGCGACAAACAATTTGCTGCTAACAATTTTGCTGCACACAATTTGTTACAAACAGTTTGCTACAAACAATGTGCTACAAACAATTTGCTACAAACCATTTGCTGCAGACAAAATTTCTGCAAACAATGTGCTGCAAACAAATTTGCTACAAACAATGTGCTACAAACAATTTGCTACAAACAATTTGCTGCAAACAATTTGCTACAAACAGTTTGCTACAAACAATGTGCTACAAACAATTTGCTGCAAACAAATTTGCTGCAAACAATTTGCTGCAAACAATTTGCTACAAACAATTTGCTACGAACAATTTGCTACAAACAATTTGCTGCAAACAAATAAGCTGCAAACAATTTGCTGCAAACAAATTTGCTGCAAACAATTTGCTACAAACAATTTGCTGCAAACAATTTGCTGCAAACAATTTGCTGCAAACAATTTGCTACAAACAGTTTGCTACAAACAATGTGATACAAACAATTTCCTACAAACAAATTTGCAGCAAACAATTTGCAAAAAACAGATTGCTAAAAACAATGTGCTACAAACAATTTGCTGCAAACAAATTTGCTGCAAACAATTTGCTGTAAACAATTTGCTACAAAAAGTTTGCTATAAACAATGTGCTTCAAACAATTTGCAGCAAACAAATTTGCTGCAAACAATTTGCTACAAACAATTTGCTACAAACAATTTCCTACAAACAAATTTGCTGCAAACAAATTTGCTGCAAACAATTTGCTACAAAAAGTTTGCTACAAACAATGTGCTACAAACAATTTGCTGCAAACAAATTTTCTACAAACAAATTGCTACAAACATCTAGGTGCAAGCAATTTTGCTGCAAACAATTTGCTGCAAACAATTTGCTACAAACAATTTGCTACAAACAGTTTGCTACAAACAATGTGCTACAAACAATATGCTGCAAACAAATTAGCTGCAAACAATTTGCTGCAAACAATTTGCTACGAACAATTTGCTACAAACAATTTGCTGCAAACAAATAAGCTGCAAACAATTTGCTGCAAACAAATTTGCTGCAAACAATTTGCTACAAACAATTTGCTACAAACAATTTGCTACAAACAGTTTGCTACAAACAATGTGCTACAAACAATTTGCTGCTAACAATTTTGCTGCACACAATTTGCTACAAACAGATTGCTACAAACAATGTGCTACAAACAATTTGCTACAAACAATTTGCTACAAACAATTTGCTACAAACAGTTTGCTACAAACAATGTGCTACAAACAATTTGCTGCAAACAAATTAGCTGCAAACAATTTGCTGCAAACAATTTGCTACAAACAATTTGCCACAAACAATGTGCTACAAACAATATGCTGCAAACAAATTAGCTGCAAACAATTTGCTGCAAACAATTTGCTACGAACAATTTGCTACAAACAATTTGCTGCAAACAATTTGCTGCAAACAATTTGCTGCAAACAAATTTGCTACAAACAATTTGCTACAAACAATTTGCTACAAACAATTTGCTGCAAACAATTTGCTACAAACAGTTTGCTACAAACAATGTGCTACAAACAATATGCTGCAAACAAATTAGCTGCAAACAATTTGCTGCAAACCATTTGCTACGAACAATTTGCTACAAACAATTTGCTGCAAACAAATAAGCTGCAAACAATTTGCTGCAAACAAATTTGCTGCAAACAATTTGCTACAAACAATTTGCTACAAACAATTTGCTGCAAACAATTTGCTGCAAACAATTTGCTACAAACAATGTGATACAAACAATTATATATAAAAAATTGTCTGCAAACAATTTGCTGCTAACAATTTTGCTGCAAACAATTTGCTACAAACAGTTTGCTTCAAACAATGTGCTACAAGCAAATTGCTACAAACAATTTGCTGCAAACAATTTGATACGAACAATTTGCTACAAACAATTTGCTGCAAACAAATAAGCTGCAAACAATTTGCTGCAAACAAATTTGCTGCAAACAATTTGCTACAAACAATTTGCTACAAACAATTTGCTGTAAACAATTTGCTACAAACAATTTGCTGCAAACAATTTGCTTCAAACAATTTGCTACAAACAATTTGCTGCAAACAATTTGCTGCAAACAATTTGCTACAAAAAATTTGCTACAAACAAATTTGCTTAAAAAATTTGCTGCAAACAATTTTGCTGCAAAAAACAATTTGCTGCAAACAAATTGCTGCAAACAATTTGCTACAAACAATTTCCTACAAACAAATGTGCTGCAAACAAATTTGCTACAAACAATGTGCTACAAACAATTTGCTGCAAACAAATTTGCTACAAACAATTTGCTGTAAACAATTTGCTACAAAAAGTTTGCTATAAACAATGTGCTACAAACAATTTGCTGCAAACAAATTTTCTACACACAAATGTGCTGCAAACAAATTTGCTGCAAACAATTTGTTGCTAGCAATTTGCTACAAACAGTTTGCTACAAACAATTTGCTGCAAACAAATTGCTACAAACAAATTTGCTGCAATCAATTTGCTACAAACAGTTTGCTACAAACAATGTGCTACAAACAATTTCCTACAAACAAATGTGCTGCAAACAAATTTGCTGCAAACAATTTGCGGCAAACAAATTTGCTCCAAACAATTTGCTGCAAGCAAATTGCTACAAACAATTTGCTGCAAACAAAATTGCTGCACACAATTTGCTACAAACAGTTTGCTACAAACAATGTGCGACAAACAATTTGCTGCTAACAATTTTGCTGCACACAATTTGCTACAAACAGTTTGCTACAAACAATGTGCTACAAACAATTTGCTACAAACAATTTGCTACAAACAATTTGCTGCAAACAATTTGCTACAAACAGTTTGCTACAAACAATGTGCTACAAACAATTTGCTGCAAACAAATGTGCTGCAAACAATTTGCTGCAAACAATTTGCTGCAAACAATTTGCTACGAACAATTTGCTACAAACAATTTGCTGCAAACAAATAAGCTGCAAACAATTTGCTGTAAACAAATTTGCTGCAAACAATTTGCTACAAACAATTTGCTGCAAATAATTTGCTACAAACAATGTGATACAAACAATTATATATAAAAAAATGTTCTGCAAACAATTTGCTACAAACAGTTTGCTACCAACAATGTGCTACAAACAATTTCCTACAAACAAATTTGCTGGAAACAATTTGCTTCAAACAGTTTGCTAAAAACAATGTGCTACAAACAATTTGCTGCAAACAAATTTGCTGCAAACAATTTGCTACAAAAAATTTCCTACAAACAAATTTGCTGCAAACAATGTGCTACAAACAATTTGCTGCAAACAAATTTGCTACAAACAATTTGCTATAAACAATTTGCTGCAAACAAAATTGCTGCAAACAAAATTGGTGAAAAAATTTGCTGCAAACAATTTGCTACAAACAATTTGCTACAAACAATTTCCTACAAACAAATTTGCAGCAAACAAATTTGCTGCAAACAATTTGCTACAAAAAGTTTGCTGCAAACAATGTGCTACAAACAACTTGCAGCAAACAAATTTGCTGCAAACAATTTGCTACAAACAATTTGCTACAAACAATTTCCTACAAACAAATTTGCTGCAAACAAATTTTCTACAAACAAATTGCTACAAACATCTAGGTGCAAGCAATTTTGCTGCAAACAATTTGCTGCAAACAATTTGCTACAAACAATTTGGTGCAAACAAATTTGCTGCATTCAATTTGCTGCATACTAATTAGCTGCAAACAAATTTGCTACAAATAATTTGCTGCAAACAGATTTGCTGCAAACAATTTGCTGCAAACAGTTTGCTGCAAACAATTTGCTGCAAACAATTTGCTACAAACAATTTGCTACAAACAATTTCCTACAAACAAATTTGCTGCAAACAATTTGCTACAAACAAAGTTGCTGCAAACAATTTGCTGCAAACAATTTGCTACAAACAATTTGCTAAAAAAAATTTCCTACAAACAAATTTGCTGCAAACAATTTGCTACAAACAATTTGCTGCAAACAATTTGCTGCAAACAAATTTGCTGCAAACAATTTGCTGCAAACAAATTTGCTCCAAACAATTTGCTGCAAGCAAATTGCTACAAACCATTTGCTGCAAAAAATTTGCTTCAAACAATTTGCTACAAACAATTTGCTGCAAACGAATTTGCTGCAAACAAATTTGCTACAAACAATTTGCTACAAACAATTTTCTACAAGCAATTTGCTGCAAACAAATTTTCTACAAACGAATTGCTACAAACATCTAGGTGCAAACAATTTTGCTGCAAATAATTTTCTGCAAACAATTTGCTGCAAACAAATTTGCTGCATTAAAATTAGCTGCAAATAAATTCACTGCAAACAATTTGCTGCAAATAAATTTGATGTAAACAATTTGCTGCAAACAATTTTGCTGCAAACAAATTTCTGCAAACAAATTTGCTACAAACAATTTGCTACAAACAATTTGCTGCAAACAATTTGCTGCAAGCAATTTGCTACAAACCATTTGCCGCAAAAAAAATTGCTGCACACAATTTGCTACAAACAGTTTGCTACAAACAATGTGCTACAAACAATTTGCTGCTAACAAAATTGCTGCAAACAATTTGCTGCAAACAATTTGCTAGAAACAGATTGCTACAAACAATGTGCTTCAAACAATTTGCAGCAAACAAATTTGCTGCAAACAATTTGCTACAAATAATTTGCTACAAACAATTTCCTACAAACAAATTTGCTGCAAACAAATTTTCTACAAATAAATTGCTACAAACATCTAGGTGCAAACAATTTTGCTGCAAACAAATTGCTGCAAACAAATTTGCTACAAACAGTTTGCTACAAACAATGTGCTACAAACAATTTGCTGCAAACAATTTGCTGCAAACAATTTGCTGCAAACAAATTTGCTGCAAACAATTTGGTGCAAACAATTTGCTACAAACAGTTTGCTATTAACAATTTGCTACAAACAATTTGCTACAAACAATTTCCCACAAACGATTTCCTACAAACAATTTGCTACAAACAATTTGTTGCAAACAAATAAGCTGCAAACAAATTTGCTCCAAACAATTAGCTGCAAGCAAATTGCTACAAACCATTTGCTGCAAACAAAATTGCTGCAAACAATTTGCTACAAACAATTTGCAACAAACAATTTGCTACAAACAAATGTGCTACAAACAATATTGCTGCAAACAAATTGCTGCAAACAATTTGCTACAAACAGTTTGCTACAAACAATTTGCTACAAACAATTTGCTGCAAACAAATTTGCTACAAACAATTTGCTACAAACAATTTGCTGCAAACAATTTGCTACAAACAATTTGCTGCATAAACAAATTTGCTGCAAACAAATTTGCTGCAAACAATTTGCTGCAAACAAATTTGCTGCAAACAATTTGCTGTAAACAATTTGCTACAAAAAAAAACAATTTGCTACAAACAAATTTGCTGCAAACAAATTTGCTGCAAACAATTTGCTCACAAACAAATTTGCTGCAAACAAATTTGCTGCAAACAATTTGCTACAAATAGTTTGCTACAAACAATTTGCTACAAACAATTTGCTGCAAACAAATTTTCTACAATTTGCTACAAACAATTTGGGTGCAAACAATTTTGCTACAAACAATTTGCTGCAAACAAATTTGCTGCAAACAATTTGCTACAAACAATTTGCTACAAACAATTTGCTACAAACAATTTGCTGCAAACAATTTTGCTGCAAACAATTTGCTACAAACAGTTTGCTACAAACAATGTGCTACAAACAATTTGCTACAAACAATTTGCTACAAACAATTTGCTGCAAACAATTTGCTACAAACAGTTTGCTACAAACAATTTGCTACAAACAATTTGCTGCAAACAAATTAGCTGCAAACAATTTGCTGCAAACAATTTGCTACAAACAATTTGCTACAAACAAACAAACAATTTGCTGCAAACAAATTTGCTGCAAACAATTTGCTGCAAACAAAATTGCTGCAAACAATTTGCTACAAACAGTTTGCTACAAACAATTTGCTACAAACAATTTGCTGCAAACAAATTTGCTACAAACAAATTTGCTACAAACAATTTGGTACAAACAAATTTGCTGCAAACAATTTGCTACAAACAATTTGCTACAAACAAATTTGCTGCAAACAATTTGCTACAAACAGTTTGCTACAAACAATGTGCTACAAACAATTTGCTGCAAACCAATTTTCTGCAAACAATTTGCTGTAAACAATTTGCTACAAACAATTTGCTACAAACAATTTCCTACAAACAAATTTGCTGCAAACAAATTTGCTGCAAACAATTTGCTACAAACAGTTTGCTACAAACAATTTGCTACAAACAATTTGCTGCAAACAATTTGCTGCAAACAATTTGCTGCAAACAATTTGCTGCAAACAAATTTGCTGCAAACAATTTGCTACAAAAAGTTTGTTACAAACAATGTGCTACAAACAATTTGCTGCAAACAATTTGCTGCAAACAATTTGCTGCAAGCAATTGGCTACAAACAATTTGCTACAAACAAATTTGCTGCAAACAATTTGCTGACAAACAATTTGCTACAAACAATTTGCTACAAACAAATTTGCTGCAAACAATTTGCTGCAAACAAATTTGCTACAAACAATTTGCTACAAACAATTTGCTACAAACAATTTGCTACAAACAATTTGCTACAAACAATTTCCTACAAACAATTTGCTGCAAACAAATTTGCTGCAAACAATTTGCTGCTACAAACAATTTGCTACAAACAATTTGCTGCAAACAAATTTGCTACAAACAATTTGCTGCAAACAATTTGCCACAAACAATTTGCTGCAAACAAATTGCTGCAAACAATTTGCTGCAAACAATTTGCTACAAACAATTTGCGACAAACAATTTTGCTACAAACAATTTGCTGCAAACAATTGGCTACAAACAATTTGCTACAAACAATTTCCTACAAACAAATTTGCTACAAACAATTTGCTGCAAACAAATTTGCTGCAAACAATTTGCTGCAAACAAAATTGCTGCAAACAATTTGCTACAAACAGTTTGCTACAAACAATGTGCTACAAACAATTTGCTGCTAAACAATTTGCTGCAAACAATTTGCTACAAACAATTTGCTACAAACAAAATTGCTACAAACAATTTGCTGCAAACAAATTTGCTGCAAACAATTTGCTGCTACAAACAATTTGCTACAAACAATTTGCTACAAACAAATTTGCTGCAAACAATTTGCTGCAAACAAATTTGCTGCAAACAATTTGCTGCAAACAATTTTGCTACAAACAATTTGCTACAAACAATTTGCTACAAACAATTTGCTGCAAACAAATTTGCTGCAAACAATTTGCTACAAACAATTTGCTGCAAACAATTTGCTGCAAACAATTTGCTGCAAACAAATTTGCTGCAAACAATTTGCTGCAAACAAATTTGCTGCAAACAATTTGCTACAAACAATTTGCTGCAAACAATTTGCTACAAACAATTTGCTGCAAACAAATTTGCTGCAAACAATTTGCTGCAAACAATTTGCTACAAACAATTTGCTACAAACAATTTGCTACAAACAAATTTGCTGCAAACAATTTGCTGCAAACAATTTGCTGCAAACAATTTGCTACAAACAATTTGCTACAAACAATTTGCTGCAAACAATTTGCTGCAAACAAATTTGCTGCAAACAATTTGCTGCAAACAATTTGCTACAAACAATTTGCTACAAACAATTTGCTGCAAAACAATTTGCTGCAAACAATTTGCTGCAAACAATTTGCTGCAAACAATTTGCTGCAAACAATTTGCTGCAAACAATTTGCTGCTGCAAACAAATTTGCTACAAACAATTTGCTGCAAACAATTTGCTGCAAACAATTTGCTACAAACAATTTGCTGCAAACAATTTGCTGACAAACAAATTTGCTGCAAACAATTTGTTGTGCAAACAATTTGCTACAAACAATTTGCTGCAAACAATTTGCTACAAACAAATTTAACAATTTGCTGAAAAACAAATTTGCTGCAAACAATTTGCTGCAAACAATTTGCTGCAAACAATTTGCTGCAAACAATTTGCTGCAAACAATTTGCTGCAAACAATTTGCTGCAAACAATTTGCTGCAAACAATTTGCTGCAAACAATTTGCTACAAACAATTTGCTACAAACAATTTGCTGCAAAACAATTTGCTGCAAACAATTTGCTACAAACAAATTTGCTACAAACAATTTGCTGCAAACAATTTGCTACAAACAATTTGCTGCAAACAATTTGCTACAAACAATTTGCTGCAAACAAATTGCTACAAACAATTTGCTGCAAACAATTTGCTGCAAACAATTTGCTGCAAACAATTTGCTACAAACAATTTGCTACAAAACAATTTGCTGCAAACAAATTTGCTGCAAACAATTTGCTGCAAACAATTTGCTGCAAACAATTTGCTACAAACAATTTGCTGCAAACAAATTTGCTGCAAACAATTTGCTGCAAACAATTTGCTACAAACAATTTGCTACAAACAATTTGCTGCAAACAAATTTGCTACAAACAATTTGCTGCAAACAAATTTGCTTTGCTGCAAACAAACAATTTGCTGCAAACAATTTGCTGCAAACAAATTTGCTGCAAACAATTTGCTGCAAACAATTTGCTACAAACAATTTGCTACAAACAATTTGCTACAAACAATTTTCTGCAAACAATTTGCTGCAAACAAACAAACAGTTTGCTACAAACAATTTGCTGCAAACAAATTTGCTGCAAACAATTTGCTGCAAACAATTTGCTACAAACAATTTGCTACAAACAATTTCCTACAAACAAATGTGCTGCAAACAAATTTGCTGCAAACAATTTGCTGCTAACAATTTGCTACAAACAGTTTGCTACAAACAATTTGCTGCAAACAAATTTGCTGCAAACAATTTGCTGCAAGCAATTTGCTACAAACAATTTGCTACAAACAATTTCCTACAAACAAATGTGCTGCAAACAAATTTGCTGCAAACAATTTGCTGCTAGCAATTTGCTACAAACAGTTTGCTACAAACAATTTGCTGCAAACAAATTGCTACAAACAATTTGCTGCAAACAAATTGCTACAAACAATTTGTTGCAAACAAATTGCCACAAACAATTTGCTGCAAACAAATTGCTACAAACATTTAGCTGCAAACAATTTGCTACAAACAATTTGCTGCAAACAAATTTGCTGCAAACAATTTGCTACAAAAAATTTGCTGCAAACAAATTTGCTGCAAACAATTTGCTGCAAGCAATTGGCTACAAACAATTTGCTACAAACAATTTCCTACAAACAAATGTGCTGCAAACAAATTTGCTGCAAACAATTTGCTGCTAGCAATTTGCTACAAAAAGTTTGCTACAAACAATTTGCTGCAAAACAAATTGCTACAAACAATTTGCTGCAAACAAATTGCCACAAACAATTTGCTGCAAACAAATTGCTGCAAACAATGTGCTACAAACAATTTGCTGAAAACAAATTTGCTGCAAACAATTTGCTGCAAACAATTTGCTGCAAACAATTTGCTGCAAGCAATTTCCTACAAACAATTTGCTACAAACAATTTCCTACAAACAAATTTGCTGCAAACAATTGGCTACAAACAATTTGCTGCAAACAAAGTTGCTGCAAACAATTTGCTACAAACAATTTGCTGAAAACAAATTTGCTGCAAAGAATTTGCTGCAAGCAATTGGCTTCAAACAATTTGCTGCAAACAATTTGCTGCAAACAATGTGCTACAAACAATTTGCTGAAAACAAATTTGCTGCAAAGAATTTGCTGCAAGCAATTTGCTACAAACAATTTGCTAAAAACAATTTGCTACAAACAAATTTGCTGCAAACAAATTTTCTGCAAACAATTTGCTACAAACCATTTGCTGCAAACAAATTTGCTGCAAACAATTTGCTGCAAACAATTTGCTGCAAACAATTTGCTGCAAACAATTTGCTACAAACCATTTGCTGCAAACAAAATTTCTGCAAACAATTTGCTGCAAACAAATTTGCTGCAAACAATTTGCTGCAAACAATTTGCTACAAACCATTTGCTGCAAACAATGTGCTACAAACAATTTGCTGCAAACAAATTTGCTGCAAACAATTTGCTGCAAACAATTTGCTACAAACAGTTTGCTATAAACAATGTGCTTCAAACAATTTGCAGCAAACAAATTAGCTGCAAACAAAATTGCTGCAAACAATTTGCTGCAAACAATTTGCTACAAACAGTTTGCTACAAACAATGTGCTACAAACAATAAGCTGCAACAAATTTGCTACAAACAGTTTGCTACAAACCATTTGCTGCCAACAAATTAGCTGCAAACAAAATTGCTGCAAACAATTTGCTGCAAACAATTTGCTGCAAACAATTTGCTGCAAACAATTTGCTACAAACAATGTGCTACAAACAATTTGCTGCAAACAAATTTTCTACAAACAATTTGCTGCAAACAATTTGCTGCAAACAATTTGCTACAAACAATTTGCTACAAACCATTTGCAGCAAACAAAATTTGCTGCAAACAATGTGCTGCAAACAAATTTGCTACAAACAATTTGCTGCAAACAAATTTGCTGCAAAAAATTTGCTGCAAACAAATTTGCTGCAAACAATTTGCTGCAAGCCATTTGCTACAAACAGTTTGCTATAAACAATTTGCTGCAAACAATTTGCTGCAAACAAATTTGCTGCAAACAAAATTGCTGCAAACAATTTGCTGCAAACAATTTGCTACAAACAGTTTGCTACAAACAAATTTGCTACAAACAATTTGCTGCAAACAAATTTGCTGCAAACAATTTGCTGCAAACAATTTGCTACAAACCAATTTGCTACAAACCATTTGCTGCAAACAAAATTGCTGCAAACAATTTGCTGCAAACAAATTTGCTGCAAACAATTTGCTGCAAACAATTTGCTGCAAACAATTTGCTGCAAACAATTTGCTGCAAACAATTTGCTACAAACCATTTGCTGCAAACAAAATTTGCTGCAAACAATTTGCTACAAACAATTTGCTGCAAACAAATTGGCTGCAAACAATTTGCTGCAAACAATTTGCTACAAACAGTTTGCTACAAACAATTTGCTACAAACAAATTTGCTGCAAACAATTTGCTGCAAACAATTTGCTGCAAACAATTTGCTACAAACAATTTGCTGCAAACAATTTGCTGCAAACAATTTGCTGCAAACAATTTGCTGCAAACAATTTGCTACAAACAATTTGCTGCAAACAAAACTTTGCTGCAAACAATTTTGCTACAAACAATTTGCTACAAACAATTTGCTACAAACAATTTGCTGCAAACAATTTGCTGCAAACAATTTGCTGCAAACAATTTGCTACAAACAATTTGCTGCAAACAAATTTGCTACAAACAATTTGCTGCAAACAATTTGCTGCAAACAAATTAGCTGCAAACAATTTGCTGCAAACAATTTGCTACAAACAGTTTGCTACAAACAATTTGCTACAAACAATTTGCTGCAAACAAATTTGCTGCAAACAATTTGCTGCAAACAATTTGCTACAAACAATTTGCTACAAACAATTTTCTACAAACAAATTTGCTGCAAACAAATTTGCTGCAAACAATTTGCTGCAAACAATTTGCTACAAACAATTTGCTACAAACAATTTGCTGCAAACAATTTGCTGCAAACAAATTTGCTGCAAACAATTTGCTACAAACAATTTGCTACAAACAATTTGCTGCAAACAATTTGCTACAAACAATTTGCTGCAAACAATTTGCTACAAACAGTTTGCTACAAACAAATTGCTGCAAACAATTTGCTGCAAACAAATTTGCTACAAACAATTTGCTTACAAACCATTTGCTGCAAACAAATTTTCCTGCAAACAATTTGCTGCAAACAAATTTGCTGCAAACAATTTTTGCTGCAAACAATTTGCTGCAAACAATTTGCTACAAACAATTTGCTATAAACAAAATTTGTACAAACAATTTGCTGCAAACAATTTGCTGCAAACAGTTTGTATAAATTTGCTGCAAACAAAATTTGCTGCAAACAATTTGCTGCAAACAATTTGCTGCAAACAATTTGTTGCACAAACAATTTGCTACAAACAATTTGCTGCAAACAATTTGCTGCAAACAATTTGCTGCAAACAATTTGCTACAAACAATTTGCTACAAACAATTTGCTGCAAACAAATTGCTGCAAACAAATTTGCTACAAACAATTTGCTACAAACAATTTGCTGCAAACAAATTTGCTGCAAACAATTTGCTGCAAACAATTTGCTACAAACAATTTGCTACAAACAATTTGCTGCAAACAAATTGCTGCAAACAAATTTGCTACAAACAATTTGCTACAAACAATTTGCTGCAAACAAATTTGCTGCAAACAATTTGCTGCAAACAATTTGCTACAAACAGTTTGCTACAAACAATTTGCTGCAAACAAATTTGCTGCAAACAATTTGCTGCAAACAAATTTGCTGCAAACAATTTGCTGCAAACAATTTGCTACAAACAATTTGCTACAAACAAATTTGCTGCAAACAATTTGCTGCAAACAATTTGCTACAAACAATTTGCTACAAACAATTTGCTGCAAACAATTTGCTACAAACAATTTGCTGCAAAACAAATTTAACGCTGACAAACAATTTGCTGCAAACAAATTTGCTACAAACAATTTGCTACAAACAATTTGCTGCAAACAATTTGCTGCAAACAATTTGCTACGAACAATTTGCTACAAACAGTTTGCTACAAACAATTGCTAAAAACAATTTGCTGCAAACAAATTTGCTGCAAACAATTTGCTGCAAACAATTTGCTACGAACAATTTGCTACAAACAATTTGCTGCAAACAAATTTGCTGCAAACAATTTTCTGCAAACAAATTTGCTGCAAACAATTTGCTACAAACAATTTGCTACAAACAATTTGCTGCAAACAAAAGTTTGCTACAAACAATTTGCTACAAACAATTTGCTACAAACAATTTGCTGCAAACAATTTGCTACAAACAATTTGCTGCAAACAAATTGTGCTACAAACAATTTGCTGCAAACAAATTTGCTACAAACAATTTGCTACAAACAATTTGCTACAAACAATTTACAAACAATTTGCTACAAACAATTTGCTGCAAACAAATTTGCTAAAACAATTTGCTGCAAACAAATTTGCTGCAAAACAATTTGCTGCAAACAAATTTGCTGCAAACAATTTGCTGCAAACAATTTGCTACAAACAATTTGCTGCAAACAATTTGCTACAAACAATTTGCTACAAACAATTTGCTACAAACAATTTGCTGCAAACAAATTTGCTGCAAACAATTTGCTGCAAACAATTTGCTGCAAACAAATTTGCTGCAAACAATTTTGCTGCAAACAATTTGCTACAAACAATTTGCTACAAACAATTTGCTGCAAACAATTTGCTGCAAACAATTTGCTACAAACAATTTGCTGCAAACAATTTGCTGCAAACAATTTGCTACAAACCATTTGCTGCAAACAAAATTGCTGCAAACAATTTGCTACAAACAATTTGCTACAAACAATTTGCTGCAAACAATTTGCTGCAAACAATTTGCTGCAAACAAATTTGCTGCAAACAATTTTCTGCAAACAATTTGCTGCAAACAAATTGCTACAAACAATTTGCTGCAAACAATTTGCTGCAAACAAATTTGCTGCAAACAATTTGCTACAAACAATTTGCTACAAACAATTTGCTGCAAACAATTTGCTGCAAACAATTTGCTACAAACAATTTGCTGCAAACAAATTGCAAACAATTTGCTGCAAACAATTTGCTGCAAACAATTTGCTGCAAACAATTTGCTGCAAACAAATTTGCTGCAAACAATTTGCTACAAACAATTTGCTACAAACAATTTGCTGCAAACAATTTGCTACAAACAATTTGCTGCAAACAAATTTGCTGCAAACAATTTGCTGCAAACAATTTGCTGCAAACAATTTGCTGCAAACAATTTGCTGCAAACAATTTGCTGCAAACAATTTGCTGCAAACAAATTTGCTGCAAACAATTTGCTGCAAACAAATTTGCTGCAAACAATTTGCTACAAACAATTTGCTACAAACAATTTGCTGCAAACAAATTTGCTGCAAACAATTTGCTACAAACAATTTTGCAAAAATTGCTGCAAACAATTTGCTACAAACAGTTTGCTGAAAACAATTTGCTGCAAACAATTTGCTTGCAAACAATTTGCTGCAAACAAGTTTGCTGCAAACAATTTGCTACAAACAATTTGCTGCAAACAAATTGCTGCAAACAATTTGCTACAAACAATTTGCTACAAACAATTTGCTGCAAACAATTTGCTGCAAACAATTTGCTACAAACAATTTGCTACAAACAATTTGCTACAAACAATTTGCTGCAAACAAATTTGCTGCAAACAATTTGCTGCAAACAATTTGCTACAAACAATTTGCTACAAACAATTTGCTACAAACAATTTGCTGCAAACAAATTTGTGGCAAACAATTTGCTGCAAACAATTTGCTACAAACAATTTGCTACAAACAATTTGCTGCAAACAAATTTGCTGCAAACAATGTGCTGCAAACAAATTTGCTGCAAACAATTTGCTACAAACAATTTGCTACAAACAATTTGCTGCAAACAATTTGCTACAAACAGTTTGCTACAAACAATGTGCTACAAACAATTTGCAACAAACAAATTTGCTGCAAACAATTTGCTACAAACAATTTGCTGCAAACAAATTTTACAAACAGATTTGCTGCAAACAATTTGCTACAAACAATTTGCTGCAAACAATTTGCTGCAAACAATTTGCTGCAAACAATTTTGCTGCAAACAATTTGCTGCAAACAAATTGCTGCAAACAATTTGCTACAAACAATTTGCTGCAAACAATTTGCTACAAACAATTTGCTAGCAAACAATTTGCTACAAACAATTTTCTGCAAACAATTTTGCTGCAAACAATTTGCTGCAAACAATTTGCTACAAACAATTTGCTGCAAACAAAGTGCTGCAAACAATTTGCTACAAACAATTTGCTACAAACAATTTGCTGCAAACAATTTGCTGCAAACAATTTGCTACAAACAATTTGCTGCAAACAAATTTGCTAATTGCTGCAAACAATTTGCTGCAAACAAATTTGCTACAAACAATTTGCTGCAAAACAATTTGCTGCAAACAATTTGCTGCAAACAAATTGCTGCAAACAAATTTGCTGCAAACAATTTGCTGCAAACAATTTGCTGCAAACAAATTTGCTACAAACAATTTGCTGCAAACAAATTTGCTGCAAACAATTTGCTGCAAACAATTTGCTGCAAACAATTTGCTACAAACCATTTGCTGCAAACAAATTGCTGCAAACAATTTGCTGCTAAAACAATTTGCTGCAAACAATTTGCTACAAACAATTTGCTACAAACAATTTTCTGCAAACAATTTGCTGCAAACAATTTGCTACAAACAAAATTGCGGCAAACAGATTTGCCGCAAACAATTTGCTACAAACAATTTGCTGCAAACAATTTGCTGCAAACAATTTGCTGCAAACAATGTGCTGCAAACAAGTTTTCTGCAAACAATTTGCTGCAAGACAATTTGCTACAAACAGATTTGCTACAAACAATTTGCTACAAACAATTTGCTACAAACAAATTTGCTGCAAACAATTTGCTGCAAACAAATTTGCTGCAAACAATTTGCTACAAACAATTTGCTACAAACAATTTGCTGCAAACAAAATTGCTACAAACAATTTGCTGCAAACAAATTTGCTGCAAACAATTTGCTACAAACAATAGTTGCTACAAACAAATTTGCTGCAAACAATTTGCTACAAACAATTTGCTACAAACAATTTGCTACAAACAATTTGCTGCAAACAAATTTGCTGCAAGCAATTTGCTGCAAACAAATTTGCTGCAAACAAATTTGCTGCAAACAATTTGCTGCAAACAAATTTGCTGCAAACAATTTGCTGCAAACAATTTGCTTACAAACCATTTGCTGCAAACAAATTGCTGCAAACAATTTGCTACAAACAGGTTTGCTGCAAACAATTTGCTGCAAACAATTTGCTGCAAACAATTTGCTACAAACAATTTGCTGCAAACAAATTTGCTGCAAAACAATTTGCTGCAAACAAATTTGCTGCAAACAATTTGCTGCAAACAAATTTGCTGCAAACAATTTGCTGCAAACAATTTGCTGCAAACAATTTGCTGCAAACAATTTGCTACAAACAATTTGCTGCAAACAAAATTGCTGCAAACAATTTGCTGCAAACAGTAAAACATTTGCTGCAAACAAGTTTGCTACAAACAATTTGCTGCAAACAATTTGCTACAAACAATTTGCTACAAACAAAGTTTGCTACAAACAATTTGCTGCAAACAATTTGCTACAAACAATTTGCTACAAACAATTTGCTGCAAACAAATTTGCTGCAAACAATTTGCTGCAAACAAATTTGCTGCAAACAATTTGCTACAAACAATTTGCTACAAACAATTTCTACAAACAATTTGTTGCAAAACAATTTGCTACAAACAATTGCTACAAACAATTTGCTGCAAACAATTTGCTGCAAACAATTTGCTGCAAACAAATTTGCTGCAAACAATTTGCTGCAAACAATTTGCTACAAACAATTTGCTGCAAACAATATTGCTGCAAACAATTTCGCCAAAACAATTTGCTACAAACAATTTCCTGCAAACAATTTGCTACAAACAATTTGCTACAAACAATTTGCTGCAAACAATTTGCCGCAAACAAATTTGCTACAAACAATTTGCTGCAAAACAATTTGCTGCAAACAATTTGCTACAAACAAATTTGCTACAAACAAATTGCTGCAAACAATTTGCTACAAACAATTTGCTGCAAACAATTTGCTTTGCTGCAAAACAATTTGCTGCAAACATTTGCCTGCAAACAAATTTTGCTGCAAACAATTTGCTTGCAAACAATTTGCTACAAACCATTTGCTGCAAACAAATTTGCTGCAAACAATTTGCTGCAAACAATTTGCTGCAAAACAAATTTGCTACAAACAATTTGCTGCAAACAATTTGCTAGAAACAATTTGCTGCAAACAATTTGCTGCAAACAATTTGCTGCAAACAATTTGCTACAAACAATTTGCTGCAAACAATTTGCTGCAAACAATTTGCTGCAAACAATTTGCTGCAAACAAATTGCTGCAAACAATTTGCTGCTGCAAACAATATTCTGCAAACAATTGCTACAAACAATGTGCTACAAACAATTTGCTGCAAACAAATTTGCTGCAAACAATTTGCTGCAAACAAATTTGCTGCAAACAATTTGCTACAAACAATTTGCTACAAACAAGTTTGCTACAAACAATTTGCTACAAACAAATTTGCTGCAAACAAATTTGCTGCAAACAATTTGCTGCAAACAAATTTGCTACAAACAATTTGCTACAAACAAGTTGCTGCAAACAATTTGCTGCAAACAATTTGCACAAACAATTTGCTGCAAACAATTTGCTACAAACAATTTGCTGCAAACAATTTGCTGCAAACAAATTTGCTACAAACAATTTGCTGCAAACAAATTTGCTGCAAACAATTTGCTGCAAACAATTTGCTACAAACAATTTGCTGCAAACAATTTGCTACAAACAATTTGCTGCAAACAATTGCTACAAACAATTTGCTGCAAACAAATTTGCTACAAACAATTTGCTGCAAACAATTTGCTGCAAACAATTTGCTACAAACAATTTGCTACAAACAATTTGCTACAAACAGTTTGCTGCAAACAATTTGCTGCAAACAATTTGCTACAAACAATTTGCTGCAAACAATTTGCTACAAATAATTTGCTACGAAACAATTTGCTGCAAACAATTTTGCTGCAAACAATTTGCTGCAAACAATTTGCTACAAACATTTGCTGCAAACAAAATTGCTGCCAAACAAATTTGCTGCAAACAATTTGCTGCAAGCAATTTGCTACAAACAATTTGCTACAAACAATTTGCTACAAACAGTTTGCTGCAAACAATTTGCTGCAAACAATTTGCTGCAAACAATTTGCTGCAAACAATTTGCTGCAAACAATTTGCTACAAACAATTTGCTGCAAACAATTTGCTGCAAACAAATTGCTGCAAACAATTTGCTGCAAACAATTTGCTACAAACAATTTGCTGCAAACAAGTTTGCTGCAAACAATTTGCTGCAAACAATTTGCTGCAAACAAATTTGCTGCAAACAATTTGCTGCAAACAATTTGCTACAAACAATTTGCTACAAACAATTTGCTGCAAACAATTTGCTCAGAAACAATTTGCTACAAACAATTGCTGCTTCAAACAATTTGCTGCAAACAAATTTGCTGCAAACAATTTACAAAGTTGCTGGAAACAAATTGCTACAAACAATTAGGTGCAAACAAATTTGCTGCAAACAATTGCTACAAAATTTGCAAACAATTTTGCTGCAAACAATTTGTTGCAAACAATTTGCTACAAACAATTTGCTACAAACAATTTTGCTACAAACAATTTGCTTCAAACAATTTGCTGCAAACAAATTTGCTGCAAACAATTTGCTGCAAACAATTTGCTACAAACAATTTCCTACAAACAAATTTGCTGCAAACAAAATTGCCTGGAAACAAATTTGCTGCAAACAATTTGCTGCAAACAATTTTGCTGGAAACAAATTGCTACAAACAATTTGCTGCAAACAATTTTGCTGCAAACAATTTGCTGCAAACAATTTGCTACAAACAATTTGCTAGAAACAATTTGCTACAAACAATTTGCTACAAACAATTTGCTGCAAACAAATTTGCTGCAAACAATTTGCTGCAAACAATTTGCTACAAACAATTTGCTACAAACAGTTTGCTACAAACAATGTGCTTCAAACAATTTGCAGCAAACAAATTTGCTGCAAACAATTTGCTACAAATAATTTGCTACACACAATTTCCTACAAACAAATTTGCTGCAAACAAATTTGCTGCAAACCATTTGCTACAAACAATTTGCTACAAACAAATGGTTGCAAACAATTTGCTGCAAACAAATTTGCTGCAAACAATTTGCTGCAAACAAATTTGCTGCAAACAATTTGCTGCAAACAAATTTGCTACAAACCATTTGCTGCAAAACCATTTGCTGCAAACAAATTTGCTGCAAACAATTTGCTGCAAACAATTTGCTGCAAACAATTTGCTGCAAGCAATTTGATACAAACCATTTGCTGCAAACAAAATTGCTGCAAACAATTTGCTACAAACAATTTGCTACAAACAATTTGCTACAAACAAATTTGCTGCAAACAAAATTGCTGCAAACAAATTTGCTACAAATATTTAGTGCAAACAATTTGCTGCAAACAAATTTGCTGCAAACAATTTGCTGCAAACAAATTTGCTGCAAAACCATTTGCTGCAAACAAATTTGCTGCAAACAATTTGCTGCAAACAAATTTGCTGCAAACAATTTGCTGCAAACAATTTGCTACAAACCATTTGCTGCAAACAAAATTGCTGCAAACAATTTGCTACAAACAATTTGCTACAAACAATTTCCTACAAACAATTTGCTGCAAACAATTTTGCTGCAAACAAATTTGCTGCAAACAAATTTGCTGCAAACAATTTTGCTGCAAACAATTTGCTACAAACAATTTGCTAGAAACAGTTTGCTACAAACAATGTGCTGCAAACAATTTGCTGCAAACAAATTTGCTGCAAACAATTTGCTACAAACAATTTGCTACAAACAATTTGCTACAAACAAATTTGCTGCAAACAAAATTGCTGCAAACAAATTGCTACAAACATTTAGGTGCAAACAAAATTGCTGGAAACAAATTGCTACAAACATTTAGGGTGCAAACAATTTTGCTGCAAACAATTTGCTGCAAACAATTTGCTACAAACAATTTGCTAGAAAACAAATTTGCTACAAACAATGTGCTACAAACAATTTGCTGCAAACAAATTTGCTGCAAACAATTTGCTGCAAACAATTTGCTACAAACAATTTGCTAGAAACAGTTTGCTACAAACAATGTGCTTCAAACAATTTGCTAGCAAACAAATTTGCTGCAAACAATTTTCTACAAATAATTTGCTACAAACAATTTGCTACAAACAAATTTGCTGCAAACAAAATTGCTGGAAACAAATTGCTACAAATATTTAGGTGCAAACAATTTTGCTGCAAACAATTTGCTGCAAACAATTTGCTGCAAACAATTTGCTGCAAACAATTTGCTACAAACAATGTGCTACAAACAATTTGCTGCAAACAAATTTGCTGCAAGCAATTTGCTACAAACAATTTCCTACAAACAAAATTGCGGCAAACAGAATTGCTGCAAACAATTTGCTACAAACAATTTGCTACAAACAATTTGCTGCAAACAAATTTGTGGCAAACAATTTGCTACAAACAATGTGCTACAAACAATAAGCTGCAACAAATCTGCTACAAACAGTTTGCTACAAACCATTTGCTGCCAACAAATTAGCTGCAAACAAAATTGCTGCAAACAATTTGCTGCAAACAATTTGCTACAAACAGTTTGCTACAAACAATGTGCTACAAACAATTTGCTGCAAACAAATTTTCTTCAAACAATTTGCTGCAAACAAATTTGCTGCAAACAATTTGCTACAAACAATTTGCTACAAACAATTTGCTGCAAACAAATTTGCTGCAAACAATTTGCTGCAAACCATTTGCTACAAACAGTTTGCTATAAACAATGTGCTACAAACAATTTGCAGCAAACAAATTAGCTGCAAACAAATTTGCTGCAAACAATTTGCTGCAAACAATTTGCTACAAACAGTTTGCTACAAACAAATTTGCTACAAACAATTTGCTGCAAACAAATTTGCTGCAAACAATTTGCTGCAAACAATTTGCTACAAACCATTTGCTGAAAACAAAATTGCTGCAAACAATTTGCTGCAAACAATTTGCTACAAACCATTTGCTGCAAACAAAATTGCTGCAAACAATTTGCTGCAAACAATTTGCTGCAAACAATTTTCTGCAAACAATTTGCTGCAAACAATTTGGTGCAAACAAATTTGCTGCAAACAATTTGCTGCAAACAAATTTGCTACAAACAATTTGCTACAAACAATTTGCTGCAAACAAATTTGCTGCAAACAATTTGCTGCAAACAAATTTGCTGCAAACAATTTGCTACAAACAATTTGCTGCAAACAATTTGCTACAAACAGTTTGCTACAAACAATGTGCTACAAACAATTTGCTGCAAACAAATTTGCTGGCAAACAATTTGCTGCAAAAAATTTGCTACAAACAATTTGCTACAAACAATTTGCTGCAAACAAATTAGCTGCAAACAATTTGCTGCAAACAAATTTGCTGCAAACAATTTGCTACAAACAATTTGCTACAAACAATTTTGCTGCAAACAAATTTGCTGCAAACAAAATTGCTGCAAACAAATTGCTACAAACATTTAGGTGCAAACAAAGTTGCTGGAAACAAATTGCTACAAACATTTAGGTGCAAACAATTTTGCTGCAAACAATTTGCTGCAAACAATTTGCTACAAACAATTTGCTAGAAACAGTTTGCTACAAACAATGTGCTTCAAACAATTTGCAGCAAACAAATTTGCTGCAAACAATTTGCTACAAATAATTTGCTACACACAATTTCCTACAAACAAATTTGCTGCAAATAAAATTGATGGAAACAAATTGCTACAAATATTTAGCTGCAAACAATTTTGCTGGAAACAAATTGCTACAAACATTTAGGTGCAAACAATTTTGCTGCAAACAATTTGCTGCAAACAATTTGCTACAAACAATTTGCTAGAAACAGTTTGCTACAAACAATGTGCTACAAACAATTTGCTGCAAACAAATTTGCTGCAAACAATTTGCTGCAAACAATTTGCTACAAACAATTTGCTAGAAACAGTTTGCTACAAACAATGTGCTTCAAACAATTTGCAGCAAACAAATTTGCTGCAAACAATTTGCTACAAATAATTTGCTACACACAATTTCCTACAAACAAATTTGCTGCAAACAAAATTGCTGGAAACAAATTGCTACAAATATTTAGGTGCAAACAATTTGCTGCAAACAAATTTGCTGCAAACAATTTGCTGCAAACAAATTTGCTCCAAACAATTTGCTGCAAACAAATTTGCTGCAAAACCATTTGCTGCAAAACCATTTGCTGCAAACAAATTTGCTGCAAACAATTTGCTGCAAACAAATTTGCTGCAAACAATTTGCTGCAAGCAATTTGATACAAACCATTTGCTGCAAACAAAATTCCTGCAAACAATTTGCTACAAACAATTTGCTACAAACAATTTGCTACTAACAATTTGCTGCAAACAAATTTTCTACAAACAAATTGCTACAAATATTTAGGTGCAAACAATTTGCTGCAAACAAATTTGCTGCAAACAATTTGCTGCAAACAAATTTGCTCCAAACAATTTGCTGCAAACAAATTTGCTGCAAAACCATTTGCTGCAAACAAATTTGCTGCAAACAATTTGCTGCAAACAAATTTGCTGCAAACAATTTGCTGCAAGCAATTTGATACAAACCATTTGCTGCAAACAAAATTGCTGCAAACAATTTGCTACAAACAATTTGCTACAAACAATTTGCTACAAACAAATTTGCTGCAAACAATTTTCTGCAATCAAATTTCTGCAAACAAATTTGCTACAAACAATTTGCTGCAAACAATTTGTTACAAACAATTTGCTAGAAACAGTTTGCTACAAGCAATGTGCTTCAAACAATTTGCAGCAAACAAATTTGCTGCAAACAATTTGCTACAAATAATTTGCTACACACAATTTCCTACAAACAAATTTGCTGCAAACAAAATTGCGGGAAACAAATTGCTACAAACATTTAGGTGCAAACAAAATTGCTGGAAACAAATTGCTACAAACAATTTGCTAGAAACAGTTTGCTACAAACAATGTGCTTCAAACAATTTGCAGCAAACAAATTTGCTGCAAACAATTTTCTACAAATAATTTGCTACACACAATTTCCTACAAACAAATTTGCTGCAAACAAAATTGCTGGAAACAAATTGCTACAAATATTTAGGTGCAAACAATTTTGCTGCAAACAATTTGCTGCAAACAATTTGCTGCAAACAATTTGCTAGAAACAGTTTGCTACAAACAATGTGCTACAAACAATTTGCTGCAAACAATTTCCTACAAACAAAATTGCGGCAAACAGAATTTGCTGCAAACAATTTGCTACAAACAATTTGCTACAAACAATTTGCTGCAAACAAATTTGCGGCAAACAATTTGCTACAAACATTTTGCTACAAACAATAAGCTGCAAACAAATTTGCTACAAACAGTTTGCTACAAACCATTTGCTGCCAACAAATTAGCTGCAAACAAATTTGCTGCAAACAATTTGCTGCAAACAATTTGCTACAAACAGTTTGCTACAAACAATGTGCTACAAACAATTTGCTGCAAACAAATTTTCTTCAAACAATTTGCTGCAAACAAATTTGCTGCAAACAATTTGCTGCAAACAATTTGCTACAAACAATTTGCTGCAAACAAATTTGCTGCAAACAATTTGCTGCAAGCCATTTGCTACAAACAGTTTGCTATAAACAATGTTGCTTCAAACAATTTGCAGCAAACAAATTAGCTGCAAACAAAATTGCTGCAAACAATTTGCTGCAAACAATTTGCTACAAACAGTTTGCTACAAAAAAATTTTCTACAAACAATTTGCTGCAAACAAATTTGCTGCAAACAATTTGCTGCAAACAATTTGCTGCAAACAATTTGCTACAAACCATTTGCTGAAAACAAAATTGCTGCAAACAATTTGCTGCAAACAATTTGCTACAAACCATTTGCTGCAAATAAAATTGCTGCAAGCAATTTGCTGCAAACAATTTGCTGCAAACAATTTTCTGCAAACAATTTGCTGCAAACAATTTGCTGCAAAAATTTGCTGCAAACAATTTGCTGCAAACAAATTTGCTACAAACAATTTGCTACAAACAATTTGCTACAAACAATTTGCTGCTAACAAATTAGCTGCAAACAATTTGCTGCAAACAAATTTGCTGCAAACAATTTGCTACAAACAATTTGCTACAAACAATTTGCTGCAAACAAATTTGTGGCAAACAATTTGCTACAAACAATGTGCTACAAACAATAAGCTGCAACAAATTTGCTACAAACAGTTTGCTACAAACCATTTGCTGCCAACAAATTAGCTGCAAACAAAATTGCTGCAAACAATTTGCTGCAAACAATTTGCTACAAACAGTTTGCTACAAACAATGTGCTACAAACAATTTGCTGCAAACAAATTTGCTTCAAACAATTTGCTACAAACAATTTGCTGCAAACAAATTTGCTGCAAACAATTTGCTGCAAGCCATTTGCTACAAACAGTTTGCTACAAACAATGTGCTTCAAACAATTTGCAGCAAACAAATTAGCTGCAAACAAAATTGCTGCAAACAATTTGCTGCAAACAATTTGCTACAAACAGTTTGCTACAAACAATTTGCTACAAACAATTTGCTGCAAACAAATTTGCTGCAAACAATTTGCTGCAAACAATTTGCTGCAAACAATTTGCTACAAACCATTTGCTGAAAACAAAATTGCTGCAAACAATTTGCTGCAAACAATTTGCTACAAACCATTTGCTGCAAATAAAATTGCTGCAAGCAATTTGCTGCAAACAATTTGCTGCAAACAATTTTCTGCAAACAATTTGCTGCAAACAATTTGCTGCAAAAAATTTGCTGCAAACAATTTGCTGCAAACAAATTTGCTACAAACAATTTGCTACAAACAATTTGCTGCTAACAAATTAGCTGCAAACAATTTGCTGCAAACAAATTTGCTGCAAACAATTTGCTACAAACAATTTGCTGCAAACAATATTCTACAAACAGTTTGCTACAAACAATGTGCTACAAACAATTTGCTGCAAACAAATTTGTGGCAAACAATTAGCTGCAAACAATTTGCTACGAACAATTTGCTACAAACAATTTGCTGCAAACAAATAAGCTGCAAACAATTTGCTGCAAACAAATTTGCTGCAAACAATTTGCTACAAACAATTTGCTACAAACAATTTGCTGCACACAATTTGCTACAAACAGTTTGCTACAAACAATGTGCTACAAACAATTTGCTGCAAACAAATTTGCTGCAAGCAATTTGCTACAAACAATTTCCTACAAACAAAATTGCGGCAAACAGAATTGCTGCAAACAATTTGCTACAAACAATTTGCTACAAACAATTTGCTGCAAACAAATAAGCTGCAAACAATTTGCTGCAAACAAATTTGCTGCAAACAATTTGCTGCAAGCAATTTGATACAAACCATTTGCTGCAAACAAAATTCCTGCAAACAATTTGCTACAAACAATTTACTACAAACAATTTCCTACAAACAAATTTTCTGCAAACAAAATTGCTGTAAACAAATTGCTACAAATATTTAGGTGCAAACAATTTGCTGCAAACAAATTTGCTGCAAACAATTTGCTGCAAACAAATTTGCTCCAAACAATTTGCTGCAAACAAATTTGCTGCAAAACCATTTGCTGCAAACAAATTTGCTGCAAACAGTTTGCTGCAAACAAATTTGCTGCAAACAATTTGCTGCAAGCAATTTGATACAAACCATTTGCTGCAAACAAAATTCCTGCAAACAATTTGCTACAAACACTTTACTACAAACAATTTCCTACAAACAAATTTGCTGCAAACAATTTGCTACAAACAATTTTCTGCAATCAAATGGCTGCAAACAAATTTGCTGCAAACAATTTGCTGCAAACAATTTGCTACAAACAATTTGCTAGAAACAGTTTGCTACAAGCAATGTGCTTCAAACAATTTGCAGCAAACAAATTTGCTGCAAACAATTTGCTACAAATAATTTGCTACACACAATTTCCTACAAACAAATTTGCTGCAAACAAAATTGCTGGAAACAAATTGCTACAAACATTTAGGTGCAAACAATTTTGCTGCAAACAATTTGCTGCAAACAATTTGCTACAAACAATTTGCTAGAAACAGTTTGCTACAAACAATGTGCTACAAACAATTTGCTGCAAACAAAATTGCTGCAAACCATTTGCTACAAACAATGTGCTACAAACAATAAGCTGCAACAAATTTGCTACAAACAGTTTGCTACAAACCATTTGCTGCCAACAAATTAGCTGCAAACAAAATTGCTGCAAACAATTTGCTGCAAACAATTTGCTACAAACAGTTTGCTACAAACAATGTGCTACAAACAATTTGCTGCAAACAAATTTGTGGCAAACAATTTGCTACGAACAATTTGCTACAAACAATTTGCTGCAAACAAATAAGCTGCAAACAATTTGCTGCAAACAAATTTGCTGCAAACAGTTTGCTACAAACAATTTGCTGCTAGCAATTTGCTACAAACCATTTGCTGCAAACAAAATTGCTGCAAACAATTTGCTACAAACAGTTTGCTACAAACAATGTGCTGCAAACAATTTGCTGCAAGCAATTTGCTACAAACTATTTGCTGCAAATAAATTTGCGGCAAACAATTTGCTGCAAAACCGTTTGCTGCAAACAAATTTGCTGCAAACAATTTGCTGCAAACAAATTTGCTGGCAACAATTTGCTGCAAACAATTTGCTGCAAACAAATTTGCTGGCAACAATTTGCTGCAAACAAATTTGCTGCAAACAATTTGCTGCAAGCAATTTGATACAAACAATTTGCTGCAAACAAAATTGCTGCAAACAATTTGCTGCAAACAAATTTGTGGCAAACAATTTGGTGCAAACAATTTGCTACGAACAATTTGCTACAAACAATTTGCTGCAAACAAATAAGCTGCAAACAATTTGCTGCAAACAAATTTGCTGCAAACAATTTGCTACAAACAATTTGCTACAAACAATTTGCTGCAAACAAATTTGCTGCAAACAATTTGCTACAAACAATTTGCTGCAAACAAATTTGCTGCAAACAATTTGCTGCAAACAAATTTGCTGCAAAACCAATTGCTGCAAACAAATTTGCTGCAAACAATTTTGCTGCAAACAATTTTGCTGCAAACAATTTGCTGCAAACAATTTGCTACAAACAATTTGCTACAAACAATTTCCCACAAACAAATTTGCTGCAAACAATTTGCTACAAACAATTTGCTGCAAACAAAATTCCTGCAAACAATTTGATGCAAACAAAATTCCTGCAAACAATTTGCTGCAAACAAAGTTGCTGCAAACAATTTGCTGCAAACAATATGCTGCCAACAATTTGCTGCAAACAATTTGCTACAAACAATTTGCTACAAACAATTTCCCACAAACAAATTTGCTGCAAACAATTTGCTATAAACAATTTGCTGCTAACAATTTTGCTGCAAACAATTTGCTGCAAACAAATTTGCTGCAAACAATTTGCTGCAAACAATTTGCTGCAAACAAATTTGCTCCAAACAATTTGCTAGAAACAGTTTGCTACAAACAATGTGCTTCAAACAATTTGCAGCAAACAAATTAGCTGGAAACAAAATTGCTGGAAACAAATTGCTACAAACATTTAGGTGCAAACAATTTTGCTGCAAACAATTCGCTGCAAACAATTTGCTGCAAACAATTTGCTGCAAACAATTTGCTGCAAACAATTTGCTGCAAACAATTTGCTAGAAACAGTTTGCTACAAACAATGTGCTTCAAACAATTTGCAGCAAACAAATTTGCTGCAAGCAATTTGATACAAACCTTTTGCTGCAAACTAAATTCCTGCAAACAATTTGCTGTAAACAATTTGCTACAAACAATTTCCTACAAACAAATTTGCTGCAAACAAATTTGCTACAAACAATTTGCTGCAAACAAATTTGCTGCAAACAATTTGCTGCAAACAAATTTGCTGCAAACAATTTGCTGCAAGCAAATTGCTACAAACCATTTGCTGCAAACAATTTGCTACAAACAATTTGCTGCAAACAAATTTGCTGCAAACAATTTGCTGCAAACAAATTTGCTGCAAAACCATTTGCTGCAAACAAATTTGCTGCAAACAAATTTGCTGCAAAACCATTTGCTGCAAACAAATTTGCTGCAAACAATTTGCTACAAACAATTTGCTGCAAACAAATTTGCTGCAAACAATTTGCTGCAAACAAATTTGCTGCAAAACCATTTGCTGCAAACAAATTTGCTGCAAACAATTTTGCTGCAAACAATTTTGCTGCAAACAATTTTGCTGCAAACAATTTGCTGCAAACAATTTGCTACAAACAATTTGCTACAAACAATTTGCTGCAAACAATTTGCTACAAACAATTTGCTGCAAACAAAATTCCTGCAAACAATTTGATGCAAACAAAATTGCTGCAAACAATTTGCTGCAAACAAAGTTGCTGCAAACAATTTGCTGCAAACAATTTGCTGCAAACAATTTGCTGCAAACAATTTGCTACAAACAATTTGCTACAAACAATTTCCCACAAACAATTTTGCTGCAAACAATTTGCTACAAACAAATTTGCTGCAAACAATTTTGCTGCAAACAATTTGCTGCAAACAAATTTGCTGCAAACAATTTGCTGCAAACAAATTTGCTCCAAACAATTTGCTTGCAGCAAATTGCTACAAAACATTTGCTGCAAACAATTTGCTACAAACAATTTGCTACAACCAATTTGCTAGAAACAGTTTGCTACAAACAATGTGCTTCAAACAATTTGCAGCAAACAAATTAGCTGCAAACAAAATTGCTGAAAACAAATTGCTACAAACATTTAGGTGCAAACAATTTTGCTGCAAACAATTCGCTGCAAACAATTTGATGCAAACAATTTGCTGCAAACAATTTGCTGCAAACAATTTGCTGCAAACAATTTGCTAGAAACAGTTTGCTACAAACAATGTGCTTAAAACAATTTGCAGCAAACAAATTTGCTGCAAACAATTTGCTACAAATAATTTGCTACGCACAATTTCCTACCAACAAATTTGCTGCAGACAAATTTGCTGCAAACAATTTGCTACAAAAAGTTTGCTACAAACAATGTGCTACAAACAATTTGCTGCAAACAAATTTGCTGCAAACAATTTGCTGCAAACAATTTTTTGCAAACAATTTGCTACAAACAATTTGCTGCAAACAATTTGCTGCAAGCAATTTGCTACAAACCATTTGCCGCAAAGAAAATTGCTGCACACAATTTGCTACAAACAGTTTGCTACAAACAATGTGCTACAAACAATTTGCTGCAAACAAATTTGCTGCAAACAATTTGCTGCAAACAATTTGCTGCAAACAATTTGCTACAAACAGTTTGCTATAAACAATGTGCTTCAAACAATTTGCAGCAAACAAATTAGCTTCAAACAAAATTGCTACAAACAATTTGCTACAAACAATTTCCTACAAAAAATTTTGCTGCAAACAATTTTGCTGCAAACAATTTTGCTGCAAACAATTTGCTGCAAACAATTTGCTACAAACAATTTGCTACAAACAATTTCCCACAAACAAATTTGCTGCAAACAATTTTGCTGCAAACAATTTGCTGCAAACAATTTGCTACAAACAATTTGCTACAAACAATTTCCCACAAACAAATTTGCTGCAAACAATTTGCTACAAACAATTTGCTGCAAACAAAATTGCTGCAAACAATTTGATGCAAACAAAATTCCTGCAAACAATTTGCTGCAAACAAAGTTGCTGCAAACAATTTGCTGCAAACAATTTGCTGCAAACAAATTTGCTGCAAACAATTTGCTGCAAACAATTTGCTGCAAACAATTTGCTACAAACAATTTGCTACAAACAATTTGCTACAAACAAATTTGCTGCAAACAATTTGCTACAAACAATTTGCTGCAAACAAAATTGCTGCAAACAATTTGATGCAAACAAAATTCCTGCAAACAATTTGCTGCAAACAAAGTTGCTGCAAACAATTTGCTGCAAACAATTTGCTGCAAACAAATTTGCTGCAAACAATTTGCTGCAAACAAATTTGCTGCAAACAAATTTGCTACAAACCATTTGCTGCAAACAAAATTGCTGCAAACAATTTGCTACAAACAGTTTGCTACAAACAATGTGCTACAAACAATTTGCTGCAAACAAATCTGCTGCAAACAATTTGCTGCAAACAATTTGCTGCAAACAATTTGCTACAAACAGTTTGCTATAAACAATGTGCTTCAAACAATTTGCAGCAAACAAATTAGCTTCAAACAAAATTGCTACAAACAATTTGCTACAAACAATTTCCTACAAACAAATTTGCTGCAAACAAATTTGCTGCAAACAATTTGCTACAAAAAGTTTGCTACAAACAATGTGCTACAAACAATTTGCTGCAAACAATTTGCTACAAACAGTTTGCTATAAACAATGTGCTTCAAACAATTTGCAGCAAACAAATTAGCTGCAAACAAAATTACTGGAAACAAATTGCTACAAACATTTAGGTGCAAACAAATTTGCTGCAAACAATTTGCTGCAAGCAATTTGATACAAACCATTTGCTGCAAACAAAATTACTGCAAACAATTTGCTGCAAACAAAATTGCTGCAAACAATTTGCTGCAAACAAAGTTGCTGCAAACAATTTGCTGCAAACAATTTGCTGCAAACAAATTGCTACAAACAATTTGCTGCAAACAAATTGCTACAAACATTTAGGTGCAAACAATTTTGCTGCAAACAATTTGCTGCAAACAATGTGCTACAAACAATTTGCTGAAAACAAATTTGCTGCAAACAATTTGCTGCAAGCAATTTGCTGCAAACAATTTGCTGCAAGCAATTGGCTACAAACAATTTGCTACAAACAGTTTCCTATGCAAACAAATTTGCTGCAAACAATTTGCTACACACAGTTTGCTACAAAAAATTTGCTGCAAACAATTTGCTACAAACCATTTGCTGCAAACAAAATTGCTGCAAACAAATTTGCTGCAAACAATTTGCTACAAACAATTTGCTACAAACAATTTCCTACAAACAAATTTGCTGCAAACAAATTTGCTGCAAACAATTTGCTACAAACAGTTTGCTACAAACAATGTGCTACAAACAATTTGCTGCAAACAAATTTGCTGCAAACAATTTGCTGCAAACAATTTGCTGCAAACAATTTGCTACAAACAGTTTGCTATAAACAATGTGCTTCAAACAATTTGCAGCAAACAAATTAGCTTCAAACAAAATTGCTACAAACAATTTGCTACAAACAATTTCCTACAAACAAATTTGCTGCAAACAAATTTGCTGCAAACAATTTGCTACAAACAATGTTTGCTACAAACAATGTGCTACAAACAATTTGCTGCAAACAAATTTGCTGCAAACAATTTGCTGCAAACAATTTTCTGCAAACAATTTGCTAGAAACAGTTTGCTACAAACAATGTGCTTCACACAATTTGCAGCAAACAAATTTGCTGCAAACAATTTGCTACAAATAATTTGCTACAAACATCTAGGTGCAAACAATTTTGCTACAAACAAATTTGCTACAAACAATTTGCTACAAACAAATTTGCTCTAAACAATTTGCTACAAACAATTTCTGCAAACAAATTTGCTGCAAACAAATTTGTTGCAAACAATTTGCTACAAAAAGTTTGCTACAAACAATGTGCTGCAAACAAGTTTCTGCAAACAATTTGCTAGAAACAATTTGCTACAAACAATTTGCTACAAACAATTTGCTGCATTCAATTTGCTGCATACTAATTAGCTGCAAACAAATTTGCTGCAAACAATTTGCTACAAACAAATTTGCTGCATTCAATTTGCTGCATACTAATTAGCTGCAAACAAATTCGCTGCAAACAAATTCGCTACAAACAATGTGCTACAAACAATTTGCTGCAAACAAATTTGCTGCAACTAATTTGCTGCAAACAAATTTGCTACAAACAATTTGCTACAAACAATTTGCTACAAACAATTTGCTGCATTCAATTTGCTGCATACCAATTAGCTGCAAACAAATTTGCTGCAAACAATTTGCTACAAACAATTTGCTACACACAATTTCCTACAAACAAATTTGCTGCAAACAAATTTGCTGCAAACAATTTGCTACAAACAGTTTGCTACAAACAATGTGCTACAAACAATTTGCTGCAAACAAATTTGCTGCAAACAATTTGCTGCAAACAATTTGCTGCAAACAATTTGCTGCAAACAAATTTGCTGCAAACAATTTGCTGCAAACAAATTTGCTCTAAACAATTTGCTGCAAGCAAATTGCTACAAACCATTTGCTGCAAACAATTTGCTACAAACAATTTGCTGCAAACAAATTTGCTGCAAACAATTTGCTGCAAACAAATTTGCTGCAAAACCATTTGCTGCAAACAAATTTGCTGCAAACAATTTGCTGCAAACAAATTTGCTGCAAACAATTTGCTGCAAACAAATTTGCTGCAAACAATTTGCTGCAAGCAATTTGATACAAACCTTTTGCTGCAAACTAAATTCTGCAAACAATTTGCTGTAAACAATTTGCTACAAACAATTTCCTACAAACAAATTTGCTGGAAACAAATTTGCTACAAACAATTTGCTGCAAACAAATTTGCTGCAAACAATTTGCTGCAAACAAATTTGCTCTAAACAATTTGCTGCAAGCAAATTGCTACAAACCATTTGCTGCAAACAATTTGCTACAAACAATTTGCTGCAAACAAATTTGCTGCAAACAATTTGCTGCAAACAAATTTGCTGCAAACAAATTTGCTGCAAACAATTTGCTACAAACAATTTGCTGCAAACAAATTTGCTGCAAACAATTTGCTGCAAACAAATTTGCTGCAAAAAAATTTGCTGCAAACAAATTTGCTGCAAACAATTTTGCTGCAAACAATTTGCTGCAAACAATTTTGCTGCAAACAATTTGCTGCAAACAATTTGCTACAAACAATTTGCTACAAACAAATTTGCTGCAAACAATTTGCTACAAACAATTTGCTGCAAACAAAATTCCTGCAAACAATTTGATGCAAACAAAATTCCTGCAAACAATTTGCTGCAAACAAAGTTGCTGCAAACAATTTGCTGCAAACAATTTGCTGCCAACAATTTGCTGCAAACAATTTGCTACAAACAATTTGCTACAAACAATTTCCCACAAACAAATTTGCTGCAAACAATTTGCTACAAACAATTTGCAAACAAATTTGCTGCAAACAATTTGCTACAAATAATTTGCTACACACAATTTCCTACAAACAAATTTGCTGCAGACAAATTTGCTGCAAACAATTTGTAAAAAACAGTTTGCTACAAACAATGTGCTACAAACAATTTGCTGCAAACAAATTTGCTGCAAACAATTTGCTGCAAACAATTTGCTACAAAAAGTTTGCTACAAACAATGTGCTACAAACAATTTGCTGCAAACAATTTGCTACAAACAGTTTGCTATAAACAATGTGCTTCAAACAATTTGCAGCAAACAAATTAGCTGCAAACAAAATTGCTGGAAACAAATTGCTACAAACATTTAGGTACAAACAAATTTGCCGCAAACAATTTGCTGCAAGCAATTTGATACAAACCATTTGCTGCAAACAAAATTGCTGCAAACAATTTGCTGCAAACAATTTCCTACAAACAAATTTGCTGCAAACAAATTTGTTGCAAACAATTTGCTACAAAAAGTTTGCTACAAACAATGTGCTGCAAACAAGTTTCTGCAAACAATTTGCTAGAAACAGTTTGCTATAAACAATGTGCTTCAAACAATTTGCAGCAAACAAATTAGCTTCAAACAAAATTGCTACAAACAATTTGCTACAAACAATTTCCTACAAACAAATTTGCTGCAAACAAATTTGCTGCAAACAATTTGCTACAAAAAGTTTGCTACAAACAATGTGCTACAAACAATTTGCTGCAAACAAATTTGCTGCAAACAATTTGCTGCAAACAATTTTCTGCAAACAATTTGCTAGAAACAGTTTGCTACAAACAATGTGCTTCACACAATTTGCAGCAAACAAATTTGCTGCAAACAATTTGCTACAAATAATTTGCTACAAACATCTAGGTGCAAACAATTTTGCTACAAACAAATTTGCTACAAACAATTTGCTACAAACAAATTTGCTCTAAACAATTTGCTACAAACAATTTCCTACAAACAAATTTGCTGCAAACAAATTTGCTGCAAACAATTTGCTACAAAAAGTTTGCTACAAACAATGTGCTGCAAACAAGTTTCTGCAAACAATTTGCTAGAAACAGTTTGCTACAAACAATTTGCTACAAACAATTTGCTGCATACAATTTGCTGCAAACAATTAGCTGCAAACAAATTGCTGCAAACAATTTGCTGCAAACAATTTGCTGCACATTCAATTTGCTGCAAACAAATTGGCTGCAAACAATTTGCTACAAACAATTTGCTGCAAAACAATTTGCTAAAAAATTTGCTGCATACTAATTAGCTGCAAACAAATTCGCCGCAAACAATTTGCTACAAACAATTTGCTACAAACAATTTGCTGCATTCAATTTGCTGCATACTAATTGCTGCAAACAAATTTGCTGCAAACAATTTGTTACAAATAATTTGCTACAAGCAATTTCCTACAAACAAATTTGCTGCAAACAAATTTGCTGCAAACAATTTGCTACAAACAGTTTGCTACAAACAATGTGCTACAAACAATTTGCTGCAAACAAATTTGCTGCAAACAATTTGCTGCAAACAATTTGCTGCAAACAATTTGCTGCAAACAAATTTGCTGCAAACAATTTGCTGCAAACAAATTTGCTCCAAACAATTTGCTGCAAGCAAATTGCTACAAACCATTTGCTGCAAACAATTTGCTACAAACAATTTGCTGCAAACAATTTGCTGCAAACAATTTGCTGCAAACAAATTTGCTGCAAAACCATTTGCTGCAAACAAATTTGCTGCAAACAATTTGCTGCAAACAATTTGCTACAAACAATTTGCTGCAAACAAATTTGCTGCAAACAATTGCTGCAAGCAATTTGATACAAACCTTTTGCTGCAAACAAATTCCTGCAAACAATTTGCTGTAAACAATTTTGCTACAAACAATTTCCTACAAACAAATTTGCTGGAAACAAATTTGCTACAAACAATTTGCTGCAAACAAATTTGCTGCAAACAATTTGCTGCAAACAAATTTGCTACAAACAATTTGCTGCAAACAATTTGCTACAAACCATTTGCTGCAAACAATTTTGCTACAAACAATTTGCTGCAAACAAATTTGCTGCAAACAATTTGCTGCAAACAAATTTGCAACAAACAATTTGCTACAAACAATTTGCTACAAACAATTTGTTGCAAACAAATTTGCTGCAAACAATTTGCTGCAAACAAATTTGCTGCAAAACCATTTGCTGCAAACAATTTGCTGCAAACAATTTTTTGTTGCAAACAATTTTGTTGCAAACAATTTGTTGCAAACAAATTTGCTGCAAACAATTTGCTACAAACAATTTGCTGCAAACAATTTGCTGCAAACAATTTGTTGCAAACAAAATTCCTGCAAAACAATTTGATGCAAACAAAATTCTGCAAACAATTTGCTGCAAACAATTTGTTGCAAACAATTTGCTGCAAACAATTTGTTAACAATTTGCTCAAACAATTTGCTACAAACAATTCACAAACAAATTTGTTGCAAACAATTTCTACAAACAATTTGCAAACAAATCTGCTGTAAACAATTTGTCACAATTAATTTGTTGGCTAATAACCCTCTTCCCTCACAAACAATTTGCTTGCAGAGACAACTTGTTGCAAACAATTTGTAAAAACAGTTTGCTACAAACAATGTGCTACAAACAATTTGTTGCAAACAAATTACTGTAAACACTTTTTTACAAACAATTTGCTACAAAGAGTTTGATACAAATAATGTGCTACAAACAATTTGTTGCAAACAATTTGATACAAACAGTTTGTTATTAACAATGTGCTAATCAAACAATTTGCAGCAAACAAATTAGCTGCAAACAAAATTGCTGGAAACAAATTGTTACAAACATTTAGGTGCAAACAAATTTGCTGCAAACAATTTGCTGCAAGCAATTTGATACAAACCATTTGTTGCGAACAAAATTGTTGCAAACAATTTGTTGCAAACAGTTTGCTATAAACAATGTGCTTTTAACAATTTGCTTAAAAACAAATTAGCTTCAAACAAATTTGCTACAAACAATTTTCTTCAAACAATTTCCTACAAACAATTTGCTGAAACAAATTTGTTATGAACAATTTGTTGTAAAAAATTTGCTGAGGAAACAATCATGTTGCAAACAATTTCTGCAAACAATTTGTTACAACAAACAATTAGTTGCAAACAATTTGCTGCAAGCAATTTGCTACAAACCATTTGCCGAAAAGAAATTGTTGCACACAATTTGCTACAAACAGTTTGCTACAAACAAATTGTTGAAAACAAATTTGCTGGTAACAATTGCTGCAAACAATTTGCCGCAAACAATTTGCTGCAAGCAATTGGCCACAAACAATTTGCAACAAACAGTTTCCTACAAACAAATGAGTTGCAAACAAATTTGTTGCAAACAATTTGCTACACACAGTTTGCTACAAAAAATTTGTTGCAAACAATTTGCTACAAACAGTTTCCTACAAACAAATGTGCTAAACAAATTAGCTTCAAACAAAATTGCTACAAACAATTGCTACAAACAGTTTGCTATAAACAATGTAAGCTAAAACAATTTGCAGCAAACAAATTAGCTTCAAACAAAATTGCTACAAACAATTTGCATAAAACAATTTCCTACAAACAAATTTGCAGTAAACAAATTTGTTGCAAACAATTTGTTACAAAATTTTTTCTAATAAACAATCTGCAAACAATTGCTGCAAACGAATTTGCTGCAAACAAATTGCTACAAACAATTTGCTACAAACAATTTGCTGAGAACAATTTGTTACGAACAATTTGCTGCAAACAATTGGCTGAAACAATTTGCTACAAACAGTTTCCTACAAACAAATGTGCTGCAAACAAATTTGCTGCAAACAATTTGCTACAGACACAGTTTGCTACAAAATTTGCTGCAAACAATTTGCTACAAACCATTTGCTGCAAACAAAATTGTTATGAACAAATTTGCTGCAAAACAATTTGCTACAATAATTTGCTACACGCAATTTCCTACAAACAAATTTGCTGCAAACAAACTTGCTGCAAACAATTTGCTACAAACAGTTTGCTACAAACAATGTGCTTACAAACAATTTGCAGCAAACAAATTAGCTTCAAACAA
>JAECWX010000125.1:0-83654 GCA_018151165.1 Drosophila arawakana | reverse complement strand
AACTTGGTCAATATATATATATTCCCAGTAGGAAATTTTGCACGATAAATGTACATTTTTCGCGCTCATAACTCACACAGAAGTAGTACCAACTACACCCTGCCTAACTTCGTTTTCCCGTGGGCATGTCCATCAAAGTAACTAGGAAATTGATCTAAACCAACAGATCGTTCCGTCGTGCAGTAGCACTTTTGTGTGAGAACGCCGCTACCCCGTACAAGAGACTTTTTCACACGAGGAAATTTTTTCTAGGCGTCTACAAGTTCTGAGCAGCAAAATCAACAGCGCAATCGTTAAAAAATTATCACAAAAGTGTGAATTTCTCGCTAATGCCGAGTTCAGCAGTACAGAGTTCTGGTACTCAAATTGTAAAAAAGGGTATATTGTAATCGTTGGAATGTATGTAACAGGCAGAAGGAGGCGTGGCAGACCCCATAAAGTATATATATTCTTGATCAGCATCAATAGCCGAGTCGATATAGCAATATCCGTCTGTCCGTCTGTCCGTCCGTCCGTCCGTCCGTCCGTCCGTCCGTCTGTATGAACAAAAGGATCTCAGAGACTATAAGAGCTAGAAAAATGCTAGTGGTCTCAAATGAAAGGTACAATACCCAAGCAGTACAAGTTTGTTTTTGGTTTTTGCCACGCCCACTTTAGGGCGTTTTATTTGCATATAAAAGTAAATGTTCAGGTAAACGTAGAATGTTTTAGTACAGAACACTTTTTTGTTAGCTATGCTATCTGAACCAAATTTACACGGAAAGTGCATATCTAGGAAGTACATGTACTGACCAGTTTGATCCAAATCGGACAACTATATCGTATAGCTCCCATAGGGCCGATCGGTCGAAAATATGCTCTAAATATGAGTTAGTATGGAAAACTTTTTGCGTTAACTAAGCTATATTAATCAAACTCACACAGAATACGTCTGCCAATAATATATATATATCTGACCAAGTTTGATCCAAATCGGACAACTATATCGTATAGCTCCCATAGGGCCGATCGGTCGAAAATATGCTCTAAATATGAGTTAGTATGGAAAACTTCACCCAACGGAGATATCGAAGCCCCATAGGGCCGATCGGTCGAAAATATGCTCTAAATATGAGTTAGTATGGAAAACTTTTGCGTTAACTAAGCTATATTAATCAAACTCACACAGAATACATCTGCCAATAATATATATATACTGACCAAGTTTGATCCAAATCGGACAACTATATCGTATAGGCTCACCCCCAAACCCAATAGGAAGCCGATCGGTCGAAAATATGCTCTAAATATGAGTTAGTATGGAAAACTTTTTGCGTTAACTATGCTATATTAATCAAACTCACACAGAGTACATCTGCCAATAATATATATATACTGACCAAGTTTGATACAAATCCGACAACTATATCGTATAGCTTCCATAGGAACGATCGGTCGAAAATATGCTCTAAACATGAATTTCTATGAAAATGTTCTGTGTTTGCCAAGCTATTATATCCATCACCATTGCTAATAACAAATTGAAACTGAGTAACGGGTATCCTAAAATCGCGAGGCGACTATAGCATTCTTTCTTGTTTTGGTATACTTTGTGGGTCCATTTGTATCTGATGAAATCCTTTCGCTAAGTCAATTGTAGTGAAATACTGACATTTTTTAAGTTTGTCTAGTATATCATCCATGACTGGGATGGGATATTTATCATCGATTGTTATTTCATTTAAGTTTCGATAGTCAATAACTATACGGAATTTTTCTTTACCTGATGCGTCACGTTTCTTTGGCACAATCCAAATTGGTGAGCAATAAGGTGATTTTGATTTACGTATTATACCTTGTTCAATCATTTCTTTGATTTGTTTTTCGACTTCTTCGTCGAATGTTTGCGCATACTTGTATGGACGCTTTTGGATTGGGTCTTCGTGTTTAGTTTGGATGACATGCTTAATTGTACTGGGGAAAGTAAAATTTTCACTTTCTTTGTACTGAATGTCACTAAACTCGAAAAGAATTTTGGTCAGTTTGCATTTTTCTTTATCGTTTAGATGTTCTAATCGGAATTGATTTGTTACATTTAATTCATTATTGATAGCGTAATTTACTGCTATGTCGTTTGTTTTGGGCGGATCAAGGCATTGAAATGCGGTCTTGTCCTTGACAGAATTCTCACGGTCATATCTCATTGAAAATAGATGATCGTTTAGAATAACTGTTTTTTGTTTGTAGTCAATTTTTGCTTCACAGGGCATAGTTTACTAGGGGCAAAAGATACGCAATTCTTTAATTGAACAATACCATTTATTGTTTGTACGTTCAATTGACAAGTTTTTGTAGGAAATTTTAAAAAGTTTTCTTTAATTAGATTTATGGATGAACCTGTGTCAATTACACAGTTAAAATTTTGTCCATTCATAACTAATCTGATGAAGGGATTGGTTCTTCGTTGTCCGAGGCTTCTTGATGAAAATTTTCTGATGTGTCCATTTTAGAATGGCCACTAGTTTCTCTCTGTCTTTTATGAGAATGATTGGGAGGTCTTTGACTCTGAGTTTGGTAATTCATTGGGTTTTGTGATCTAGCTTGATCGAGGTTTTGTTTGAATTCTTTATGTAATGCCTCAGCATTTTCTTTTGGTTTATGATTTGAGTTAGCGTTATTTGAATAATTTGGAGTAGGGTAATAATTCTGGTTACTTCCCTTTCCACGGTTTTCAGTGCTTTGTGTTTTATTTGTTTTAGAATTGTCATTGCTTTGGTTATTACGTTCGTTATAACCATTTTCGTACAATCCTTCGCGTTGAGCTACTTGTTTTAATTTTGAAACTGTTGTAATGTCATACCGTGCTAATGTCATAAAAATTCGGTCCGGTAATTTTTTGGTAATAACGTCTTTAATAGTATTATTCATTGCATTAGTGTACAATAGAGTGTTCTGGACCTGATTCTCTAACATTAACTTATTGGATATTACAAAAGATTTATACTCTAGATCTTCAACAAACTTACGGATACTATTATTAAAGTTGGTGTTATAAAGACGTCGTAAAAGCTCTTCATACGGAGTCTGTGTTTTGAATTCGTCGATGAGGGCGCTCCTTAACTCTCCCCAGGTTGTGGCTGCTGTCAGCTGCGACACTCGTTGTGCGGATCCGGTGGTCTGCATCTCGATTGCTCCGAATAGGACACTATGTTGTCTCACATCCTGTGTTGGATATAACTGCATGATAAAATCAATCCTCCTTATGAATGCGGTTAGTTCCACGGTTTTTCCGTCGAATACTGGCACTTGTCGAATCTGTCCAAGCGCTTGTTTCAGATGTATTTCTGATAGTTCCATTGGTGGGTTGGTTGCCATGGTGTTGTTGTAGATTTGTTTTATTTGTTGGCAATTGTCACTTCAGGTTTTTGTTTAACTGTCACTTTTTGTTTTAATTGTCACTTTTGTTGAATTATAAGAGACTTACGTTTACAGGGATCAATAAATTGATGTGTAAAGCCCAGATATAAGCACTTTAATTACAGTTGTTCAAATAGTCCAGAGGATCTATTTTTTGGTTGAACACTGTTTGGTGTTTTGCGCGGTTTTTCTTTTAATAGCAATTATCTTTGGTGGCGGTCGCACATTTAAATATGGGCCACGACTGATAATTGGGTTATGAGTCACACACGCTTAGGTTCTTTGGCGGATATTAAGATAATAGTTTTTCCAAAATTGTAATGTTTTAACCGTTTCCTTGCCGCGGAAAATTCGCGTGCTCGAATCCTAGAAATTCCTTGGTCGTACAAGGATTTCTTTTCAATGGATTGAAAATAAAGGACGATTACTTATTACGAGGATATTTATTATCAATATCCTACCGGCTGCGCCAATAAGATGTTTCGACACTTAGCTTATTAAAAAAATATAAACTTTATTTAACAAACTCGAAACTACGGAGTACAAAACTAGACTACTTATCCTATGTTCTGATGACGTTAAGCAAACCTCAATTTGGAGCTTTCATTTATTGGACTTTGGACTCTTTGAGCTTTTAGCTCTTATGTAAACAGAGAAAGATCTCGATCTTGAAGAGATTGAGAGTGTTCGGCTAGGATTTGTTTAACGTCAGCAGTTTTAACCCCAATGATGGGAATAACGATTCTGGCGAATTGTTTATGATATTTAATGCATTCGTGGGAAGCCAGAATTGTTATTGTCACCATTTGATTTTTTCGAAAGTGTTTACATTAGGTTCTTGTGGTGTTATTGTCACCATTTGATTTTTTGAGAGTGTTTACATTAATCTTTGGTGCGAAAGAAATCTTTGACATAAATAATAAGTGTTGTGTATGTGGTGTATGTGGTGTATGGGTTTAGGTACGTATGTATTTACATATGTCATTATATATATACTGACGAAGTTTAATCCAAATCGGACAACTATATCGTATAGCTCCCATAGGGCCGATCTGTCAAAAATACGCTCCAAATATGAATTAGGATGAAAAACTTTTGGGTTTACTAAGCTAAGTTAATCAAAGCTATCGTAACCAAATTTAGGTGTATGGTACAACTATAACTATTCTTACCAAGTTTCATCAAGATCGGAAAACTATAGCTTAGCAACTATAGCTCAGCAGTACCTGCAAATTGAGGTGTGGTGCATATGGTAGAGTGGCGACATGTGAGAATCCTGTGTCTGATACTAGGGTTCGATTGCAGCTAGCGCGTAACATTTTTTTTACTTTTTTAAATTTTAATTTAAACTATTATCTTTTTTTAAATTTGTATTTTAAAATATGAATCAGTCTACTTCTTCTTCTTTTAAGTTTGTAAGTATTTTTGTAGGCGCACTACAAGGAGTACGTGGTCTTATATAGTCGGCACGTCGACTGTAGCCTTTCTTACTTGTTAATTTCAATTCAAAATGTACATACAAAATTAAAATTTTTAAATTTCACTTGAAAATTTGAATTCAAATTGAATACAAATGCGCACTACTATGGGAGTACGGGATCTTTTACATGTTTTTAACTTGGATCACATAAATATATATAATAAGATATTTCGACCTTTGGTTTATCAAAAAAATATAAACCTTTATTCAATAAACACGAAGCTACGGAGTACAAATCTATACTACTTATCCTATGTTCTGATGACGTTAAGCAAACCTCGGTTTTGAGCTTTTATTAATTGGACTTTGGACTCATTGAGCTTTTGGCTCTTATGTAAATAGAGAGAGATCTCGATCTTGAAGAGATTGAGAGAGTTCGGCCAGGATTTGTGTAACGTCAGCAGTTTTAACCCCAATGATGGGAATAACGATTCTGGCGGATTGTTTATGATATTTAATACATTCGTGGGAAGCCAGAATAGTTATTGTCACCATTTGATTTTGCGATAGTGTTTACATTAGTTTTTTGTGGGAAACAAATCTTTAACATAAATAATAAGTGTGGTGTATGGTGTATGTAGTGTATGGGTATGAGTACGTATGTATCTACATATGTCACTTCCCCATCCTTAAGAAATCTGCCTGTCCTGAGGCGGTTAATTTTGGATATAGTGTTGGATCTATTACAATTTCTTCGATATCGTTTTCAGTTACATTTGAATATTTGATTGTATGTTTGGGGTTGATTCTTTTTTTGTTGTTATAATTAAGAATAATTTTTTGTGGAATATTTTTATATTTAAAGATAATGTATAATATAAGTATGATAGTAGTTAGAATATAGGCAACCAGGAATTCTTGTTTGTATGCGCCGGCTTTGGTGTAACCGGCAATAAACTCATTGATGAGAAAAAACCCACAGACCACCAGACTTCACGACGTGATACTTGGAAATGCTCATTAACCCTAGAACACTTATGAGTGATAAAGAAAAGGGACCGATATACATAAGGATCACAACTGACCTTTGTAAAGAAAGGCAATAAAAAAAGGATCACAACTGACCTTCGTAAAGAAAGGCAATAAAATGTGTTAACAACGATTGACAGCGGACTCAATTGAAAATGATCGGTACTGGCACACTTGTTTTGTCCTCAGATATTCGAGCTGTATGACTGCTTGTAAAACTCACCCCTAATACAGGTGGGCTGCACGTATACAGTACCTGTATACAGTAACTGGTTTACCCACCCTCCCGGTGTGCGCAACCGGTATGCGCAACCGGATTACATTTATATTTATCAATAGAAAATAAAAAGCAGAGTGAAATTAAATTCATTTTCGTAGAGTTTATTCTGTTCGCTTGTTAAAAAATTTTCGCGCGGAGCGCAAAAAAGAGAGAAAACAAGTAAGAAAGGCTACAGTCGATCGAGCCGACTGTAAAAGACCCCGTACTCCCATGGTAGTGCGCAATTGTATTCAATTTGAATTCAAATTTTCGAATGAAATTTAAAATTTTTAATTTTATATGTTCATTTAGAATTGAAATTTAAAAAAATGAATTAACAATTAAATTAACTATCAGTTGCACCACGCGCCACTTTCAAGAATTCTCCGATAATCAGCATTTACATTTTATTCTTACAAACACACATTCGTTTGAAATGATATGTATGCATGTATGTATGTATGTGTGTATTCGGCGCGGCCAGCGTCTGCCGGCAGCGCTGTCGCCACCGCGTCTGCCGGCAGCGCTGTCGCCACACAAGCATCGAAAACGTTCGAACATGTGTTTGTATGTTTCTGTCTCGCTCTAGCGCGTAAGTGATATTGCAGTTAAATAACAAACTTTGTAACGCAGTAGCTCTTTTGTTAAAAGTAGTATGATGATGGCACTTTCAGAATAGTTTGATTTTATATGTCTCTATACTTATGTTGAATTACAACACCCTACTATATGAATAAATGCCTTAAACATGGCATTAAAGTGAAAACGTTTGGTTAACTCTCAGGAGAAAAGGGGGAGTGGCAGCTCAAAATTTTTAATGGCATTGCATTAAGGATGTCTCTAGCAACCTGTTTACCAGAAATGGTGTTCCTAAGTGCCATAGTTACTGAGTTATTGGCCTAAAAGTAAATTTTTTCGAGGTGTGTCTGGTTTTTTGCTCATTGCGGGGGCGGTAAGGGGCGTGGCAACAATTTGAAATAAACTTGATCTGCTCGCGAAAATAACGGACTTTCATTCCAAATTTGGTGTCTCTAGCTTTTGTAGTTTAAAAGATCCAGGTGTTCATACGGACGGACAGACAGACAGACACACAGACGGACAGACGGACAGACGGACATTGCTATATCGACTCGGCTGTTGATGCTGATCTAGAATATATATACTTTATGGGGTCGGCCACGCCTCCTTCTGCCTGTTACGCACATTTCGCTTCTGACAAACCTAATAGACCCCTATACTCTTTTTTAGAGTACGGGGTCTAAAAAGGAAAAAAAGAAAAAAAGAGAGGGAGAACAAGTAGTTAGAATATAGGCAACCGGGAATTTCCCTCCCCCCTCCGGCGGTTCGTTTAAATTGTCTTTCTTGTTCTTTTTTTTCTATTGAGTTAAAGCACTAGCACGACACTTGGAGCTCCGATCGATGGTACGGGCTTCACAAGACGGTTCCTTTTTCCATTAAAGGGCACTTTAAAGGGGACAAGCCTGTCCTTGGAGTGGCTGGCAGAGTCACTGTGCACTCCATGATCGGGTTCCGCATCAGATATCCAAGACAGACAAAAATTGTCCGCGTATAACGCACTTCAAGGAAATAATTATGCCCGCACCAATTGCTGGCAATATCAGGCTTTGATTGCCAAAAGCAATGATGCGGGAGGGGGGAACGTATTATGCTCAACCCCCGGCTGAGAAACGAAAAAATTATTAATATGACTGATATTTGCTAAAGAAATATTCAATCGATGGCATACCTTTTATTAAGCAAAACTCAATATGCTTAAATTGTGGGCCTCCTAAGGTCCAAGTACGTCGATGGCTGCGGGTTACTCCAACGCAGCTTACAGATTGGATTGCACCAATCTAACCTTTAATACCCGACTTCGAACTTTAATAACGACACTAGCACTGACTTGGCTGGCTTCAAAGGCGGAAAAGAACGATTTTGGCCTCCAATTAGAATTTATAGCGTCCAATTCCAATGAAAAAATACAAAGCTCTCTCACCAATGTGCAAAGTTGGCTGCGCTACTTAGCAACATAATTAGCATGCGTGCGCAGCTTAGAAGCTCTCGGATAAATCTTTCGGATAATGTGCATCGAAATCAAAGCTTTTGATAATTATTGCTATTGATCAACCGTTTTGCATGTTTTGTATCTATAGGTTGCATCTTTGAAATTCTTTGACTATATGACGACCATTACAATTGTGACGCATTTCGGGAAACAGGTTATTTTGTAAAATCTCGACTAACTCTCCTTCCTCGATTTTGAGACCATACTTGTCTATCAAGGATGCTACCGAGTCATGAAACTGTACAAAAGATTCTCCCAGTTTTTGCTTTCGAGCTCTGACTAGTTCTTTACTCATAAACTCAGAACGATAGTCTTTATATTGCTGACGAAGAGCAGCACAAAATTCTGACCAAACAATACGATCAACTTGCTTGTGAAATCTCCAAAACCAATCTCGGGCTTTACCAATAAACAAGATATGCAAATGCTTACAAAGGCCCATAAAATCGCTGTCCAAAGTTTCCCTCAGTTAGAATTTTGACGCGGTAAACAAATTCTTCAACTCCAAGTCCTTCGGGGGATCCATCAAAGTGTAAATTCCACTTTTGGATAATGTCAGCCGTTTTGCGGTTGTGAATCGTCGAACTACTGGGCGAATACGCAACGGGAGTTGGGGCGAAAGATCGTTGTTCAATTATTGTAGGGCGAGAATTGATTTGCAAAGACGATATAACTCGTGTGACGGTTTGTTCGATCATTTGTTGAATAGCAGAGTAATCCACGACAGGATATTGACTAGCATTGGCAGATCGAATCGGCCTACCTCTACGACGAGTATTATTATTTCTGGGAGGAGCATTGGCATTTTGATTCGAACTATGACTTGCATCTAACCCAGAAATCACTACATCACTACCTTCCATTACCCTTTCAAGGGGAATAAAAATGATAACGTTAAGATTTTGGTTCAAGGATTTGGATAAATTTCGGGTAACCATTCTTGAACGTGATGGCGCTGCTGATGCAGCAGTTTGCTTTGGAGCCGGCGAGCAGTTGCCGATAACCAATTTTATATTTGCAGGATTTATTTCAGCATTACATTCAGGACATTCTAAATGGTGTTCAAGCCACTGTTCCAAACAAAGTTTATGGAAGTCATGTGTACAAGGCGTGCAATAACACTGCTGAGTGTTGTTCATGTCTTGCTGACAGATTCGACATAAGCTTGTAGATTTCTCCACTGATTGAGAGTTTGAAATTACTTTCTTATATTCCTTGTGTGACTTATATGTTAACATAAAGGGGTGAAAGCTATTTGATTTTAAAAACAATAAGAAGGTGTTTAAATTAGGCTATTGATACTAAAATAGCTATAGAATTATTATGAGAAAATGTTTCATACGACATAATTAATCGGCAAGGATACGCAACTTTCGGCATATGCACAAGTTTAAAACTTTACTCAAACAATCCGATTAAAACCACAGGGTATGACTTGATAGCTTTTATGGATCATTTCGATTGTGGTAGCAACATCTTTCCGAGGAACGATCAGTACCGATATTGCAGCTGGGCCAAATATTCAGTATACTGAAATTGTATCTGACAGATTCACCAACGACAATTAAAATAAATACAAAATACTAAAAACCATACGAAAAACAAAAATGAGCCTGGGTGTGGAGCATAACATATCCTTATATAGCTGATCTTAGCGCTATATTCTATTATTTTTATTTTTTTACCATTCATTTATAATTAGATAAGTGCAGCATGGAAAGTTCGGCATGGAATTCTTTCTTAGAATCTCCAGCATCGTTAACCTGTTAACAGACTTAAACCATTGTATTACTATATGCGGCAGAACGACCAAATTAATAAGTTCAACATCAGCATAAGCCTTACAAAAAAAATAAAGTAAATATCACTCAAAGGGCAGTTAAACTAACTCACGTTGCAGCTAACTGCAATTCAGTAAGTTAACAATAACACAGCTAAATGGCCATATGTTAAAAAAAAACCTCAAAACTATACCGAATCAATGAGAAAATTTAATAACTAATGCTCAATGCTAAGCATTAAAATGGATGTTATGTTAAGCTGCCCCACGTTTTGGGCGCCAAACATTTATGTAACCTTCGACCATTTATATTTTGAACGACATTCAAGACGTACAATAAACCAACATCGTCCGAGGTTCGGGCGGGAGAGGTAGCAGGGCAGGATCCACTGGTTCCCTAGCTCATTCGGGAGTGCGGGGGGGTTCGTTGCTACTTCCCGTCCTTGGTACATAAAGTTAAAGTTAGGATCCCTACAAAAGTAAAAGGGGAGCTCTACTCCCAAACATGGCAAAAATCACCATGGCCAAACAAAAAAAAAACAGGAAAACCCATCTTATTGCTAAAAGAGGCGAGGTCTATGGTGTCAGTTGACACTTGCATTCTCTACCCTACCCAACCATGATCCTTCCAAGACAGTTGAGAAAGATCCCCAAAGAGAAAGGCTTTCTACCCCATAACGTTAACAAGTCACAGGAACGTAAAAATCTAACACATCATACAATTCATCGCAGAACAGAATAAAGACAGAATGATTTGTAAAACATTATAATCTTGAATTTATTACTAATTGTAAATCAGAAACAAGGGAGCCTTCGAAAGTGAATTCTATAGCGTTATCATTGTTGATCGACAGTTGTGATGGTCAGTTTTAAAGAGCGACATAAATACATATTCTAACTCTCTTAAATTACATTGGGAGTTCTGAGCTTGTAATTCTCTTATCTTACATCGCCAGCTCTAAGCATAAAACGTTTGTAAGTTACATGTTAGACTCAAAGTTTCGCATGCATGCATAAAGCTTTTACACTATGCTTGAGTTCGTTTCGGATAAAGCTCACTCAGCGCATAGGTATCGCGAGCTTTCACTCAATTACATGTGGCAAAATATCGTACGATAATGCAGTTATTTAAGAGGTCGCTATGTCTGCAAGGGAGAAAGAATGAGTGGAATATTTTGGATAGGTGTTTTGTCTTGTTCTATTTTTCAAAAAGCAAGCAATTGAGTGGTCAGCAGCTTTTGGACATTGATACCTTTTGATCATTTAAGAAAAGTGATCGGCTCAAGCCAGAAGTGTGCAAAGTGCTGAATATAAAATTATTAAAAAGTGCAGAAACGTGGTATATTCAATAAATTATTTTATACACGTATGTATATATAATTGAATATTTTATGTGTTTAATCGAATCGAATAAATGTCGCGACACACTCTAACGACAACGTTGATGTAAAAATAAAAGACGAAGTGAGATTTTAGATTCACGACTTGTTTTATTCAATATCAACTTAAGACTAACAGATATTGGTTTAATAAATGATAAAGAAAGCTCTGTTTGAATGTTTACATTATCGAGGGCACCGCTGGTTGCTGGGCACCAAGCGTTGCTCGTTATCTCGGCTTAAGCTGGGAACAAAAATTATGCTGACTATGTGATTTGCAATCGATGCTGATCGATTGGGGAGATGCGCCGGCTAGACGGCTCTTTGTTTACAATTGTTGAATTTATTCTCAAGTGAGGCTTGGGAATGTTTATAATTGGGGATATGGAACTCTGTAGACATAATCGGGATGAATATGTCACTTCCCTCTCCTTAAGAGGCGAGCCTGTGAATCAAGGCGAGGCTGAAGGGTAAAGTTTTGGTAAATTTGATTGTGTCACTTCGATAACTGTTTCATCTGATTGCGGTGTATCTTTTTTGTGTTCGTGAATTTGTTTCTTACATTTTTTATGGATTAATATTATGGGATTAAATGATACATATTTTAAATATAACAATATGATAATGAATATAATAATAATGGTTATAATTATTGTATATGAAAAGACATTATTTTGGGATACAAGTTGTACAATGTCGTCATGATTGATAGGCTTAATTTTGATAATTTCTATTGGTGGATACAAAGGTGTTAGATCTATTTCGGGTTGTAAGTAATTGTCGCTTAAAATGATATCATTTATTTGTAGTTTACATTGATTGACATTAATAATTTTATTACCATGAATATTAAGATCTGTATTACTTTTTTGACAGTTTTGTTTTACATTTATGTTGGATATGTTCCATGTTACAATTGTATTTCGCTCTATGTACTTAATGATTTCTTTTTCGTTTATCTGCTTAAAGTTACAAATTGGTTTTGTATGAAGTAAAATTTTTGTAATACATTCATCAAATATTGGTTCATTTTTATACTCTCTGCAAGAGTATATTGGGTTTGTGCAAAAGTATGTAACAGGCAGAAGGAGGCGTGGCAGACCCCATAAAGTATATATATTATTGATCAGCATCACAAGCCGAGTCGATATAGCCATGTCCGTCTGTCCGTCTGTCCGTCTGTCCGTCTGTCTGTCTGTCTGTCTGTCTGTCCGTATGAACAAACAGATTTCAGAGATGGTAAGAGCTACAAGTTCGAGCTTGGTGTCAAACGATCAGATATTTAGTCAGTCAATACAAGAATCTTTTTTTAATTTTTGGCCACGCCCCATTCGCCCACAATAAGCAAAAAACTGGACACACCTCGTGAAAAATTGGTGTTTTCGGCAAATATCTCAGTAACTATGGCACCTACGATCACCAATTTGGGTACGGAGGTTCCTAGCGACAGCATAGTTGCATTGCCATTTAAAATTTTGGACTGCCACGCCCCCTTTTCCCACACTTGAAACAACGTTTCAAATGCCGTTTTTATGCGAACTTGTTCGTATCATACAGTATTGTAATTAACTATAATTCGTGTGGAGATTAACTATATTAAACTATCCTGAAAGGCGCATTAAAATCGGACTATAAACAAGAAAACTAGAAGCGTTACAATATTGAAAATTGAACGCAATATCAACCCATAGGTGCAAGCGAGACAGAAACACACAAGCACATGTTCGAACGTTTTCGCTGCCTGTGAGTCGGCAGCGCTGCCCGCGGAAGCTGTCTGCGCCGAATACACACATACATACATATATGCAGCATATATTGTCAAACGTACATATGCATGTGTATTCGTATGCAAACAAACAGATGTGTGTTTGATTATGCTTAGATTGTCTGTGTTTCAACATATTTTAATGCAAGTACTACGCATTGTAATATCTGGATACCGATTTTAATAATTTAATCGGGAACAAATGCAGAGAGTATTATACGGTCGGGCGTGCTCGACTGTACTTTTCTTTCTTGTTTCTATTAAAAATTTTATTATCTTTTTCAAAATAAGAGGTGGTACTGGTGTAATCGAGTTGATAGCCATCATTGTCAGGATAGGGAATGATTTTAATAGTTTTAATAGTTTGAAAGTTGATTGGGATGTGGGATACAATTAGTATGATATTATCTTGGTGATTAATCCAAGTGGAGGTTTTAATTAGTAGAATGTTTCGGTTGTCAACACTGTCAAGTCGGTCATAGGTAAGTAACTTTGGGTTGAAGAGTCCCAATCTAGACAATTGCATGCCCATTTCAATGTCTTCTACATATTCTATAAATTGTAATAATTGGTAAATAAATGTTTCTTGAAGTGTTCGTTTGTTTTGATGATCTTTAAATTGTTGCATTTCGGTATTAATTATGTTTATTATACCATTAATGTCTTGAGCTTGCACAGTATTTAAAGATAGATTTTCAATATTTTTTTCAAATTCTCGTCTGTCATTATCGTCAAGTGTGCCAAAAAGGAATTTAAATAGTGAGCCTCCAATGTTGAACAGTCCTCGTTTATTTCGATTCTCATGGTGAAAGATTATACCATTTAATTCTTGTTGTAATTTTGAATACAAATAATTGATTTGTGATGAATTTTTAAAGCTTGGAATAGTTCTACGAAAATATTCATTTGTTGTTATTATTTCAGAAACATTAATTCGTAAAGAATGGTGTTCAAATCTAGTTGGTAATTCTATGGGTTTGTCTGAAAACAATAAGTATCCGTGGTCTGTATCCAAGTTATTTATTTGAATTTGTTGAGCATGGCATATGGTAGAGAGTATGGATGACAATATGATCATGAGGAAGGGACCTGTGGAGTTTGAATTTGGTTAATCTTTTTTTTCTTTTTATTCGTGTTTTGTAATAATGTGTGGTTCTATTTTTGTTAGTAATTTGGTAATGATCGGGGTCTGTTTGAGTAACATTTTGATTGGCTTTAAATGGATTTTCTAATTTTCCTTTTTGTAACGGTCCTTTTCTGTATCTAGTATCTATTTCAAATTCTTGTCGGTCACTGTTAATTTTGTTTATAATTTTTTTCTTTTTTGTCCTGTGTATCTAAAGTTGGTTGTCCTTCATATAAGAATATGTGTGCGGGAGTTTGTCCAGTGGTGTCATGTTTAGTTTTATGATTGTAAATATAAAGGATAGTTTCCATTTTGCAGAGTTTTTTCTCTTCATCATTTAAAGTATTTATGATTCTAATTTTTTCATTGATAGTTTTGTGTAATCTTTCTATGTCCGCTATACCTGTTTTTGAAGTATTTAACTGAATTTCTACTCCCTCACTGTCAAGCCATCTTTTGATTGCTAGACTGGTAAATGCTCCGTCTCGGTCTGCCTTTAATAATATTGGTTTACCTAACTGATTAAATATGCGCATTAATGCGTTTTTGCATTCTATCCAATCTTTAGTTTTGATTTGTTCGAGAGTAGCGAATTTTGAATAAATTTCTATGCAGCTTAGATAGTGTTTACCTTCTGATGAATAAATATCTATTACGAATTTATCTCGACAATGTTCTTTTTTGGGCGTAATTTTCATTGGCATTTCTGTATTTCTATGTTCGGTTTTCGTTAAATTGCAGATATGACATTCATTAATAATGTTTTGGGTTAATAATTGACTATTGGGGAAATAATAAGTTTCACCGAAAAGTTTGTTTGTTTTTTGAATGCCTGGATGTAGGAGTTTTTCATGCGTCTTGAGAATGAGTTCTTTGAACTCTGCGTATGAACTTATATTTTTCAGAAGAATAAGGCTTCTGAGAATTTTAGTATGGTTTGGATTGATAATGTCTTTGTGTGCGTTTTGGATAATTTCAAAATCGGCATCACTATCTATAAACAGCGCACTAGACTTGGTGCAAAAATGATCAATCAAATATTGTTTAGCTTTTTCTGTTGTCATATTATCATATGTGATGTGGATTATTAGTTTTTTGAAATAATTTTCTTTTCTTATATTTGGAATGCCTTTAGAAAATATTATTTGTCTTTTAAATGTGTTAATTGGTTTTTCGGTGATAAAAATTAAGTTACTATTGTCTTCATCAGAACTATGTTGTGTTTCTTCTCCAAAATAAGCTTGTTCTATTTTTACTCGAGATAAAGCGTCTGCTATGTGATTTTCCTTTCCTTTTATATATTTAATGTCAAAGTCATATTCTGATAATTTAACTCTCCATCGAGTTAATTTTGAATTTGGTTCTTTCATTTTGTATAACCAACATAACGGTTGATGGTCACTATTAATTTCAAAATGTCGTCCTAGAAGGTAATGTCGAAAGGTTTTTGTTGCCCATACAATAGCTAAAAGTTCTTTTTCTATGGCACTGTAATTGGTTTCGTGATCATTTAGGGTTCTACTAATGTAACTAAGTGGGTGTCCGTTTTGTGAAAGTACAGCTCCAAGTGCTATGTTACTTGCGTCTGTAGTTAATACGAATTTACTGTTAAAATCTGGTATTTTTAAAATGGGGTCATTGGAAATTAGTTGTTTTAATTTTTCAAAGGCTTCTACGTATTCTGGATTTTGTATATCGATTTTGGAATCTTTTTTTAGAACTGTTGTCATCGGTTTGGCTATGTCTGCAAAATTGGGCATGAATTTTCTGTAATATCCGGTTAACCCAAGAAAACCTTTAATTTCTTTGGTCTTTTTTGGAATTGGGTATTTTTGAATAGCCTTGATTTTTTCAGGATTGGGTTTTATTCCGTCCTTAGTTATGATATGTCCAAGAAAAGTAGTTTCTTGTTTAAGAAACTCGCATTTGTCAAGTTGAAGTTTAAGATTAGCTTCAGAAAGCTTTTCGAAAACTAGTTGTAGTGAATGTAGGTGTTCTTCTAGGGATGTGGAAAAAACGATAATATCGTCTAAATACACCAAACAATGCTTGTTTAATAATGGTCGCAACACATTATTCATGCAACGTTGAAAAGTTGCAGGAGCATTTTTTAAACCAAATGGCATACGAAGATATTCATAATGACCATTTTTGGTTGAAAAAGCTGTTTTATGTATTGCATCTGGATGCATTTCCAGCTGATGGAAACCTTTTGCAAGGTCAATTGTGGTAAAATAATTGCATCTACCTAGTTTTCCTAGAATTTCGTCCATATTCGGTATTGGGTATCTGTCATTAATAGTTACCTCGTTTAATTTTCTATAGTCGATTACTATTCTAAACTTTTGTTTACCCGATGCGTCTTGTTTTTTTGGAACAATCCATATTGGACTGCAGTAGGGGGAATTACTGGGTTTTATGATACCTTGTTCTAACATTTCTTGGATTTGGTTTTCAACTTCTTGTTCATAGGCCTGAGGATAACTGTACGGTTTAGAGTAAATGGGGGAGTTATGAGTAGTGTTGATATTATGTTTTTCTTGATTACTGAAACTGAGTTGATCTCCTTCTTGAAATTGAATATGTTGATAAATCTTTAATAAATGTTTTAATTTTGATTTCTCTTCATTATTTAAATGATCTAATCGATACAGATTTGAATTCTCAAGTGATTCTGTTTTTACATTGTCTGAAGACTGTGGGCTATTATTATATTTTTTAGCTTCAAAAGTTGGATTAGCTAAAAAATGAGTTTGATTTTTAATTGGAGAATCATTAATTAGTTTATATTTTTTTGTTGAATAAAGTTACTGTTTGAAATTTGTAGTCTATTATTGCTTGGGCTTGTGAAAGCAAATTTCTGCCAATTAATAAATCATAGTCTGAAGAAAATTTGTGTAAAAGGAATTCACTACTACTCATGAATATGTTGTTGGAGGGAACAATAATCTTTTTTGTGATTGTTAATGGCCCGTTACTTGTGTGAATGAGACATTCAGTATCATAAACATTTAGATTGAAAACATTGGATGTCATCATATTTACTGTTGAACCGGTATCTATAAGGCATTTTAAAACTTTTCCTTTATGGGTAAGTTTTATGAATTGTTGGTTTCCGAAGCTGGTAACGGAAAATTTTCGGCTTGATCGAGCTCTATCTCGTTACACTGTTCAGTTAAATTTTCGGCTACTGGTGTCGAAGTTTCGGCATAATCAAAGCTTTGAGGATATCCGTAATCTTGATAGGATTGTGGATTTGAAGCTAATTGATTGTAATATTCTTGCTGTAAATATTCTTGATAATTCAATTCTTCTTGATACCTAGCTTCTTGATCTGTGCTCATTTTACTCTGTCCACTTTCTGCTGGTCTAGAGCGTTTCATTGGTGGATGTGGAACACCAGGTGTATTATTAACTGGAGCCTTTTGTAAAGTGGCACTCTGAATTTGTCCAAAACGGTTTTGGTCAAATAAATTTTGACGAAAATTTTGTCGAGGTGGAAATTGTACTGGTCTTGTCGGATTTGGTACGGGTGGTAATGGTCGAGGTAAGTAGTTGTTAGTATGAGGCATATTGTAATGTTGTTGTAATGGATGAAATGGTTGTTGATAATATGGTGGATGATTTGGATACGAAACATATTGTGTATTGTTTGGTTGGAGAAATGTTGGAAATTTATGAAAATTGGAATTGGTTGGGAGTGGCTTTAATTCTTTTTCTTGTTTTGTTTTAGTGGAATTAAAATTTTGGCAAGGTTGATCATAAAGATTTTTTTCTTGCAATAAATTTATAAGCGATCTTAAATCGGGAATTTCGCAATTTATAATTCTAATGCAGATGTTAGTAGGTAACTTTTGAATCAAATCGTCAATACTAGATTTAATTAGCCGCGAGTACAGTGTTTTTTCATCGATATTATTCTCTAGTTCTAGCTTACTCATTAAAGTACGCCTGCGCTGTTCAGCTTCCTCCAGAAATTCGCGAACGTTCCCCTTAAAAGGTGTGTTCCTGAAGTCCTCTAGAAGGATGTGATTGTTCGTCTGGGTTTTATAGTTGAGTATCAATTGCTTCCGAAGATCTGTCCAGGTGTTGAGATTATTTATGCCAAGGGATAGCATAACATCAGCACTGATGCAACGTTCCACAAGTCCAAAAATAATCGCTTGTTGCCGTATATCATTAGTCGTGTACAGGGCCAATATGAAGTCGATACGGTTAACAAAGGTGTACAGGGTATTTTTGTTTCCATTGAATTTTTCGACGTCTTTCAATTGATTTATTACTTGTGACATGCTGGCGTCAGAAAGGGTTGTTGCTGCTGCTGCTCCTCCTTCCATTTTGTAAAATTTTTGTTACGGTTGGTTGTTGTTTTGATTATTAGACCCCGTACTCTAAAAAAGAGTATAGGGGTCTATTAGGTTTGTCAGAAGCGAAATGTGCGTAACAGGCAGAAGGAGGCGTGGCCGACCCCATAAAGTATATATATTCTAGATCAGCATCAACAGCCGAGTCGATATAGCAATGTCCGTCTGTCCGTCTGTCCGTCTGTCCGTCTGTCTGTCTGTCCGTCCGTCCGTATGAACACCTGGATCTTTTAAACTACAAAAGCTAGAGACACCAAATTTGGAATGAAAGTCCGTTATCTTCGCGAGCAGATCAAGTTTATTTCAAATTGTTGCCACGCCCCTTACCGCCACCGCAATGAGCAAAAAACCAGACACACCTCGAAAAAATTTACTTTTAGGCCAATAACTCAGTAACTATGGCACTTAGGAACACCATTTCTGGTAAACAGGTTGCTAGTGACACCCTTAATGCAATGCCATTAAAAATTTTGAGCTGCCACGCCCCCTTTTCTCCTGAGAGTTAACCAAACGTTTTCACTTTAATGCCATGTTTAAGGCATTTATTCATATAGTAGAGTGTTGTAATTCAACATTCGTATAGAGACATATAAAATCAAACTATTCTGAAAGGGGCATCAACATACTACCTTTAACAAAAGAGCTACTGCGTTACAAAGTTTGTTATTTAACTGCAATATCACTTACGCGCGAGAGCGAGACAGAAACATACAAACACATGTTCGAACGTTTTCGATGCTTGTGTGGCGACAGCGCTGCCGGCAGACGCTGTGGCGACAGCGCTGCCGGCAGACGCTGGCCGCGCCGAATACACACATACATACATACATGCATACATATAATTTCAAACGAATGTGTGTTTGTATGAATAATATGTAAATATAAAATGCTATCGGAGAATTCTTGAAAGTGGCGCGTGGTGCAACTGGTAGAGTTGCGGCAATGCGAATTGTTAATTTAATTTTTTTTAATTTCAATTCAAAATGTACATATAAAATTAAAATTTTTAAATTTCATTCAAAAATTTAAATTTAAATTGAATACAATTGCGCACTTCTATGGGAGTACGGGGTCTTTTACAGTCGGCTCGATCGACTGTAGCCTTTCTTACTTGTTTTTATATTGTTCTGTTCTTTTTTTTTTCACTTAACCAATATTTTATTTAAAAGTCTCACTTAATTTAGTTTTTTAGTTTTACTTATAATTCACTTTAGGCTTAATTACAATTGAGTTTGTTTTTGTTTGTTTGCACAGATAGCTATTTCGAATTTTATTGAGATAACCAGGTATCTGGAATTATGTTCTCTCCGAATTCTATCGCGTCTTCTTGAATTAATTTCAAGTTGTGAACATCCGTGGTTTTTGGCAAAAATGCGAATTGTTGGTTTACACGTCACTGTCGAGGTTTTTCTTATAAAACTTGACGCGATATTTACCGTCGCTTGGGTTGCCTTCGCGTTGGTTGTTTTTTAGACCCCGTACTCTAAAAAAGAGTATAGGGGTCTATTAGGTTTGTCAGAAGCGAAATGTGCGTAACAGGCAGAAGGAGGCGTGGCCGACCCCATAAAGTATATATATTCTAGATCAGCATCAACAGCCGAGTCGATATAGCAATGTCCGTCTGTCCGTCTGTCCGTCTGTGTGTCTGTCCGTCTGTCTGTCCGTCCGTCCGTCCGTATGAACACCTAGATCTTTTAAACTACAAGAGCTAGAGCCACCAAATTTGGAATGAAAGTCCGTCTATATTGCAGGCAGGTTAAGTTTATTTCAAATTTTTGCCACGCCACCTACCGCCCCCGCAAATTGTAAAAAACAGTTTTCATTGCACTACAACTTTGAAACTATGAAAGCTATCGTAACCAAATTTACACAGTAGGTGTATGGTACAACTATAACTATCCTCACCAAGTTTCATCAAGATCGGACAACTATAGCTTATAGCTCCCATAGCACAAATAGGTCAAAAACAAAAAATTTGTATGAAGACATGTAGTATTTGTTAAGTGATCGCAACCAAACTCACACAGAATGTGTACATAATTATTAAAAGTAACTTCACCAAATTTGGTCCAAATCGGACAACTACAACATGTAAAACAAATTGGTCAAAAATGTTAAAAATTGCAATTTATGTACGTGTTTGAAGAAAAGTGGTAAATCAATGTTTATCTACTTTAGCCGTCATCATTGTAAACAGTGCTGTGGTCCAAGTGATGTGACATGCATTAGAGAAACATGAGGTCTGCGGTTCGAACCCCAGCACAGACAGGCATTTGTTTTCTTTTTCTATAAAAACATTTTTATATATAAATGCAGTTAATCAGCAGTACATGCAAATTGAGGTGTGGTGCATATGGTAGAGTGGCGACATGTGAGAATCCTGTGTCTGATACCGCGGGTTCGATTGTAGCTAGCGCATAAATTTTTTTTACTTTTTAGACCCCGTACTCTAAAAAAGAGTATAGGGGTCTATTAGGTTTGTCAGAAGCGAAATGTGAGTAACAGGCAGAAGGAGGCGTGGCCGACCCCATAAAGTATATATATTCTAGATCAGCATCAACAGCCGAGTCGATATAGCAATGTCCGTCTGTCCGTCTGTGTGTCTGTCCGTCTGTCTGTCCGTCCGTCCGTCCGTATGAACACCTAGATCTTTTAAACTACAAGAGCTAGGGCCACCAAATTTGGAATGAAAGTCCGTCTATATTGCAGGCAGGTTAAGTTTATTTCAAATTTTTGCCACGCCCCCTACCGCCCCCGCAAATTGTAAAAAACAGTTTTCATTGCACTACAACTTTGAAACTATGAAAGCTATCGTAACCAAATTTACACAGTAGGTGTATGGTACAATTATAACTATCCTCACCAAGTTTCATCAAGATCGGACAACTATAGTTTATAGCTCCCATAGGACAAATCGGTCAAAAACAAAAAAATTGTATGAAGACATGTAGTATTTGTTAAGTGATCGCAACCAAACTCACACAGAATGTGTACATAATTATTAAAAGTAACTTCACCAAAATTGGTCCAAAGCGGACAACTACAACATGTGAAACAAATTGGTCAAAAATGTTAAAAATTGCAATTTATGTACGCGTTTGAAGAAAAGTGGTAAATCAATGTTTATCTACTTTAGCCGTCATCATTGTAAACAGTGCTGTGGTCAAAGTGATGTGACATGCATTAGAGAAACATGAGGTCTGCGGTTCGAACCCCAGCACAGACAGGCATTTGTTTTCTTTTTCTATAACAAAACATTTTTATATGTAAATGCAGATAATCAGCAGTACATGCAAATTGAGGTGTGGTGCATATGGTAGAGTGGCGACATGTGAGAATCCTGTGTCTGATACCGCGGGTTCGATTGCAGCTAGCGCATAAAATTTTTTTTGCTTTTTTAAATTTTAATTTAAACAATTATCTTTTTTTTTTAAATTTGTATTTTAAAATATGAATTAGTCTGCTGCTTCTTCTTTTAAGTTTGTAAGTATTTTTGTATGCGCACTACAAGGAGTACGGGGTCTTATACAGTCGGCACGTCGACTGCAGCCTTTCTTACTTGTTTTCGGATAACAACAAAAAAGTATTAGAATTGCTTCAGGATCTATTTATTGTTATCCTACCGGCTGCGCCAATTGAATATTTTATGTGTTTAATCGAATCGAATAAATGTCGCGACACACTCTAACGACAACGTTGATGTAAAAATAAAAGACGAAGCGAGATTTTAGATTCACGACTTGTTTTATTCAATATCAACTTAAGACTAACAGATATTGGTTTAATAAATGATAAAGAAAGCTCTGTTTGAATGTTTACATTATCGAGGGCACCGCTGGTTGCTGGGCACCAAGCGTTGCTCGTTATCTCGGCTTAAGCTGGGAACAAAAATTATGCTGACTATGTGATTTGCAATCGATGCTGATCGATTGGGGAGATGCGCCGGCTAGACGGCTCTTTGTTTACAATTGTTGAATTTATTCTCAAGTAAGGCTTGGGAATGTTTATAATTGGGGGTTGGATTCATTCTCAAGTGAAGCTTGGGAATGTTTATAATTGGGGATATGGAACTCTGTAGACATAATCGGGATGAATATGTCACTATATATATATAATAAGATGTTTCGACGATTAGCTTATTAAAAAAATATAAACTTTATTTAACAAACCCGAAACTTCGGAGTACAAAACTAGACTACTTATCCTATGTTCTGATGACGTTAAGCAAACCTCGGTTTGCAGTTTTCATTTATTGGACTTTGGACTCTTTGAGCTTTTAGCTCTTATATAAACAGAGAAAGATCTCGATCTTGAAGAGATTGAGAGTGTTCGGCTAGGATTTGTTTAACGTCAGCAGTTTTAACCCCAATGATGGGAATAACGATTCTGGCAATTGTTTATGATATTTAATGCATTCGTGGGAAGCCAGAATTGTTATTGTCACCATTTGATTTTTTCGAAAGTGTTTACATTAAGTTCTTGTGGTGTTATTGTCACCATTTGATTTTCTGAGAGTGTTTACATTAATCTTTGGTGCGAAAGAAATCTTTGACATAAATAATAAGTGTTGTGTATGTGGTGTATGTGGTGTATGTGGTGTATGGGTTTAGGTACGTATGTATCTACATATGTCACTATATATATTTGCAACTTTTCTCGCAATCAACTTGATGCGGTATTACGTTGAATGCAAACCAAACGAGCGGAACTATAAAACGAGCGGGACTATAAAATTAAATTATTTTATTTTAATATATACATATGTATTTAAATATATATATATACATACGTGTATAAAATAATTTATTGAATATACCACGTTTCTGCACTTTTAAATAATTTTATATACAGCACTTTGCACACTTCTGGCTTGAGCCGATCACTTTTCTTAAATGATCAAAAGGTATCAATGTCCAAAAGCTGCTGACCACTCAATTGCTTGCTTTTTTAAAAATAGAACAAGACAAAACACCCATCCAAAATATTCCACTCATTCTCTCTCCCTTGCAGACATAGCGACTTCTTAAATAACTGCATTATCGTACGATCTTTTGCCACATGTAATTGAGTGAAAGCTCGCGATACCTCTGCGCTGAGTGAGCTTTATCCGAAACGAACTCAAGCATAGTGTAAAAGCTTTATGCATGCATGCGAAACTTTGAGTCTAACATGTAACTTACAAACGTTTTATGCTTAGAGCTGGCGATGTAAGATAAGAGAATTACAAGCTCAGAACTCCCAATGTAATTTAAGAGAGTTAGAATATGTATTTATGTCGCTCTTTAAAACTGACCATCACAGCACAGTTTAAGAGACGCTACGATTTATCTAGCGAGGCATAAACTGAAAAAGGGGCAGATGTTTATGTTTTAACTTGAATATCTTTGAGATGGAAAACTCCCAAATGTTTACCATCTTCGTTACTCAACTGGTAGTATGTAGTACTAATTTTCTTAATTACTTGAGCTGGTATAACAAGAAAGAAAAGTACAGTCGAGCGCGCCCGACCGTATAATACTCTCTGCATTTGTCCCGATTAAATCATTAAAATCGGTATCGAGATATTACAATGTGAATTACTTGCATTAAAACACGTTGAAACAAAAACAATCTAAGCATAATCAAACACACATCTGTTTGTTTGTATTCGAATACACATACGTTTGGCAACATGTATATGATGCACATATATATGTATGTATGTGTGTATTCGGCGTAGCCAGCGACCGCGGGCAGCGCTGCCGACACACAGGCAGCGCTGCCGCCACACAAGCAGCGAAAACGTTCGAAAATGTGCTTGTGTGTTTCTATCTCGCTTGCACCTACGGGTTGGTATTGCGTTCAATTATCAATATTGTAACGCTTCTAGTTTTCTTGTTTATTGTCCGATTTTAATGCGCCTTTCAGTATAGTTTAATATAGTTAGGTCTCCACACGAATGATACAATTAAAATACTGTACGATACGAACAAGTTCGCCAAACCCGGCATTGAAGGTTCCAGCCTTTTTTATCAAATGTGGGAAAAGTGGGCGTGGCAGCCCAAAATTTTAAATGGCAATGCAACTATGCCGTCGCTACGAACATCCCGTTCCAAAATTGGTGATCCTAGGTGCCATAGTTACTGAGATATTTGCCGAAAACACCAATTTTTTCCGAGGTGTGTCCAGTTTTTTGCTTATTGTGGGCGAATGGGGCGTGGCATCGAAAAAAAAAAAGATTCTTGTATTGACTGACAAAATATCTGATCGTTTGACACCAAGCTCGAACTTGTAGCTCTTACCATCTCTGAAATCTGTTTGTTCATACGGACAGACAGACAGACGGACAGACGGACAGACGGACATGGCTATATCGACTCGGCTTGTGACGCTGATCAAGAATATATATACTTTATGGGGTCTGCCACGCCTCCTTCTGCCTGTTACATACATTTGCACAAACCCAATATACTCTTGCAGAGAGTATAAAAACAGGTGCTAATTTTGCACTAAACTTTTTGGGAGCGCTACTCTGACAAAAATTACGTGCAAGAACTTTATCACCAACTTTAAGTTGTATATTCCGACTACGCAAATTATATCTGCTTGCATTTCTCGCATGCGATTTTTGTACGTTTTCCTTCGCTGCTTGTCTAATGGTCTGCAGCGCATCAGGAAATTCAATTCTTGTGTCTTCCGACAAAAGCCTTAATTGACGTAAGAGCTGATAATCTTGGCCATTGAGAATCATGTTTTGTCCAAAAGCCAAGAAATACGGTGAATACCCTGTACTTTGATGAAGACTGGCTCGTAGCGACGCGCTTATTTCTGGTAATTTATTATCCCAATCAGAATGCTCCTGGCCGATGTAGGCGCGGATCGCTGCTAGTACAGATCTATTTAGCCTTTCACTTGCATTTGCCTGTGGTGAATATATGGCAGTGCATATTTGTGAGATACCATACCGAGTAAGAAAAGCTTTAAACGCACCTGAAACAAACTGGGTACCATTGTCAGATAAAATTGTTTCAGGAACTCCAAAAGTACAAAATAGATATTTCTCAAGATAATCACAAATTTTGTTCGACGTGAACTTTTAGTGACACAAAAAATGAAACTTAGTAAAGTGGTCGACTATGATAAGTAGTCCTATATTACCCTGTTTCGATCTGGGATAGGGTCCTAAGTAGTTAGAATATAGGCAACCAGGAATTCTTGTTTGTATGCGCCGGCTTTGGTGTAACCGGCAATAAACTCATTGATGAGAAAAAACCCACAGACCACCAGACTTCACGACGTGATACTTGGAAATGCTCATTAACCCTAGAACACTTATGAGTGATAAAGAAAAGGGACCGATATACAAAAGGATCACAACTGACCTTTGTAAAGAAAGGCAATAAAAAAAGGATCACAACTGACCTTCGTAAAGAAAGGCAATAAAATGTGTTAACAACGATTGACAGCGGACTCAATTGAAATGATCGGTACTGGCACACTTGTTTTGTCCTCAGATATTCGAGCGGTATGACTGCTTGTAAAACTCACCCCTAATACAGGTGGGCTGCACGTATACAGTACCTGTATACAGTAACTGGTTTACCCACCCTCCCGGTGTGCGCAACCGGTGTGCGCAACCGGATTTCATTTATATTTATCAATAGAAAATAAAAAGCAGAGTGAAATTAGATTCATTTTCGTAGAGTTAATTCTGTTCGCTTGTTAAAAAATTTTCGCGCGGAGCGCAAAAAAGAGAGAGAAAAAAAGGAAAAAAAGAAAAATAGAGAGGGAGAACAAGTAGTTAGAATATAGGCAACCGGGAATTTCCCTCCCCCCTCCGGCGGTAAAGCGCCATCTAGCGGTGAACATAAAATCAGGGAAATTTGTTAGCGCCATCTAGCGGTGAGCACAAATTTAGGGAAATTTGGGAATTTATTAGCGCCATGGTTTGTGTCCAAAATTAAAATTGGGGTGGTTTCCTGGTTTCATAACTAAATTTTGAGGATCCATTGGGGATCAAAAATAAAATTGGGGTGGTTTCCTGGTTTCATAACTAAATTTTGAGGATCCATTTGGGATCAAAAATAAAATTGGTTTGGTTTCCTGGTTTCATAACTAAATTTTGAGGATCCGTTTGGGATCAAAAATAAAATTGGTTAGAAATTTAGGGAAATTTGGGAATTTATTAGCGCCATGGTTTGTGTCCAAAATTAAAATTGGGGTGGTTTCCTGGTTTCATAACTAAATTTTGAGGATCCATTGGGGATCAAAAATAAAATTTATAGTTAGCGACATCTAGCGGAGATTAAAGAAACTGACATATGGTTTGTGTCCTACATAAATAGTAAGGATCCAGTTTTTTTAACCGGGGAACATCAGGCGTAACAAATATTCTGTGATTCAGTTTGGCCGATTTAATATCAGAGTCTCATCCCGGTTGCCTATATTCTAACTACTTGTTCTCCCTCTCTTTTTATACTCTCTGCAAGAGTATATTGGGTTTGTGCAAAAGTATGTAACAGGCAGAAGGAGGCGTGGCAGACCCCATAAAGTATATATATTCTTGATCAGCATCACAAGCCGAGTCGATATAGCCATGTCCGTCTGTCCGTCTGTCCGTCTGTCCGTCTGTCTGTCTGTCTGTCCGTATGAACAAACAGATTTCAGAGATGGTAAGAGCTACAAGTTCGAGCCTGGTGTCAAACGATCAGATATTTAGTCAGTCAATACAAGAATCTTTTTTTTTTTCGATGCCACGCCCCATTCGCCCACAAAAAGCAAAAAACTGGACACACCTCGGGAAAAATTGGTGTTTTCGGCAAATATCTCAGTAACTATGGCACCTAGGATCACCAATTCTGGAACGTGAGGTTCGTAGCGACGGCATAGTTGCATTGCCATTTAAAATTTTGGACTGCCACGCCCACTTTTCCCACATTTGATAAAAAGGGTGGAACCTTCAATGCCGGGTTTGGCGAACTTGTTCGTATCGTACAGTATTGAAATTATATAGTTCGTGTGGAGACTAACTATATTAAACTAAACTGAAAGGCGCATTAAAAACGGACAATAAACAAGAAAACTAGAAGCGTTACAATATTGATAATTGAACGCAATATCAACCCATAGGTGCAAGCGAGATAGAAACACACAAGCACATGTTCGAACGTTTTCGCTGCCTGTGTGTCGGCAGCGCTGCCCGCGGTCGCTGGCTGCGCCGAATACACACATACATACATACATATTTGCATCATATACATATTGCCAAACGTATGTGTATTCGAATACAAACAGATGTGTGTTTGATTATGCTTAGATTGTTTTTGTTTCAACGTGTTTTAATGCAAGTAATTCACATTGTAATATCTCGATACCGATTTTAATAATTTAATCGGGACAAATGCAGAGAGTATTATACGGTCGGGCGCGCTCGACTGTACTTTTCTTTCTTGTTTATACTCTCTGCAAGAGTATATTGGGTTTGTGCAAATGTATGTAACAGGCAGAAGGAGGCGTGGCAGACCCCATAAAGTATATATATTCTTGATCAGCGTCACAAGCCGAGTCGATATAGCCATGTCCGTCTGTCCGTCTGTCCGTCTGTCCGTCTGTCTGTCTGTCCGTATGAACAAACAGATTTCAGAGATGGTAAGAGCTACAAGTTCGAGCTTGGTGTCAAACGATCAGATATTTTGTCAGTCAATACAAGAATCTTTTTTTTTTCGATGCCACGCCCCATTCGCCCACAATAAGCAAAAAACTGGACACACCTCGGAAAAAATTGGTGTTTTCTGCAAATATCTCAGTAACTATGGCACCTAGGATCACCAATTTTGGAACGGGAGTTTCGTAGCGACGGCATAGTTGCATTGCCATTTAAAATTTTGGACTGCCACGCCTACTTTTCCCACATTTGATAAAAAAGGCTGGAACCTTCAATGCCGGGTTTGGCGAACTTGTTCGTATCGTACAGTATTTTAATTGTATCATTCGTGTGGAGACCTAACTATATTAAACTATACTGAAAGGCGCATTAAAATCGGACAATAAACAAGAAAACTAGAAGCGTTACAATATTGATAATTGAACGCAATACCAACCCGTAGGTGCAAGCGAGATAGAAACACACAAGCACATTTTCGAACGTTTTCGCTGCCTGTGTGTCGGCAGCGCTGCCCGCGGTCGCTGGCTACGCCGAATACACACATACATACATATATATGTGCATCATATACATGTTGCCAAACGTATGTGTATTCGAATACAAACAAACAGATGTGTGTTTGATTATGCTTAGATTGTTTTTTTTTTAACGTGTTTTAATGCAAGTAATTCACATTGTAATATGTCGATACCGATTTTAATGATTTAATCGGGACAAATGCAGAGAGTATTATACGGTCGGGCGCGCTCGACTGTACTTTTCTTTCTTGTTTCTTTTTATACTCTCTGCAAGAGTATATTGGGTTTGTGCAAAAGTATGTAACAGGCAGAAGGAGGCGTGGCAGACCCCATAAAGTATATATATTCTTGATCAGTATCACAAGCCGAGTCGATATAGCCATGTCCGTCTGTCCGTCTGTCTGTCTGTCCGTCTGTCTGTCCGTATGAACAAACAGATTTCAGAGATGGTAAGAGCTACAAGTTCGAGCTTGGTGTCAAACGATCAGATATTTAGTCAGTCAATACAAGAATCTTTTTTTTTTCGATGCCACGCCCCATTCGCCCACAATAAGCAAAAAACTGGACACACCTCGGAAAAAATTGGTGTTTTCGGCAAATATCTCAGTAACTATGGCACCTAGGATCACCAATTCTGGAACGGGAGGTTCGTAGCGACGGCATAGTTGCATTGCCATTTAAAATTTTGGACTGCCACGCCCACTTTTCCCACATTTGATAAAAAAGGCTGGAACCTTCAATGCCGGGTTTTGCGAACTTGTTCGTATCGTACAGTATTGTAATTAATATAATACGTGTGGAGACTAACTATATTAAACTATACTGAAAGGCGCATTAAAATCGGACAATAAACAAGAAAACTAGAAGCGTTACAATATTGATAATTGAACGCAATATCAACCCATAGGTGCAAGCGAGATAGAAACACACAAGCACATGTTCGAACGTTTTCGCTGCCTGTGTGTGGGCAGCGCTGCCCGCGGTCGCTGGCTGCTCCGAATACACACATACATACATATTTGCATCATATACATATTGTCAAACGTATGTGTATTCGAGTACAAACAAACAGATGTGTGTTTGATTATGCTTAGATTGTTTTTGTTTCAACGTGTTTTAATGCAAGTAATTCACATTGTAATATCTCGTTACCGATTTTAATAATTTAATCGGGACAAATGCAGAGAGTATTATACGGTCGGGCGCGCTCGACTGTACTTTTCTTTCTTGTTTTCCTTTTTTTCTCTCTCTTTTTTGCGCTCCGCGCGAAAATTTTTTAACAAGCGAACAGAATTAACTCTACGAAAATGAATCTAATTTCACTCTGCTTTTTATTTTCTATTGATAAATATAAATGAAATCCGGTTGCGCACACCGGTTGCGCACACCGGGAGGGTGGGTAAACCAGTTACTGTATACAGGTACTGTATACGTGCAGCCCACCTGTATTAGGGGTGAGTTTTACAAGCAGTCATACCGCTCGAATATCTGAGGACAAAACAAGTGTGCCAGTACCGATCATTTCAATTGAGTCCGCTGTCAATCGTTGTTAACACATTTTATTGCCTTTCTTTACGAAGGTCAGTTGTGATCCTTTTTTATTGCCTTTCTTTACAAAGGTCAGTTGTGATCCTTTTGTATATCGGTCCCTATTCTTTATCACTCATAAGTGTTCTAGGGTTAATGAGCATTTCCAAGTATCACGTCGTGAAGTCTGGTGGTCTGTGGGTTTTTTCTCATCAATGAGTTTATTGCCGGTTACACCAAAGCCGGCGCATACAAACAAGAATTCCTGGTTGCCTATATTCTAACTACTTTAAGGCATAAGCTGAGGCTAAGGCAATTAATTTTCGTTTGCTTAAATCTCTTTTTCTTAAAAACGGAGTCTAAACATGTCTGCTGTAGGAGTTCAGTTGGTGCTACGTTCAGAACCGATAACCGTGTTTTTAAAATCTTTCAAACTCTTTTTAAACAAAAACTCCTATAAACAAATTCAAAATTTTAAACATAAAATTGCTAACAATTTTAAGTTACCCGCGTTCGTCATTGGAAACTATTTTGTTTAAAATCGAACATTTATTTATTAACAAAAAAAAAAATTTGTTGTTAAAATTTCAAACAAAACTAAAAACAAAAAAAACCATTAAAAAATGTGCTCCAAAATTGTGTGTGATATGTGCAACCGTGCTTTTGACGGGGTGGATGCTTTCGTTGTGCATTATAGCAAGTGCACCGGACCTGTAAACGCTTTTAAAATAATGATGCAGGCGTCAAGGAACCAAGATTCGAGTGATCGTCCCTCTTCAACATCAACTTTAGACGTCGAACCTACTACATCTGCCAGAGCCTTGAAAAGAGCAGGAGCCATAATTAATCAACCCGCTAAGAAAATGAAAAGCGATGATATTCATTGTCAAGTATGCAACGTTTCAATTAAAAGAAATGCATATAAAATGCACTTGCGCACTGATACGCATAAAAATGCGCAAGTTGCTCAAATAGTGAGAAACACTAATGTTGTATTAATTTCAACAGAAACCAAATTCCCTGTTGAAACATATCGTGTTTTTAATGAAAATGAAAATGTAATTATTCTTCGTGATTTTTACAATCAAATAAAAAGAAACATTTTCGAAATAATTGAACTCTGTTTAGCTAAATATACCGCCATAAAAATTTCGATTAAACTTTATGGCACATATATAAAGCAAACAGATGATGGAGAATTAATTGAATCAACAAAGCATTTTGTAACATCATATCAGTGTCTCTATGATTTAGAAACAGCTGATGATGTTTTGGAGAACAAAATCGATTATTTAAATTTATTAACTAGTGAGTTCCAAGAAAAAGATAGTGGATGGGCTATCCAATCATTTAACTATTGTGATTTAACAATAGTTAAACTGGAACATATTCCTTCTGGAGGATACTGTGAAATGCCCGAAACGATTAGAAAGAGGAATGCAACTGTCAATATTAAAAACAACGATGTTTTTTGTTTTAAATGGTGCATACTGGCATCAATCGAATACGAGTTCATTGAAAATGCCACCTACAATGATAACGATAAAAAAAACTAAGGAGGAATCTCAAGAACACTTCTTGCTATAACATAAGCAACATCGCTGCTCCTGTTATTACTTATAGGGGGCAGCGACTTAACTTCTCGGATATAGAATTCCCAGTCAACTCAAAAGGGGTTAAGCTTTTTGAAAAACTTAATCCCCAATTTAGTATAAATGTATACGAAATTGACTGCAGCAGAAAGAAACAAGAGATGATTGTTGGACCCACAATTCGAGCAGACAGTCTACGGGAAAAACACATAAGTCTCCTGGGTATATACAATGAGGCTGAAATGATAATGCATTATGCCTACATAACAAATATGTCTACATTGGCTAAATCGCAATTTACTAGGAGCCATACGCCAGGAGACTTTTGTCATAACTGTTTGCAATGGTATACTTGCAATAGTAAAATGCATACCAAAAGTTGCGGAAAAGTTGTATCTACTTTTCCTAAAAGTGGGTTCATATGCCAGCTTCAAAAACTGTCATAAAAAACTTTCTCCACCGGTAACCATCTACGCGGATATTGAAGCTGTCTTGGAAACTTTTCATCGATCACAAAATGACCCAAAGATGTCGTCAACTACGAAGGCTCAAAAACATACCGCTTGTGCAGTTTCATTTTACGTTGCACATAAATATAGTCCCGAGCTAAACGAAATGTGGACTTACGAAGGTAAATTACCATTATGCTTTTAATCTATTTAAACACATACTTATTATTTTTCATTACTTTTGCTAATAGGGATCGATTGCATCAAAAAGTTTTGTCAAGCCCTTGATGAGAAAACAAGAATGCTCTACAATAAATATTGGAAAGCATTCAAAGCCCCCACCATTTGCTGGACATTGACGAAGAGTGTATGCAGGAATACAACAAATGTACGGCCTGTGAAGACGTGATCGATGATGCTGAAAAGGATAAATTCTTTAATTTCTTTACCGGAAAATATGAGGGTCCAATACATAAGAAATGTAAGTTAACTTATAAGTTTAGATTTCCAGTAATACCTGTTGTGTTCCATAACTTAACTAAATATGACGTACATTTATTTATAACTGAGCTTGGTGGGGACTTAAGTATAATTCCTTGCAATAAGGAATTATATATATCCATTACCAAAAAAAGTCACAATAGACAAAAAATATTTATACAATATTCAGTTTATTGACTCTAATAGATTTTTAAACTCTAGTTTAGAAAAACTTTCTAGCTATCTTAACGATGAAGACTTCAAGCTTTTAAGTAGAAAGTTTGAAGGTGTCCAATTTAAGCAAATGCGTCGGAAGGGAGTTTTCCCTTATGACTATCTAGATAGTTTTTCTAAATTAGCCGCGAAACAACTCCCATGTAGAGAACTTTTTTATAATGCTCTAAACGATGAGGAGTGTAGTATTAAAAACTATGAGTTTGCACAACAGGTATGGGATAGTTTTAAGTGTCAAACATTGTCAGATTACTTAAAACTATACCTGGAAAGTGATGTAATTATTCTGGCAGATGTTTTTGAAAATTTTAGAGACATCTGTCATAAAATTTATAAGTTAGACCCAATTAATTACGTAACGGCTCCTTCAATCTCTTGGGATGCAATGCTTAAGTTTACCAAAGTTAAACTCGAGCTGATTAGTGACCCTGACACCTATAATTTTCTTAAATTAGCTGTTCGTGGCGGTTTGACACAATGTAGTCAACGTATTTCAGTTGCTAATAATCCTCATCAAAAAGATTTTAATCCTAACCTTGACACAAACTATCTTTCATATATAGATGCAAACAATTTATATGGGTGGGCAATGTGTCAAGTGCTGCCATTAGAAAATTTTAAATTCCTTTCTGAATATGAAATATCAAAACTCTCTTTGGCAAATATTTCAGTTGATGATGATGTAGGATATATTTTAGAAGTAGATTTGCAATATCCTAAAGAGATTCATGACAAACATAATTGTTTACCATTCTGTCCAGAAAATAAAGTTCCACCTGGAGGAAAACAAATTAAATTAATTGCAGACTTAAATAATAAAACCAATTACATTATTCATTTAAAGCAATTGCAACTCTGCATGCAACAAGGATTAAAATTATTAAAAATTCATAGAGTTTTGTCTTTTACGCAACGACGTTGGCTTGAGCCATACATTAACTTGAACAATTCTCATAGAAAATCCGCAAAAAATGAGTTTCAAAAAAAATTTTTTTCAAGTTGATGAATAATGCCGTTTACGGCAAAACTATGGAAAACGTAGAGAAAAGACGTTCAATACGACTCGTTACTGATTACCACTCCAAGCAAAATTCTCCTGGCTTCAGACAGTTAGTCGCAATGAACAATTTCCATAGCATGAACATTTTCGGTAATGACTTAGCAGCACTTGAGCATACAACATCGCTCATTCATTATGATAAACCAATCTATATTGGAGTAACTGTCTTAGAATTGTCAAAATGGCTTATGTATGATTATTATTATTTTAATTTCTTAAGCATAAAAAGTCCCTCGACTAAGATTATTTATATGGACACTGATTCGTTTATTACATCCTCTGTTGAAGATGTATATAACCTTATAAAAACAAATCCAGAACGTTTTGATACCTCCAATTATAACTCTATGAATCCATATAACATAATTCCAGCAAACAATAAAGAGTTAGGTTTATTTAAAGATGAAAATGCAGGAAAAATTATGAAATCTTTTGCAGGCTTAAAAGCAAAAGCTTATTCCTACAAGGTAGAAAGCAGTGAAGGAACCGCCGACAAAGAAATTAAGAAAATTAAAGGTGTCAAAGAAAGCGTTGCTAAAAAACTCTCCCACTCGGACTATATTGAATGTATCCGAAAACGAAAAACTTATTATGGTGAACAGAGGGTAATAAGAAGTAGAGACCATGAGCTGTTTACAGAAATTGTAAATAAAATTTCATTGAATTATAAAGATGACAAAAGATTTGTAACATCAAATTCAATAACCACACTGGCTTGGGGGCATTATAAAATAAGTTTGAACAGAGAAAATTTGTAAAAACATTTTATTCAAAGATAAGACTTATTATATAACACTTGTAAATATATATATAGTGCTTGTAAATATGTATAACTAATAAAAAAAAATATTCTAAATAAATAATAAAAAATAAAAAAAAAGTCTTTTATTTAATTATATCTTTTTTATTAATCCAGGAATTATGTGACTCATCAAAGCCTAACCACTTAACAAAAACTTTATTTTTTCCAGATTTTATAATTTTTTCAATCAAGTATGCGTTTTTATCTCTAACTCGTTGAAGTTCTTCTTCATAGAATGAACCCTTTATGCGTTCATTTTTATAATCTTTTAATAAATAAGTGACTGGATCTGTTGATTGAATTTTTATAATTCTAAATATTTCAGTTGTCCAATTTGGTTCATATCCTTTAGCGAAAACACCTTTATATTTACTTATTCGAACAAAATCGTTAACAGAGTATTTGTGTTTAGGAAAAATTTTAGGATAATTGTACACCGACTTTAAAATAAATTTTTCATTCTTTCTGTCTACTTCACTGGGTTTCATTTTTATAGTACGGTGATATGTATTGTTGTAAGTTTTTAGTAATTGCTGCAACTTGGACACCCAAATGTAATTTCCATGATAGCTAAACATTTTCCACATTAGATTCTTAAGGGTTCTATTAAATCGTTCACAAATTGATGCTTTTAAATGAGTATAGGTGTGATAATGATTTATTTCCAATTTATTCATTAGTTGAAGAAATTCCTTATTAAAAAATTCTTTACCCTGATCACTCTGAATATTTTTAGGTATTTTCTTTGCAGTTTCAAATACTTTTTTAATTGCTAAAACTATATCTGTAGCTGATTTATTCTTCACAGGCTCTGCATATGAATATTTTGAGAAAGTATCAATCACTGTCAGTAGATATCGATAACCTCCATTTTGTTTATGAAATGGAATCATTTCAACTAAATCTATTTGCCAAGTATCATTTATTCCTTTTTGTACGAAACTACGCCTTCTAAAATTTTTTCTAGACTGCTTATGAATTTCTGTTACAACCTGTAATTTACTCATTATGTTTATTATTACAATCCTGAGTGTTTTGATAATACTAACTGTTTATATTGAGTTACGTCGTTTTTTATTTCTTTTCGCATCTTCTTTGAAATCTCAAAACACAAACGAGTTAAGTCAATCTCAACGTCAGACTCATACGATGCTTCTAAATCTGTAAGTCGTATTTCATATTTATTCATTTGGGCACACTTAGGTATAATATGTTTATAATAGATATTTGTTATTTGTTTTTTAAGAATTGTGTTCCAGCACAAAAATGTAGTTAAAAAAATACCAAGTCGTAAAAGCGCACGCCAAGATTCACTGTCAAATTCAATTTTGTTACCATTCTGGTTTAATGTAACTATACACTGTTTATCGACTTTTCTATATTTAAAATGACATTTAACTGAACTAAGCAAAGGGTGGTCAATGATAGTATCAGGCATTAAAAACTCGTACTGGTCAAGCTTAAGTTGAATATATTCCTTATATGTTAACAGTTGAATCCAGTCCTCCTTATCAAACCCAATGAAATTATGTTTGTTTTGCTGCATCCAGATCATTGGGGTAAATTTTCTACTAGTTGAAAAACCACACTTTAATTAGACCCCGTACTCTAAAAAAGAGTATAGGGGTCTATTAGGTTTGTCAGAAGCGAAATGTGCGTAACAGGCAGAAGGAGGCGTGGCCGACCCCATAAAGTATATATATTCTAGATCAGCATCAACAGCCGAGTCGATATAGCAATGTCCGTCTGTCCGTCTGTCCGTCTGTGTGTCTGTCCGTCTGTCTTGTCCGTCCGTCCGTCCGTATGAACACCTAGATCTTTATTAACTACTAAAGAGCTAGAGCGTTGACACCAAGAATTTGGAATGAAAGTCCGTCTATATTGCAGGCAGGTTAAGTTTATTTCAAATTTTTGCCACGCCCCCTACCGCCCCCGCAAATTGTAATAAAAACAACAGTTTTCATTGCACTACTAACTTTGAAGAGACTATGAAAGCTATCTTAACCAAAATTTACACAGTAGGTGCATGGTACAACTATAACTATCCTCACCAATCTGTTTCATCTAACTATCCGATCGGACAACTATAGCTTAAAGCTTAACTCACTAAGGACAAATCGATGTCAAAAACAAAAAATTTGTTTGAAGAAGTTGAATATATTCTTATATGCTAAAGTTGATCGCAACTACAAACCCAAGGAATACGGGTGTTTTGCTGCAGTCGGCACGTCGACTGTAGCCTTTCTTACTTGTTTTAAATTGTGATATACATAATATTCAAGGCCAAAAATAATTTCATGATCTTGTGTTTTTCTTAAAGCCTTTGTCCTTTTTAACTGGAATGTATCCATCTTGGCTGAGTATCTTTTTCAAACTAACTGTTAGATGCTAACTGTGGCGCTATATAAACGGTGAAATCATAGTATCTTCAACCAGTATTTTATATAAATTCAAACGACAATGATCAAAATTGATAGAAATTCCGCTGTTTTGGTTGATTTCCAATACATAGTTGGAAATAATAGACAAATCTTTGTAAAGGAATTGGCATTTATGCAAGCGGGCTCTGTTATACCGAACTTCTTTCATTTTCTACCCCCATATCATGTTAAAGAATTAGATGATTGTATAAGGAATATTCAACACACCACAAAAAGAAATATAAATGGATTGGATTGGTCTGAGGGTGACATTCCGTATTTGAGTCTAAGTGAAATACTAACTCCTTTAAATAGTTTCGCTACAGTAATTGTCCGAGGAGAGGCCAAGAAACAATTTTTAAAGAAGTACTTAGCAACAAATGTAATCGATGTGGAAATTGAACAAAGTTTAACATGTTATCCAAACTACTTTACTAACTGTCGAATACATAAAAAACTTGGAGTTAGATGTGCTCTTAATAATCTATTTAAGCTTTTTGTAATATTGGAAAATTTAAATTACGAAGTATATGGAAAATAAAACAAATTCTTCTAAATAAATCAACAATGTTTGTACAATTTATTCATCCATTTACAATGCTTATATGTGGACCCTCTGGATCAGGAAAAACAACGATTCTGGAAAATCTTTTGAACAATCAAAATACACTTATTAATGAAGATATAAAAAGGATCATTTGGTGTTATGCTGAAGAACACGCAAAACCTAGTTTTACAGGACTTGAATATCATAAAGGTGTACCAGAAACAATTGAAAATGATCTTAACGAGCCTATCCTTATTGTATTAGATGATCTAATGATGGGAGCATTTAACAAAAGTGTTTGTGAATTATTTACAAAAGGCTCTCACCATCGCAACTTATCTGTAATAGTAGTAACTCAGAATATATTTCATAAAGCATCACATACTAGAGATATATCGTTAAATACAAAGTACATTGTCGTTTTTAAAAACCCTAGAGATAAACTTCAATTCCATTGTTTGGCTCGACAAATTTATCCTGAAAATCCTAGTGAATTGATGCGCATATATAAAGAAGTAACCGAAGAACCCCATGGTTACTTGTTAATTGATCTTACCCAAAGGATAAACGATCTTTTACGTTTTCGTTCAAATATTTTTAATTCAACATACTCAATTTGTTATTGCAACGAAAATGGTTTACAAAAAGAGTCTAAAACGGTTGATGGCGAACAAACATTTATTATATGTTCTGAAAAGAGCTAGTACCAAGTTACGAAAAGCTATTATAAGCAATAGTGATGATGATCTGGTTAAGTCATTAATTGAGATTGTATTGAATACCTTACAAGGCAATCATCAACTAACAAGGAAACAGCTTACACTACTTAAACGGTATAAAAATGTACTGCGTAAAATTTCATCTTCAAAGCGCACCATAAAATCAACGAGGAAAGTTCTTGTTCAAAAAGGTGGATTTCTTCCAATTCTAATTTCATCATTATTGGCCGGAGTATTTGGAAAAATATTAAAAAATGCATAACTCTAAAAGTAATTTAATTAAAGTTATTTTAATGCAACCAAACGAATATCAAAAGTTAATATCAAATAATAGAGGTGAAGATTTGATTAACCAAAAGTTTTTACCAATAATATGTAATGGTAGACTAAGTGATTTCGATAAATGGATTAAAATTCGTCAAGAACTAAACTACTTTCTGCACAAAAGAAAAAAACGAGTTACATATTCTGATAACAAAAATCAGTTAAATGTTTTATCATCAAGCAGTTCAACACAGACATTTGAAGAGTGGCCTACCAGTTCAAAAAGAGAAGCAAAGACTGAAAACAAAGAGTTTATGAAAAATATAAATGTTAAAGCAGACAAGAGTATGAACATTACAAAAAAACATACAGACGAAATACCAAATAATTCTAAGGAAGACTTATTTGCTGATTCTCAAAATCAAGACGATAACCCTAAGCGGGCATTTTCTGAAATCGATGATGATATAGGTATGATTGAGCCAACTCCTAAAAGGAGATACATTGAACGTCAAATTAAGTCACCAGAAAAAAAGAGAAATCATATTATTCAATCAGAAGTCAATTTAAGAAACCTCAATTACATTGCAGGAAGGGAAAAACTAAGACGATCATCTCGACAAGCCGAAAAATCTGGGTCTAAATCAACAAGAATTAGCACAAGATCTACGAATAGAGCCAAACCATATCAAATTGGAAAAAATAAAATTAATTGGATTTCTTTAACATAAAAAACTTTTGAAAATGAGTAACTTAGAGTCATTTTATGTTACTTTATTTAGCAACAATTCTTTAAATGTTTTTCCTGATAATGTACAGTCTGCGTTTACAAACATTGTGAGTTTCTCACAAAATATAGATGAAAAGTGGGAAGTTGGAATATCTGAACTTTATTTAAACGATCTTCTCCACCATGAAGTAACGGATAAGAAACACTCAATACAAAGTATGTCAAAGGGTATAATATTTGTTTATACTGATATAATAAAGCCTAGATGCGTTGGAGACAAAAGAACGCGATGTCTAAAAGTTCTTATGCATAATGGAGTTTCGAAAATGATTCAATTCAAAAACATTGAGTACTATCCCGTTGAGAATTGTGAAGTAAGAGACATATCAATTTTAATATCTGACTCAAGAGGATATAAGGCGCCCTTTAAACCTTCAGCCACTCCCATATACATTACGTTGCATTTTAGGCAGAAACGTTGTATGCTATAAATATTGCAACTTAGTTAATACATTTTTCATAAAGATATTAACCGGCATGGAGAAACTTTACCAAGAGTATTATCTAAATCAAAGTGGAGGAGGATTAAATCACATTGGTTCCCTTTATGCAACACCTCAAATAATACAGCAAGGAAGGGGTATTGGAAACTTTTTTAGTGGACTTTTTAAGTACATTAAACCACTTTTTCTAAGTGGACTAAACGCTGTTAAAAATCAAGCATTTGAATCAGGGAAAGCAGTCATAAGTGACTTGGGACGAAAACCTCTACAGAATATTATCCAAGAACAGAGCAAAATTGCACTCCAAAATCTATCCAATAAAGTAATAGATAAAATGACTCAGGGAGGCTCAGGTAGAAAGAATAAAAGGAAGCGTTTTACTTCTAGGAGAGCTCATTATAAAACTAAACATTCAAGTGTGCATACAAAGAAAAACATTAAAAAACGATCTAAATCAAAAAAACTATCTAAGAAAATCGCAGATATTTTTTCTACAAAACGATGACCAATCACATTGAATGCATGAAAAGTGAACTGGATTTGTTTGAGCCACATCCGACACAAAGCAGTATTTTACGCACTGAAGAAGTAACATACAATCCTATAGCATCATTGGATGGAGCCAGCTCAATTGAATTTGTATGTTTGGGAAATGGCGAATCATACAGAGATCTGTCAAGCGTATATTTAAGATTAGTAGTACAGCTAAAGGGTCAGGACAACAATAATATAACAAATGATGCTATTAGTGTTGTAAACAATATATTACACTCTATTTTTAGAAGTTCCTCAGTATATTTAAATAACACATTAGTTTCTCAGAACGACAATAATTACCACTATCGGTCTTATTTACAAACTATTTTAAATTATGGAAGTGATGCTAGTGAAAGCCATTTAGCAACCCAGGGATTTTTTGCGAGTTTAATTAAATGTTATGTTGACGAAACTTTACCTGTAAAAAACATATTTCGAAGAAGTAATAAGGTGGAGCTCTTTGGAAAAGTACATGGAGATATTTTTAATCAACCTAAGCTTCTAATAAATAATGTTGATTTAAGAATAACATTTAATATTGAAAAAACAGCATTTTATTTGATGGAGAGTCAAACTGAATCAACTTTAAAAGTTTTAGAAGCACAACTCTTTATGAATCATGTTATAGTCAATCCAAGTATTTTGTTAGCACATCATCGCGTATTGCAATCTAAAAACGCTTTATATCCATATAATAAAGTTGAAGTTAAATCTTTTACTCTATATCCAGGTAACAATACACTTTCAATTGACAATGTTGTAATTGGACAATTACCTAATTTTATCTCATTTTGCATGGTCAAAAACCGAGCATACTCAGGTAATAGAGAACTGGATCCATATAACTTTGAACATTTTAAAATACAGCGATTTAATCTTTTAGTTAATGGAGTACAAGTACCGTCTCAAGCGCTAGAGTTTGATTTTACAAACCCCGAAAACATTCAGAGCTCTCGGGGATATAATATGCTATTTAGAGCAAATGGTATAAAACATTTTGATAGGGGGTTGCAAATCACTAAGGAAATGTTTGATAAGAACTGTTTTATATTAGCGTTTGACTTAACTGCAGATCATTCGAATTCTTCCGTATGTTCAAATTTAATTAATCAAGGAACAATTCGTATTGAGGGTCGATTTGCTGAACCACTTACCGAAGCTGTCACATGCCTTATATATTGTGAATATGATTCCATGATTGATATTGACAAACATAGAAATATTAGAGTTTTACTTTAAAAATGAATACATTACAAATTGAAAAACTTATGCTTAGTAAGCGCAGCACCAAACATATATTTAAAGGTGTGTTCCCATCTGATAAATTACCTATTAAAATACGTACATATCCTACAATAATAATTGCGAATACAGACTCATCTGACAAACCTGGTTCACACTGGGTAGCATTTTATTTTAAAAATGCTTCAAATGCAGAGTTTTTTGATTCATATGGTCAATATCCTCAAAACAAATATTTTTTAAGTCTATTAAAAAATAATTCCAAAAAGGTTTACATATAATAAACAGCAAGTCCAGGGTTACTTTTCAAATACCTGTGGACATTATTGCATCCTATTTAGTATTTATAAGAGTAAAAAACAATCAACAAAATGTTTTTTAAATGTCTTTAAGAAAAATGATTATATTTATAATGATAAGCTTGTTCTGAAATTATTTAAAAAATAAATAAAACAAAATGATTTACATATTGTTATTGTTTTTATTTGAGTACATTCGATCTCTTAACCTATAGTAATTTATCATTAGTTTTAAAGCCTCTGCTTTATAACTTGAAACGAAACAGCAGCGACAGGTGTCTGGACCTTCTTCGGTGTCATCGTTCGACCATACGCACGAGATAAAAATGCTTGCCAAATTGAGAATTGACTTCCTGCTCTTGTTCAAGGTCGCTTAAAAGAGCCTTCAATTGTTTCAGACGTTCCATGTGTTCATGGAAAATCATATCTTCGAACTGAATTAAAAATATTTCAATTTGCTTTGAAAACATTTTACTTGCTTTAGTGTTGTTTTGAAACTGAGGTTTGTTGGGAAAGATTAGGAGTTTTTATATTAAATTTCATTATATACTTTTACATATAAATTGAAAATGGGGGGTATTATAGCTGTCTTTTTTCGTCCCATTGTAAACTATATGAGTAATATTGTTGTCCTTTAACTTCTTGTAAAAAAATCCAAAGGGGTTTGGCGTCAGCATCAGTTATGTAAAGAGCAATTTTCTCTCCGAAGACTGTTTTCTTTAGTTGACAATCTGTTATAGTATACTCATAACCAATCGTGAGGCTCCCAGTTTTTGTATATCCTTGTCCTACATGGCCTGTCACATCATTTATTGATTCGAAGAAAGCCTGAGAATGTAAACGTTATTTAGTTATAAATGATTATATGTTACTAATACATACCATGTTGCTATTTATTTTTAAACTCTTTAATGTTCACTTAGACTGAAAACTGTAAGAACTAAAGAATAGAATGGAATACGTCCGCTTTTTATGGAAATTTACACGCGATTCAATAACCAATTAGAATGAAACAGCAAATGGTGACCAATGCAGTATCCAATCAAATCATTGGATTCCATTATTCTCTCATTCTATTTTTATTCTTCTTTTTCTTACTTATGCGGCTACCCCTTAAAAACCTGATTTTTAAATAAATATAATCCTTCTTTGTCTTGTGTAGGGATTTAGTAAACCTCAGTAAGCAAGATGGTTCAGTACTATTGTAGTTTATGTACCAGCTTAAAAACATTTCAAAGTAAATGTGGATTCAAGAAACACATTCTCAAGAAACACAACTTTAGTTTTGAAAAACGAAAATATAAATTTCCTTGTAAATTATGTTTATATAAAAAACTATATGTTACAAAATCCGGTTTAAAAAAGCATGTTCTTTCTAAGCATAACTTTAGCAATAAGAAAGCAAAGTAAAGTATAAATGAAAATAACTAAAAGTAAACTGAGTATTTCTTTGGGGGGTACGCTGTATACCATTGGTTCGTCAACAAGTTCAATCAGGGTTGTTTTTCAGAGGTATCCGAAAATCATTATTGGTTGACCCTAGTATTTAATTGTTATGCAGGTGACATACATTAAAGGAAAAAAGGAAACTTTGAGAAAATGTTCGGAGAAATTAAATCACCGACAAGGGGTATCTGTTGAGCCTATCGATACCTAATTTTTGGGGGGATGGGGGCTAAAAGGATAGTAGACACAAAGCATACTAAACTAATTCTTTCTTCAACATGTTCAGACGTGTCCATCAGCAGAGGGATGGGGGTGAGGGGATCTTTACAAAATCAATTTGATTAGTATTCTCTGTAGATTATAGAAAACACATTAAATGTGACAGTAGTAATAAAATAAATGACATGGGACATACTCAGCATGTGGATCGAGAACTAAATTTGGGGTTGAATCGGGAACACCTGCAAGACATTCAACATGTTCAAACATGTTAAGACCAGATTTATAAAAGAAACTGATTTGATCAAAAGAAAGGTAATTAGTATTCAGTGTTAAAAAAGGAAAATTAGTTAAAAGTGACAGTAGTCATAAAATCAATGACATGGATATAGAATTAATTTTGGGGTTGAACAGAAGACACCTGTAACACATTCAACATGTTCAGACATGTTTAGACTCCGTTTTTAAGAAAAAGAGATTTAAGCAAACGAAAATTAATTGCCTTAGCCTCAGCTTATGCCTTAAAGTAGTTAGAATATAGGCAACCAGGAATTCTTGTTTGTATGCGCCGGCTTTGGTGTAACCGGCAATAAACTCATTGATGAGAAAAAACCCACAGACCACCAGACTTCACGACGTGATACTTGGAAATGCTCATTAACCCTAGAACACTTATGAGTGATAAAGAAAAGGGACCGATATACAAAAGGATCACAACTGACCTTCGTAAAGAAAGGCAATAAAATGTGTTAACAACGATTGACAGCGGACTCAATTGAAATGATCGGTACTGGCACACTTGTTTTGTCCTCAGATATTCGAGCGGTATGACTGCTTGTAAAACTCACCCCTAATACAGGTGGGCTGCACGTATACAGTACCTGTATACAGTAACTGGTTTGCCCACCCTCCCGGTGTGCGCAACCGGTGTGCGCAACCGGATTACATTTATATTTATCAATAGAAAATAAAAAGCAGAGTGAAATTAGATTCATTTTCGTAGAGTTAATTCTGTTCGCTTGTTAAAAAATTTTCGCGCGGAGCGCAAAAAAGAGAGAGAAAAAAAGGAAAAAAAGAAAAAAAGAGAGGAAGAACAAGTAGTTAGAATATAGGCAACCGGGAATTTCCCTCCCCCCTCCGGCGGTAAAGCGCCATCTAGCGGTGAACACAAAATCAGGGAAATTTGTTAGCGCCATCTAGCGGTGAGCACAAATTTAGGGAAATTTGGGAATTTATTAGCGCCATGGTTTGTGTCCAAAATTAAAATTGGGGTGGTTTCCTGGTTTCATAACTAAATTTTGAGGATCCATTGGGGATCAAAAATAAAATTGGGGTGGTTTCCTGGTTTCAAAACTAAATTTTGAGGATCCATTGGGAATCAAAAATAAAATTGGGGTGGTTTCCTGGTTTCATAACTAAATTTTGAGGATCCATTTGGGATCAAAAATAAAATTGGTTTGGTTTCCTGGTTTCATAACTAAATTTTGAGGATCCGTTTGGGATCAAAAATAAAATTGGTTAGAAATTTAGGGAAATTTGGGAATTTATTAGCGCCATGGTTTGTGTCCAAAATTAAAATTGGGGTGGTTTCCTGGTTTCATAACTAAATTTTGAGGATCCATTGGGGATCAAAAATAAAATTTATAGTTAGCGACATCTAGCGGAGATTAAAGAAACTGACATATGGTTTGTGTCCTACATAAATAGTAAGGATCCAGTTTTTTTAACCGGGGAACATCAGGCGTAACAAATATTCTGTGATTCAGTTTGGCCGATTTAATATCAGAGTCTCATCCCGGTTGCCTATATTCTAACTACTTGTTCTCCCTCTCTTTTTCTTTTTTTCCTTTTTTTCTCTCTCTTTTTGCGCTCCGCGCGAAAATTTTTTAACAAGCGAACAGAATTAACTCTACGAAAATGAATCTAATTTCACTCTGCTTTTTATTTTCTATTGATAAATATAAATGAAATCCGGTTGCGCACACCGGTTGCGCACACCGGGAGGGTGGGTAAACCAGTTACTGTATACAGGTACTGTATACGTGCAGCCCACCTGTATTAGGGGTGAGTTTTACAAGCAGTCATACCGCTCGAATATCTGAGGACAAAACAAGTGTGCCAGTACCGATCATTTCAATTGAGTCCGCTGTCAATCGTTGTTAACACATTTTATTGCCTTTCTTTACGAAGGTCAGTTGTGATCCTTTTTTTATTGCCTTTCTTTACAAAGGTCAGTTGTGATCCTTTTGTATATCGCTCCCTTTTCTTTATCACTCATAAGTGTTCTAGGGTTAATGAGCATTTCCAAGTATCACGTCGTGAAGTCTGGTGGTCTGTGGGTTTTTTCTCATCAATGAGTTTATTGCCGGTTACACCAAAGCCGGCGCATACAAACAAGAATTCCTGGTTGCCTATATTCTAACTACTGTCCTAAAATATAGAGTCCTATATATAGAGTTTTTGAAAAGGCCTCTCCGACGTCATAGGTCTACCTAGAGGTGGTTTTAATACTGTATTGGGACTTTTAGTTTGGTGACATATTTTACATTCAGATACGTATTTACGAATTTGTGCTGTCATTTTCGGCCAAAATAAATACCTTTTAATTTTCTCTATCGTTTTGGCTATTCCACAATGGGCTGCGTTCGGCGGATCATGAGCTCTTGCAATTACTTCTTGAGCCATCGCTGATGGAATCCATAGTTTCCATGAGTAAGAATCTTTTTCTCCACCAAATTCGCTATCAAACTCTGTCTTCTTATATACGTACTGATTTTCCACTCTAAGATCGGGTAACTTAGACTGGTTATTACGAACTCTCTCCAACAGATCGATATACTCCGCTGACTGGAATTCACGTGAGTTAAGGTCAACCATGGGTCCTTGCGTTTCAATCTCCAGAACAACAGGTTCCTCTCGGCGAGAAAGAGCATCCGCTACCACATTTTGTGTACCTTTGCGGTGCGTTATCTTAAACGAAAATTCCTGTAATTTAATTGCCCATCGAGCTAAACGGCCAGAAAGATCTTTCTGTTTCATTAACCATTGTAAGGCGGCATGATCTGTTACAACTTCAAAGTCTTGACCTTCAACGTATGCACGGAACATTTTTATTCCTTTTATGACTGCTAAACATTCTAACTCGGTTACTGAATAATTCCTTTGGGCTTTTGAAAGTTTCTCTGACATAAATGCTATCGGTAATTCTTCTCCATTTTCGTTATTTTGTGCCAGAACACACCCTAAACCAAAGGTGCTAGCATCACAAAGAAGCAAAAAAGGCTTATCAAAATTTGGAGTTGCCAAAACGGGTGCAGATGTGAGACGATTTTTTAATTCTTCAAAAGCACAATCTGCCTCGGAATTCCAACTAAATGTCTTTGCTTTCTTCAACAACTCTGTAAGGGGTACAGAAATAGTAGCATAATTATCGACAAATCGACGATACCAGCCGGCCATTCCGAGAAATCTCCTTAGTTGTTTCAAAGATTTTGGAATGGGAAATTCTGTAATGGCTTGAACTTTACTAGGATCTGTCCTAAGTTGTCCATTGCCTATAATAAAACCGAGATACTTTATCTCACGCATACAGAACTTAGACTTGGCAATGTTAATAGTAAGATTTGCTCTGCGTAAGTGTACAGCAATTTCTTGTAGCAAAAGCAAGTGCGATTCGAAATCCGTAGACAGAACTAAAAGATCGTCCAAATAAACAAATACTTGTGTGCGTAGGTTAGCAGGTATGACACTATCCATCAACCGGCAAAGTGTTTGTGCCGCATTAGTTAATCCAAAAGGCATTACTTTGTATTGGTAAAGAGGACGGTTTGGGACAGTAAAAGCGGTGTAAGGACGTGAAGCTTCCTCAAGCGGTATCTGCCAATAAGCATGCTTCATATCAAGTCCTGTAATATACTTCGCTGGTGGTAATCGACTAAATATACCCTCTATATGTGGAAGAGGATATGCATCTTTCCTTGTGTACTTGTTTATTTCCCTCGAATCCAAACAGAGTCTGTTTTTCGCTCCTTTCTTCACAAGTACACAATTGCTACTCCAAGGACTCATAGAAGGTTCTATTACGCCTAACTCGAGCATTTTCTGAACTTCCTCAAACATAAGTTTCTCTTTGGCTGGGGATATTGGCCAATGACGTTGCTTAACTGGAGTGTCTGTATCCATTATAATAGAATGCTTAATAATATTGGTTAAACCTAATCCATCTCGCTCAAATGAGGGAAACGATTGAATCACTGAATCTAATCTAAGCTTCTCTTCCATGCTAAGCTTATGCATTTTTAAATCTTCTCCATTTGTGGGATCCTTTCCCATATCTAATTCACTAATACTTAAATCTGGAGCAATTAAACTAGACAGCAGACCGAACTTCTTCCAGAAATCCATTCCTAAATAAACATTTTCCTTTAAATTAGGAATAATAAAAAATTCAACTTCTTCGACTTTGTCTCGAAAATTAATAACTGCTACAAGTCGAGCAAGTCGAGCAACTACCCAACTCACTATTAGCTGTTCGGATGTGTCCCGAGCACTTCTGTGTACTCTTGTGCTGCCTCAAAATCTCGGCCGCCTCATTGCCCAAACAACTTATGGTAGCTCCAGAGTCTAACAAGGCTTTGAAGCTATGGCCTTCGATACTTATGTCGGTATATAATCTATTATCTGGCCCTGAAAAAACTGCAGCTACTAGTTTTCTTCTAACGCCTTGAACTTTCTTCCAAAATGCACGAAGTGTTAATGTAGATCGTTTTGGTTTTCTATCTGAAGGTCCTCTCAAGAAAATGGTGTCTTGGTCATCTGAATCAATCCTGGTCTGTGTTCCTACACTAATGCTATTGGATGTATTTAAGATTAAATCATTATGATCTTCTTGTCCTAAATTACTACCTATACTTATTTTATCCTGTACACTTAGGTTGAGTTTGTATTTGGATGCGCCTCCAGAGTATTGGTCTGCGCATCCCTCTTCCGGTTTTCCGAAGGGTTGCATTTATTACATCGAGGCTTATAGGTGTTTTTAGCACCACAACCGTAACAAAATCATTCATTTTTATTTTGAATCTATTGAAGGTTAATACAGTATTGATAAATCAAATAATGGACACTTTCTAAATTATTTAATTTAGAAAAATATATATTTCCGAATATTAGAATCTACCTTTCCTGCAAACTATACTTGGTACACAAGTTTTTCCAACCATAAGATAGTCTTATAGCGGAGGGTCGGAATATAGTTTGGACAGCCATCTCATGACATGAAATGAAACTGTATTTTCTCAAACTAATTTTCTCATCCTGTAAAACTGGTACTTTGTCGAAATAAAGTTTTCTGTTATGCTGTACATTTCACTAGTGTTCCCTCAAAGCCTAAAGTATTATTGTGACTAAATGTGTACTAAATGCTTAAAAGTGAACTGATTGGTCTATTGATGCAAAAGAGCTTATTTGTGGGGAAAGAAGTATATTATTCTCTTCTTGGGCCACACGTTGGGCGCCATTTATGTAATGGTGTAAGTGTGGTATTGGTGGGGGGTGGTACAAATGTCCTTATCCACAAAGGGATTCGAGTTTTCCAACCTCATAAGCATGGCGAGATTTCGAATAAATGTGTACCTCTAGCTATGCTCTATCTAGCTCGCCGGATTGTCGGGGTTCTTCTCTACTCTCTCGTTGATTCCATGAAAACACACATTACCATAATTTTTTAGGTACACTTTGCGATATTTAAAAGAAATGGAAATGAATAAAATAATATTAATACCGACAGTAGATCAGTTACATCTTTGCAGAAATATGGAGATCAGTTAATATTGACTCCTTCTCTACCCTCCCTGCCTATATGTCTCGGTGGACCCTTTTTAGAAACTACGAGCTGTCATCTTATTGGAACTATTCACCATTTACTCGGGACGAATAAGAAAAAAAGATTAGAAATTCATTTTACGTTCTAAATATATTTAAACAATTTTTCATTATTAACGGGGATGATTCTTATAAAATTTAAATAATTCATATTCATATTAAATTTCGTTGAGATTTACAATTGAGTATACGACTTATTAATTTTAAAAAAAATATACAAATTACAGAAGAAATGTAATTCAATTGCAAAATAAATGATCTATCGAAAATCGGTTATTTTTCTTGACGTTGACAATAAGTATGGAAAATATACATACAATTCCCGATTTAATAATTCGACAAGTTTAATTCTCTTTCATGATCAACATTACAATAAGTACTCACTCCGATATCCTTGAGCTCAATGATGACGGTTAAATGAATACCAGTAAGGAAAACTAATTTCTGTGCTGGAATTGTATATATATATGTATCCATATACACATATTATAAATGTATAGAAAATATTAAACGTTTCAATGAATCCGATGTTTGCTCATCATTTAGTATATAAAATAAATGAAAGAATAAAAAATTAGCAGACTCCGTCGATGTTAAACAAACAGCAGTACACATCAATCCAAAATAGCGAGGGTGGCAGTAACAAAAACCACTATAAAAGGGTCAGCATGAACAACATTTTGAATCCTAGCTTAATGCTGATTCAGCTGGCGACTTATCTTTCTCCTTGGGGTGTCTCTCGGGGACTAGGCGACAAGACGGCTTCCAAGCCTAAGTGGCCCTGTTCATTCTTTGGTTAGGATGAACCACCAACTACGAGAGGGAATTTACTTCTCTGTAGTCTCCGTTGAAGATGAATACTTTCTCTTGGAAAAGGTTCGAGTGCCTTTTCCACAGATGTATTTGACAAATACGGCTCCTAAGTGACAGCTGGTTTAGAATGTCGACTTGAAAAATATCCAACGAAACTGCCTAGTGATATGCCGCAATATATATTTTATATATATATATATATGTATATATTTTGACCACTACAGGCGACGGGCGAGGAGAACACTGCACTAAATAATGTGGCTGTTATTATCAACCAATAAGAACAATATATATTATGTATTCATACCTTAAAGACATATTCATCCCGATTATGTCTACAGAGTTCCATATCCCCAATTATAAACATTCCCAAGCTTCACTTGAGAATGAATCCAACCCCCAATTATAAACATTCCCAAGCCTCACTTGAGAATAAATTCAACAATTGTAAACAAAGAGCCGTCTAGCCGGCGCATCTCCCCAATCGATCAGCATCGATTGCAAATCACATAGTCAGCATAATTTTTGTTCCCAGCTTAAGCCGAGATAACGAGCAACGCTTGGTGCCCAGCAACCAGCGGTGCCCTCGATAATGTAAACATTCAAACAGAGCTTTCTTTATCATTTATTAAACCAATATCTGTTAGTCTTAAGTTGATATTGAATAAAACAAGTCGTGAATCTAAAATCTCGCTTCGTCTTTTATTTTTACATCAACGTTGTCGTTAGAGTGTGTCGCGACATTTATTCGATTCGATTAAACACATAAAATATTCAATTGGCGCAGCCGGTAGGATAACAATAAATAGATCCTGAAGCAATTCTAATACTTTTTTGTTGTTATCCGAAAAAAAACAACCAACGCGAAGGCAACCCAAGCGACGGTAAATATCGCGTCAAGTTTTATAAGAAAAACCTCGACAGTGACGTGTAAACCAACAATTCGCATTTTTGCCAAAAACCACGGATGTTCACAACTTGAAATTAATTCAAGAAGACGCGATAGAATTCGGAGAGAACATAATTCCAGATACCTGGTTATCTCAATAAAATTCGAAATAGCTATCTGTGCAAACAAATAAAAACAAACTCAATTGTAATTAAGCCTAAAGTGAATTATAAGTAAAACTAAAAAACTAAATTAAGTGAGACTTTTAAATAAAATATTGGTTAAGTGAAAAAAAAAAAAAAACAGAACAATATAAAAATAATCAAAACAACAACCAACCGTAACAAAAATTTTACAAAATGGAAGGAGGAGCAGCAGCAGCAACAACCCTTTCTGACGCCAGCATGTCACAAGTAATAAATCAATTGAAAGACGTCGAAAAATTCAATGGAAACAAAAATACCCTGTACACCTTTGTTAACCGTATCGACTACATATTGGCCCTGTACACGACTAATGATATACGGCAACAAGCGATTATTTTTGGACTTGTGGAACGTTGCATCAGTGCTGATGTTATGCTATCCCTTGGCATAAATAATCTCAACACCTGGACAGATCTTCGGAAGCAATTGATACTCAACTATAAAACTTCAGGAACACACCTTTTAAGGGGAAGGTTCGCGAATTTCTGGAGGAAGCTGAACAGCGCAGGCGTACTTTAATGAGTAAGCTAGAACTAGAGAATAATATCGATGAAAAAACACTGTACTCGCGGCTAATTAAATCTAGTATTGACGATATGATTCAAAAGTTACCTACTAACATCTGCATTAGAATTATAAATTGCGAAATTCCCGATTTAAGATCGCTTATAAATTTATTGCAAGAAAAAAATCTTTATGATCAACCTTGCCAAAATTTTAACTCCACTAAAACAAAACAAGAAAAAGAATTAAAGCCACTCCCAACCAATTCAAATTTTCATAAATTTCCAACATTTCTCCAACCAAACAATACACCATATGTTTCATATCCAAATCATCCACCATATTATCAACAACCATTTCATCCATTACAACAACTTATAAATTTATTGCAAGAAAAAAATCTTTATGATCAACCTTGCCAAAATTTTAACTCCACTAAAACAAAACAAGAAAAAGAATTAAAGCCACTCCCAACCAATTCAAATTTTCATAAATTTCCAACATTTCTCCAACCAAACAATACACCATATGTTTCATATCCAAATCATCCACCATATTATCAACAACCATTTCATCCATTACAACAACATTACAATATGCCTCATACTAACAACTACTTACCTCGACCATTACCACCCGTACCAAATCCGACAAGACCAGTACAATTTCCACCTCGACAAAATTTTCGTCAAAATGTATTTGACCAAAACCGTTTTGGACAAATTCAGAGTGCCACTTTACAAAAGGCTCCAGTTAATAATACACCTGGTGTTCCACATCCACCAATGAAACGCTCTAGACCAGCAGAAAGTGGACAGAGTAAAATGAGCACAGATCAAGAAGCTAGGTATCAAGAAGAATTGAATTATCAAGAATATTTACAGCAAGAATATTACAATCAATTAGCTTCAAATGCACAATCCTATCAAGATTACGGATATCCTCAAAGCTTTGATTATGCCGAAACTTCGACACCAGTAGCCGAAAATTTAACTGAACAGTGTAACGAGATAGGGCTCGATCAAGCCGAAAATTTTCCGTTACCAGCTTCGGAAACCAACAATTCATAAAACTTACCCATAAAGGAAAAGTTTTAAAATGCCTTATAGATACCGGTTCAACAGTAAATATGATGACATCCAATGTTTTCAATCTAAATGTTTATGATACTGAATGTCTCATTCACACAAGTAACGGGCCATTAACAATCACAAAAAAGATTATTGTTCCCTCCAACAACATATTCATGAGTAGTAGTGAATTCCTTTTACACAAATTTTCTTCAGACTATGATTTATTAATTGGCAGAAATTTGCTTTCACAAGCCCAAGCAATAATAGACTACAAATTTCAAACAGTAACTTTATTCGACAAAAAAATATAAACTAATTAATGATTCTCCAATTAAAAATCAAACTCATTTTTTAGCTAATCCAACTTTTGAAGCAAAAAAAATATAACAATAGCCCACAGTCTTCAGACAATGTAAAAACAGAATCACTTGAGAATTCAAATCTGTATCGATTAGATCATTTAAATAATGAAGAGAAATCAAAATTAAAACATTTATTAAAGACTTATCAACATATTCAATTTCAAGAAGGAGATCACTCAGTTTCAGTAATCAAGAAAAACATAATATTAACACTACTCATAACTCCCCCATTTACTCTAAACCGTACAGTTATCCTCAGGCCTATGAACAAGAAGTTGAAAACCAAATCCAAGAAATGTTAGAACAAGGTATCATAAAACCCAGTAATTCCCCCTACTGCAGTCCAATATGGATTGTTCCAAAAAAACAAGACGCATCGGGTAAACAAAAGTTTAGAATAGTAATCGACTATAGAAAATTAAACGAGGTAACTATTAATGACAGATACCCAATACCGAACATGGACGAAATTCTAGGAAAACTAGGTAGATGCAATTATTTTACCACAATTGACCTTGCAAAAGGTTTCCATCAGCTGGAAATGCATCCAGATGCAATACATAAAACAGCTTTTTCAACCAAAAATGGTCATTATGAATATCTTCGTATGCCATTTGGTTTAAAAAATGCTCCTGCAACTTTTCAACGTTGCATGAATAATGTGTTGCGACCATTATTAAACAAGCATTGTTTGGTGTATTTAGACGATATTATCGTTTTTTCCACATCCCTAGAAGAACACCTACATTCACTACAACTAGTTTTCGAAAAGCTTTCTGAAGCTAATCTTAAACTTCAACTTGACAAATGCGAGCTTCTTAAACAAGAAACTACTTTTCTTGGACATATCATAACTAAGGACGGAATAAAACCCAATCCTGAAAAAATCAAGGCTATTCAAAAATACCCAATTCCAAAAAAGACCAAAGAAATTAAAGGTTTTCTTGGGTTAACCGGATATTACAGAAAATTCATTCCCAATTTTGCAGACATAGCCAAACCGATGACAACAGTTCTAAAAAAAGATTCCAAAATCGATATACAAAATCCAGAATACGTAGAAGCCTTTGAAAAATTAAAACAACTAATTTCCAATGACCCCATTTTAAAAATACCAGATTTTAACAGTAAATTCGTATTAACTACAGACGCAAGTAACATAGCACTTGGAGCTGTACTTTCACAAAACGGACACCCACTTAGTTACATTAGTTGAACCCTAAATGATCACGAAACCAATTACAGTGCCATAGAAAAAGAACTTTTAGCTATTGTATGGGCAACAAAAACCTTTCGACATTACCTTCTAGGACGACATTTTGAAATTAATAGTGACCATCAACCGTTATGTTGGTTATACAAAATGAAAGAACCAAATTCAAAATTAACTCGATGGAGAGTTAAATTATCAGAATATGACTTTGACATTAAATATATAAAAGGAAAGGAAAATCACATAGCAGACGCTTTATCTCGAGTAAAAATAGAACAAGCTTATTTTGGAGAAGAAACACAACATAGTTCTGATGAAGACAATAGTAACTTAATTTTTATCACCGAAAAACCAATTAACACATTTAAAAGACAAATAATATTTTCTAAAGGCATTCCAAATATAAGAAAAGAAAATTATTTCAAAAAACTAATAATCCACATCACATATGATAATATGACAACAGAAAAAGCTAAACAATATTTGATTGATCATTTTTGCACCAAGTCTAGTGCGCTGTTTATAGATAGTGATGCCGATTTTGAAATTATACAAAACGCACACAAAGACATTATCAATCCAAACCATACTAAAATTCTCAGAAGCCTTATTCTTCTGAAAAATATAAGTTCATACGCAGAGTTCAAAGAACTCATTCTCAAGACGCATGAAAAACTCCTACATCCAGGCATTCAAAAAACAAACAAACTTTTCGGTGAAACTTATTATTTCCCCAATAGTCAATTATTAACCCAAAACATTATTAATGAATGTCATATCTGCAATTTAACGAAAACCGAACATAGAAATACAGAAATGCCAATGAAAATTACGCCCAAACCAGAACATTGTCGAGATAAATTCGTAATAGATATTTATTCATCAGAAGGTAAACACTATCTAAGCTGCATAGACATTTATTCAAAATTCGCTACTCTCGAACAAATCAAAACTAAAGATTGGATAGAATGCAAAAACGCATTAATGCGCATATTTAATCAGTTAGGTAAACCAATATTATTAAAGGCAGACCGAGACGGAGCATTTACCAGTCTAGCACTCAAAAGATGGCTTGACAGTGAGGGAGTAGAAATTCAGTTAAATACTTCAAAAACAGGTATAGCGGACATAGAAAGATTACACAAAACTATCAATGAAAAAATTAGAATCATAAATACTTTAAATGATGAAGAGAAAAAACTTTGCAAAATGGAAACTATCCTTTATATTTACAATCATAAAACTAAACATGACACCACTGGACAAACTCCCGCACACATATTCTTACATGCAGGACAACCAACTTTAGATACACAGGACAAAAAAGAAAAAATTATAAACAAAATTAACAGTGACCGACAAGAATTTGAAATAGATACTAGATACAGAAAAGGACCGTTACAAAAAGGAAAATTAGAAAATCCATTTAAAGCCAATCAAAATGTTACTCAAACAGACCCCGATCATTACCAAATTACTAACAAAAATAGAACCACACATTATTACAAAACACAATTTAATAAGAAAAACAAGTAAGAAAGGCTACAGTCGACGTGCCGACTGTATAAGACCCCGTACTCCTTGTAGTGCGCATAGAAAAATACTTACAAACTTAAAAGAAGAAGCAGTAGACTGATTCATATTTTAAAATACAAATTTAAAAAAAGATAATAGTTTAAATTAAAATTTAAAAAAGTAAATAAAAAGTTATGCGCTAGCTGCAATCGAACCCGCGGTATCAGACACAGGATTCTCACATGTCGCCACTCTACCATACGCACCACACCTCAATTTGAAGGCACTGCTGATTATCTGCATTTACATATAATATTGTTTTGTTATAGAAAAAGAAAAAAAATGCCTGTCTGTGCCGGGGTTCGAACCGCAGACCTCATGTTTCTCTAATGCATGTCACATCACTTGGACCACAACACTGTTGACAATGAGGACGGCTAAAGTAGATAAACATTGATTTACCACTTTTCTTCAAACACGTACATAAATTACAATTTTTAACATTTTTGACCAATTTGTTTCACATGTTGTAGTTGTCCGATTTGAACCAAATTTGGTGAAGTTACTTTTAATAATTATGTACACATTCTGTGTGAGTTTGGTTGCGATCACTTAGCAAATACTACATGTCTTCATACAAATTTTTTGTTTTTGACCGATTTGTCCTATGGGAGCTATAAGCTATAGTTGTCCGATCTTGATGAAACTTGGTGAGGATAGTTATAGTTGTACCATACACCTACTGTGTAAATTTGGTCACGATAGCTTTCATAGTTTCAAAGCTGTAGTGCAATGAAAACTGTTTTTTACAATTTGCGGGGGCGGTAGGGGGCGTGGCAAAAATTTGAAATAAACTTAACCTGCCTGCAATATAGACGGACTTTCATTCCAAATTTGGTGGCTCTAGCTCTTGTAGTTTAAAAGATCCAGGTGTTCATACGGACGGACGGACGGACAGACAGACGGACAGACACACAGACGGACAGACGGACAGACGGACATTGCTATATCGACTCGGCTGTTGATGCTGATCTAGAATATATATACTTTATGGGGTCGGCCACGCCTCCTTCTGCCTGTTACGCACATTTCGCTTCTGACAAACCTAATAGACCCCTATACTCTTTTTTAGAGTACGGGGTCTAAAAAGATTAACCAAATTCAAACTCCACAGGTCCCTTCCTCATGATCATATTGTCATCCATACTCTCTACCATATGCCATGCTCAACAAATTCAAATAAATAACTTGGATACAGACCACGGATACTTATTGTTTTCAGACAAACCCATAGAATTACCAACTAGATTTGAACACCACTCTTTACGAATTAATGTTTCTGAAATAATAATAACAAATGAATATTTTCGTAGAACTATTCCAAGCTTTAAAAATTCATCACAAATCAATTATTTGTATTCAAAATTACAACAAGAATTAAATGGTATAATCTTTCACCATGAGAATCGAAATAAACGAGGACTGTTCAACATTGGAGGCTCACTATTTAAATTCCTTTTTGGCACACTTGACGATAATGATAGACGAGAATTTGAAAAAAATATTGAAAATCTATCTTTAAATACTGTGCAAGCTCAAGACATTAATGGTATAATAAACATAATTAATACCGAAATGCAACAATTTAAAGATCATCAAAACAAACGAACACTTCAAGAAACATTTATTTACCAATTATTACAATTTATAGAATATGTAGAAGACATTGAAATGGGCATGCAATTGTCTAGATTGGGACTCTTCAACCCAAAGTTACTTACCTATGACCGACTTGACAGTGTTGACAACCGAAACATTCTACTAATTAAAACCTCCACTTGGATTAATCACCAAGATAATATCATACTAATTGTATCCCACATCCCAATCAACTTTCAAACTATTAAAACCATTAAAATCATTCCATATCCTGACAATGATGGCTATCAATTCGATTACACCAGTACCACCTCTTATTTTGAAAAAGATAATAAAATTTTTAATAGAAAAAATGAACCAATATTTGATGAATGTATTACAAAAATTTTACTTCATACAAAACCAATTTGTAACTTTAAGCAGATAAACGAAAAAGAAATCATTAAGTTCATAGAGCCAAATACAATTGTAACATGGAACATATCCAACATAAATGTAAAACAAAACTGTCAAAAAAGTAATACAGATCTTAATATTCATGGTAATAAAATTATTAACGTCAATCAATGTAAACTACAAATAAATGATATCATTTTAAGCGACAATTACTTACAACCCGAAATAGATCTAACACCTTTGTATCCACCAATAGAAATTATCAAAATTAAGCCTATCAAACATGACGACATTGTACAACTTGTATCCCAAAATAATGTCTTTTCATATACAATAATTATAACCATTATTATTATATTCATAATCATATTGTTATATTTAAAATATGTATCATTTAATCCCATAATATTAATCCATAAAAAATGTAAGAAACAAATTCACGAACACAAAAAAGATACACCGCAATCAGTTCAACCAAAAGAACAACAACAAGATGAAACAGTTATCGAAGTGACACAATCAAATTTACCAAAACTTTACCCTTCAGCCTCGCCTTGATTCACAGGCTCGCCTCTTAAGGAGAGGGAAGTGACATATTCATCCCGATTATGTCTACAGAGTTCCATATCCCCAATTATAAACATTCCCAAGCTTCACTTGAGAATGAATCCAACCCCCAATTATAAACATTCCCAAGCCTCACTTGAGAATAAATTCAACAATTGTAAACAAAGAGCCGTCTAGCCGGCGCATCTCCCCAATCGATCAGCATCGATTGCAAATCACATAGTCAGCATAATTTTTGTTCCCAGCTTAAGCCGAGATAACGAGCAACGTTTGGTGCCCAGCAACCAGCGGTGCCCTCGATAATGTAAACATTCAAACAGAGCTTTCTTTATCATTTATTAAACCAATATCTGTTAGTCTTAAGTTGATATTGAATAAAACAAGTCGTGAATCTAAAATCTCGCTTCGTCTTTTATTTTTACATCAACGTTGTCGTTAAAATATCGCGTCAAGTTAAAACGACAGTGACGTGTAACTTTTTCCAAAACAACCAACTAAAATCAAGAAGACGCGATTTATTCGATTCGATTAAACAAAAACATAAAATATTCAAATAATCAAAACAACAACCAACCGTAACAAAAATTTTACAAAATGGAAGGAGGAGCAGCAGCAGCAACAACCCTTTCTGACGCCAGCATGTCACAAGTAATAAATCAATTGAAAGACGTCGAAAAATTCAATGGAAACAAAAATACCCTGTACACCTTTGTTAACCGTATCGACTACATATTGGCCCTGTACACGACTAATGATATACGGCAACAAGCGATTATTTTTGGACTTGTGGAACGTTGCATCAGTGCTGATGTTATGCTATCCCTTGGCATAAATAATCTCAACACCTGGACAGATCTTCGGAAGCAATTGATACTCAACTATAAAACCCAGACGAACAATCACATCCTTCTAGAGGACTTCAGGAACACACCTTTTAAGGGGAACGTTCGCGAATTTCTGGAGGAAGCTGAACAGCGCAGGCGTACTTTAATGAGTAAGCTAGAACTAGAGAATAATATCGATGAAAAAACACTGTACTCGCGGCTAATTAAATCTAGTATTGACGATTTGATTCAAAAGTTACCTACTAACATCTGCATTAGAATTATAAATTGCGAAATTCCCGATTTAAGATCGCTTATAAATTTATTGCAAGAAAAAAATCTTTATGATCAACCTTGCCAAAATTTTAATTCCACTAAAACAAAACAAGAAAAAAGAATTAAAGCCACTCCCAACCAATTCCAATTTTCATAAATTTCCAACATTTCTCCAACCAAACAATACACAATATGTTTCGTATCCAAATCATCCACCATATTATCAACAACCATTTCACCCATTACAACAACATTACAATATGCCTCATACTAACAACTACTTACCTCGACCATTACCACCCGTACCAAATCCGACATCACCAGTACAATTTCCACCTCGACAAAATTTTCGTCAAAATTTATTTGACCAAAACCGTTTTGGACAAATTCAGAGTGCCACTTTACAAAAGGCTCCAGTTAATAATACACCTGGTGTTCCACATCCACCAATGAAACGCTCTAGACCAGCAGAAAGTGGACAGAGTAAAATGAGCACAGATCAAGAAGCTAGGTATCAAGAAGAATTGAATTATCAAGAATATTTACAGCAAGAATATTACAATCAATTAGCTTCAAATCCACAATCCTATCAAGATTACGGATATCCTCAAAGCTTTGATTATGCCGAAACTTCGACACCAGTAGCCGAAAATTTAACTGAACAGTGTAAAGAGATAGAGCTCGATCAAGCCGAAAATTTTCCGTTACCAGCTTCGGAAACCAACAATTCATAAAACTTACCCATAAAGGAAAAGTTTTAAAATGCCTTATAGATACCGGTTCAACAGTAAATATGATGACATCCAATGTTTTCAATCTAAATGTTTATGATACTGAATGTCTCATTCACACAAGTAACGGGCCATTAACAATCACAAACAAGTAAGAAAGGCTACAGTCGATCGAGCCGACCGTATAAAAGACCCCGTACTCCCATAGAAGTGCGCAATTGTATTCAATTTAAAATTTAAATTTTTGAATGAAATTTAAAAATTTTAATTATATATGTACATTTTGAATTGAAATTAAAAAAATTAAATTAACAATTCGCATTGCCGCAACTCTATCAGTTGCACCACGCGCCACTTTCAAGAATTCTCCGATAGCATTTACATATTATTCATACAAACACACATTCGTTTGAAATTATATGTATGCATGTATGTGTGTATTCGGCGCGGCCAGCGTCTGCCGGCAGCGCTGTCGCCACAGCGTCTGCCGGCAGCGCTGTCGCCACACAAGCCTCGAAAACGTTCGAACATGTGTTTGTATGTTTCTGTCTCGCTCTCGCGCGTATGTGATATTGCAGTTAAATAACAAACTTTGTAACGCAGTAGCTCTTTTGTTAAAGGTAGTATGTTGATGCCCCTTTCAGAATAGTTTGATTTTATATGTCTCTATACGAATGTTGAATTACAACACTCTACTATATGAATAAATGCCTTAAACATGGCGTTAAAGTGAAAACGTTTGGTTAACTCTCAGGAGAAAAGGGGGCGTGGCAGCTCAAAATTTTTAATGGCATTGCATTAAGGGTGTCACTAGCAACCTGTTTACCAGAAATGGTGTTCCTAAGTGCCATAGTTACTGAGTTATTGGCCTAAAAGTAAATTTTTTTCGAGGTGTGTCTGGTTTTTTGCTCATTGCGGGGGCGGTAAGGGGCGTGGCAACAATTTGAAATAAACTTGATCTGCTCGCGAAGATAACGGACTTTCATTCCAAATTTGGTGTCTCTAGCTTTTGTAGTTTAAAAGATCCAGGTGTTCATACGGACGGACAGACAGACAGACGGACAGACGGACAGACGGACATTGCTATATCGACTCGGCTGTTGATGCTGATCTAGAATATATATACTTTATGGGGTCGGCCACGCCTCCTTCTGCCTGTTACGCACATTTCGCTTCTGACAAACCTAATAGACCCCTATACTCTTTTTTAGAGTACGGGGTCTAAAAAGATTATTGTTCCCTCCAACAACATATTCATGAGTAGTAGTGAATTCCTTTTACACAAATTTTCTTCAGACTATGATTTATTAATTGGCAGAAATTTGCTTTCACAAGCCCAAGCAATAATAGACTACAAATTTCAAACAGTAACTTTATTCAACAAAAAATATAAACTAATTAATGATTCTCCAATTAAAAATCAAACTCATTTTTTAGCTAATCCAACTTTTGAAGCTAAAAAATATAATAATAGCCCACAGTCTTCAGACAATGTAAAAACAGAATCACTTGAGAATTCAAATCTGTATCGATTAGATCATTTAAATAATGAAGAGAAATCAAAATCAAAATCAACAAAAACCTTTCGACATTACCTTCTAGGACGACACTTTGAAATTAATAGTGACCATCAACCGTTATGTTGGTTATACAAAATGAAAGAACCAAATTCAAAATTAACTCGATGGAGAGTTAAATTATCAGAATATGACTTTGACATTAAATATATAAAAGGAAAGGAAAATCACATAGCAGACGCTTTATCTCGAGTAAAAATAGAACAAGCTTATTTTGGAGAAGAAACACAACATAGTTCTGATGAAGACAATAGTAACTTAATTTTTATCACCGAAAAACCAATTAGCACATTTAAAAGACAAATAATATTTTCTAAAGGCATTCCAAATATAAGAAAAGAAAATTATTTCAAAAAACTAATAATCCACATCACATATGATAATATGACAACAGAAAAAGCTAAACAATATTTGATTGATCATTTTTGCACCAAGTCTAGTGCGCTGTTTATAGATAGTGATGCCGATTTTGAAATTATCCAAAACGCACACAAAGACATTATCAATCCAAACCATACTAAAATTCTCAGAAGCCTTATTCTTCTGAAAAATATAAGTTCATACGCAGAGTTCAAAGAACTCATTCTCAAGACGCATGAAAAACTCCTACATCCAGGCATTCAAAAAACAAACAAACTTTTCGGTGAAACTTATTATTTCCCCAATAGTCAATTATTAACCCAAAACATTATTAATGAATGTCATATCTGCAATTTAACGAAAACCGAACATAGAAATACAGAAATGCCAATGAAAATTACGCCCAAACCAGAACATTGTAGAGATAAATTCGTAATAGATATTTATTCATCAGAAGGTAAACACTATCTAAGCTGCATAGACATTTATTCAAAATTCGCTACTCTCGAACAAATCAAAACTAAAGATTGGATAGAATGCAAAAACGCATTAATGCGCATATTTAATCAGTTAGGTAAACCAATATTATTAAAAGCAGACCGAGACGGAGCATTTACCAGTCTAGCACTCAAAAGATGGCTTGACAGTGAGGGAGTAGAAATTCAATTAAATACTTCAAAAACAGGTATAGCGGACATAGAAAGATTACACAAAACTATCAATGAAAAAATTAGAATCATAAATACTTTAAATGATGAAGAGAAAAAACTTTGCAAAATGGAAACTATCCTTTATATTTACAATCATAAAACTAAACATGACACCACTGGACAAACTCCCGCACACATATTCTTACATGCAGGACAACCAACTTTAGATACACAGGACAAAAAAGAAAAAAATTATAAACAAAATTAACAGTGACCGACAAGAATTTGAAATAGATACTAGATACAGAAAAGGACCGTTACAAAAGGAAAATTAGAAAATCCATTTAAAGCCAATCAAAATGTTACTCAAACAGACCCCGATCATTACCAAATTACTAACAAAAATAGAACCACACATTATTACAAAACACAATTTAAAAAGAAAAAAAAAGATTAACCAAATTCAAACTCCACAGGTCCCTTCCTCATGATCATATTGTCATCCATACTCTCTACCATATGCCATGCTCAACAAATTCAAATAAATAACTTGGATACAGACCACGGATACTTATTGTTTTCAGACAAACCCATAGAATTACCAACTAGATTTGAACACCATTCTTTACGAATTAATGTTTCTGAAATAATAACAACAAATGAATATTTTCGTAGAACTATTCCAAGCTTTAAAAATTCATCACAAATCAATTATTTGTATTCAAAATTACAACAAGAATTAAATGGTATAATCTTTCACCATGAGAATCGAAATAAACGAGGACTGTTCAACATTGGAGGCTCACTATTTAAATTCCTTTTTGGCACACTTGACGATAATGACAGACGAGAATTTGAAAAAAATATTGAAAATCTATCTTTAAATACTGTGCAAGCTCAAGACATTAATGGTATAATAAACATAATTAATACCGAAATGCAACAATTTAAAGATCATCAAAACAAACGAACACTTCAAGAAACATTTATTTACCAATTATTACAATTTATAGAATATGTAGAAGACATTGAAATGGGCATGCAATTGTCTAGATTGGGACTCTTCAACCCAAAGTTACTTACCTATGACCGACTTGACAGTGTTGACAACCGAAACATTCTACTAATTAAAACCTCCACTTGGATTAATCACCAAGATAATATCATACTAATTGTATTCCACATCCCAATCAACTTTCAAACTATTAAAACCATTAAAATCATTCCCTATCCTGACAATGATGGCTATCAACTTGATTACACCAGTACCACCTCTTATTTTGAAAAAGATAATAAAATTTTTAATAGAAAAAAATGAACCAATATTTGATGAATGTATTACAAAAATTTTACTTCATACAAAACCAATTTGTAACTTTAAGCAGATAAACGAAAAAGAAATCATTAAGTACATAGAGCCAAATACAATTGTAACATGGAACATATCCAACATAAATGTAAAAAAAAAACTGTCAAAAAAGTAATACAGATCTTAATATTCATGGTAATAAAATTATTAACGTCAATCAATGTAAACTACAAATAAATGATATCATTTTAAGCGACAATTACTTACAACCCGAAATAGATCTAACACCTTTGTATCCACCAATAGAAATTATCAAAATTAAGCCTATCAAACATGACGACATTGTACAACTTGTATCCCAAAATAATGTCTTTTCATATACAATAATTATAACCATTATTATTATATTCATAATCATATTGTTATATTTAAAATATGTATCATTTAATCCCATAATATTAATCCATAAAAAATGTAAGAAACAAATTCACGAACACAAAAAAGATACACCGCAATCAGATGAAACAGTTATCGAAGTGACACAATCAAATTTACCAAAACTTTACCCTTCAGCCTCGCCTTGATTCACAGGCTCGCCTCTTAAGGAGAGGGAAGTGACATATTCATCCCGATTATGTCTACAGAGTTCCATATCCCCAATTATAAACATTCCCAAGCCTGACTTGAGAATAAATTCAACAATTGTAAACAAAGAGCCGTCTAGCCGGCGCATCTCCCCAATCGATCAGCATCGATTGCAAATCACATAGTCAGCATAATTTTTGTTCCCAGCTTAAGCCGAGATAACGCGCAACGCTTGGTGCCCAGCAACCAGCGGTGCCCTCGATAATGTAAACATTCAAACAGAGCTTTCTTTAGCATTTATTAAACCAATATCTGTTAGTCTTAAGTTGATATTGAATAAAACAAGTCGTGAATCTAAAATCTCGCTTCGTCTTTTATTTTTACATCAACGTTGTCGTTAGAGTGTGTCGCGACATTTATTCGATTCGATTAAACACATAAAATATTCAATTATATATACATACGTGTATAAAATAATTTATTGAATATACCACGTTTCTGCACTTTTTAATAATTTTATATACAGCACTTTGCACACTTCTGGCTTGAGCCGATCACTTTTCTTAAATGATCAAAAGGTATCAATGTCCAAAAGCTGCTGACCACTCAATTGCTTGCTTTTTGAAAAATAGAACAAGACAAACCACCTATCCAAAATATTCCACTCATTCTTTCTCCCTTGCAGACATAGCGACCTCTTAAATAACTGCATTATCGTACGATCTTTTGCCACATGTAATTGAGTGAAAGCTCGCGATACCTATGCGCTGAGTGAGCTTTATCCGAAACGAACTCAAGCATAGTGTAAAAGCTTTATGCATGCATGCGAAACTTTGAGTCTAACATGTAACTTACAAACGTTTTATGCTTAGAGCTGGCGATGTAAGATAAGAGAATTACAAGCTCAGAACTCCCAATGTAATTTAAGAGAGTTAGAATATGTATTTATGTCGCTCTTTAAAACTGACCATCACAACTGTCGATCAACAATGATAACGCTATAGAATTCACTTTCGAAGGCTCCCTTGTTTCTGATTTACAATTAGTAATAAATTCAAGATTATAATGTTTTACAAATCATTCTGTCTTTATTCTGTTCTGCGATGAATTGTATGATGTGTTAGATTTTTACGTTCCTGTGACTTGTTAACGTTATGGGGTAGAAAGCCTTTCTCTTTGGGGATCTTTCTCAACTGTCTTGGAAGGATCATGGTTGGGTAGGGTAGAGAATGCAAGTGTCAACTGACACCATAGACCTCGCCTCTTTTAGCAATAAGATGGGTTTTCCTTTTCCTTTTTTTTGTTTGGCCATGGTGATTTTTGCCATGTTTGGGAGTAGAGCTCCCCTTTTACTTTTGTAGGGATCCTAACTTTAACTTTATGTACCAAGGACGGGAAGTAGCAACGAACCCCCCGCACTCCCCGAATGAGCTAGGGAACCAGAGGATCCTGCCCTGCTACCTCTCCCGCCCGAACCTCGGACGATGTTGGTTTATTGTACGTCTTGAATGTCGTTCAAAATATAAATGGTCGAAGGTTACATAGATTTTTGCCACCCAAAACGTGGGGCAGCTTAACATAACATCCATTTTAATGCTTAGCATTAAGCATTAGTTATTAAATTTTCTCATTGATTGGGTATAGTTTTGAGGTTTTTTTTTAACATATGGCCATTTAGCTGTCTTACTGTTAACTTACTGAATTGCAGTTAGTTTAACTGCCCTTTGAGTGATATTTACTTTATTTTTTTTGTAAGGCTTATGCTGATGTTGAACTTATTAATTTGGTCGTTCTGCCGCATATAGTAATACAATGGTTTAAGTCTGTTAACAGGTTAACGATGCTGAAGATTCTAAGAAAGAATTCCATGCCGAACTTTCCATGCTGCACTTAACTAATTATAAATGAATGGTAAAAAAATAAAAATAATAGAATATAGCGCTAAGATCAGCTATATAAGGATATGTTATGCTCCACACCCAGGCTCATTTTTGTTTTTCGTATGGTTTTTAGTATTTTGTATTTATTTTAATTGTCGTTGGTGAATCTGTCAGATACAATTTCAGTATACTGAATATTTGGCCCAGCTGCAATATCGGTACTGATCGTTCCTCGGAAAGATGTTGCTACCACAATCGAAATGATCCATAAAAGCTATCAAGTCATACCCTGTGGTTTTAATCGGATTGTTTGAGTAAAGTTTTAAACTTGTGCATATGCCGAAAGTTGCGTATCCTTGCCGATTAATTATGTCGTATGAAACATTTTCTCATAATAATTCTATAGCTATTTTAGTATCAATAGCCTAATTTAAACACCTTCTTATTGTTTTTAAAATCAAATAGCTTTCACCCCTTTATGTTAACATATAAGTCACACAAGGAATATAAGAAAGTAATTTCAAACTCTCAATCAGTGGAGAAATCTACAAGCTTATGTCGAATCTGTCAGCAAGACATGAACAACACTCAGCAGTGTTATTGCACGCCTTGTACACATGACTTCCATAAACTTTGTTTGGAACAGTGGCTTGAACACCATTTAGAATGTCCTGAATGTAATGCTGAAATAAATCCTGCAAATATAAAATTGGTTATCGGCAACTGCTCGCCGGCTCCAAAGCAAACTGCTGCATCAGCAGCGCCATCACGTTCAAGAATGGTTACCCGAAATTTATCCAAATCCTTGAACCAAAATCTTAACGTTATCATTTCTAATCCCCCTGAAAGGGTAATGGAAGGTAGTGATGTAGTGATTTCTGGGTTAGATGCAAGTCATAGTTCGAATCAAAATGCCAATGCTCCTCCCAGAAATAATAATACTCGTCGTAGAGGTAGGCCGATTCGATCTGCCAATGCTAGTCAATATCCTGTCGTGGATTACTCTGCTATTCAACAAATGATCGAACAAACCGTCACACGAGTTATATCGTCTTTGCAAATCAATTCTCGCCCTACAATAATTGAACAACGATCTTTCGCCCCAACTCCCGTTGCGTATTCGCCCAGTAGTTCGACGATTCACAACCGCAAAACGGCTGACATTATCCAAAAGTGGAATTTACACTTTGATGGATCCCCCGAAGGACTTGGAGTTGAAGAATTTGTTTACCGCGTCAAAATTCTAACTGAGGGAAACTTTGGACAGCGATTTTATGGGCCTTTGTAAGCATTTGCATATCTTGTTTATTGGTAAAGCCCGAGATTGGTTTTGGAGATTTCACAAGCAAGTTGATCGTATTGTTTGGTCAGAATTTTGTGCTGCTCTTCGTCAGCAATATAAAGACTATCGTTCTGAGTTTATGAGTAAAGAACTAGTCAGAGCTCGAAAGCAAAAACTGGGAGAATCTTTTGTACAGTTTCATGACTCGGTAGCATCCTTGATAGACAAGTATGGTCTCAAAATCGAGGAAGGAGAGTTAGTCGAGATTTTACAAAATAACCTGTTTCCCGAAATGCGTCACAATTGTAATGGTCGTCATATAGTCAAAGAATTTCAAAGATGCAACCTATAGATACAAAACATGCAAAACGGTTGATCAATAGCAATAATTATCAAAAGCTTTGATTTCGATGCACATTATCCGAAAGATTTATCCGAGAGCTTCTAAGCTGCGCACGCATGCTAATTATGTTGCTAAGTAGCGCAGCCAACTTTGCACATTGGTGAGAGAGCTTTGTATTTTTTCATTGGAATTGGACGCTATAAATTCTAATTGGAGGCCAAAATCGTTCTTTTCCGCCTTTGAAGCCAGCCAAGTCAGTGCTAGTGTCGTTATTAAAGTTCGAAGTCGGGTATTAAAGGTTAGATTGGTGCAATCCAATCTGTAAGCTGCGTTGGAGTAACCCGCAGCCATCGACGTACTTGGACCTTAGGAGGCCCACAATTTAAGCATATTGAGTTTTGCTTAATAAAAGGTATGCCATCGATTGAATATTTCTTTAGCAAATATCAGTCATATTAATAATTTTTTCGTTTCTCAGCCGGGGGTTGAGCATAATACGTTCCCCCCTCCCGCATCATTGCTTTTGGCAATCAAAGCCTGATATTGCCAGCAATTGGTGCGGGCATAATTATTTCCTTGAAGTGCGTTATACGCGGACAATTTTTGTCTGTCTTGGATATCTGATGCGGAACCCGATCATGGAGTGCACAGTGACTCTGCCAGCCACTCCAAGGACAGGCTTGTCCCCTTTAAAGTGCCCTTTAATGGAAAAAGGAACCGTCTTGTGAAGCCCGTACCATCGATCGGAGCTCCAAGTGTCGTGCTAGTGCTTTAACTCAATAGAAAAAAAAGAACAAGAAAGACAATTTAAACGAACCGCCTAAAGCTTAGCAATAACCCTAAACTGGAAAAACTGACAATTGAACTGAAAACTGACAATTGAACTGAAGACTGAAAATTTTGCATATATTGGTGCCATCTGTTAACGTAAAATGATAGAAAGAAACGAAAAGTAATTGAAAAACAAGATTAATTAAAGTTAGTTGAATTGAATTTTGCTTGAAATGTTTGTCTAAAAAAAAAAAAGAGAAAATTGGAAAAAATTATATATTATTATAAAATCAAATGTGTTCTTTGGGCATCGAACCGTTCTGCAATATCGCATGTACATTTAAATACAACATACTAATCTAACCTGCTAAATCAAACTACACCACCGATGGAAGGCCTTTCAACGTTGGAATTTTGTCATGTAAGTGCATAAAACAATGATTTCAGTGAATCTGAAATACCTGTGGACTTAACCTAAGTCACCTTGCTAATCTTTTTCCAATATTGAGTACTAACTTACAAGCGATATTTTTGTACAGATATAAAAAGTAACAAAAAGTAAAAAAACTAAAATGTAATGAAAACTATTCGAATTAACAGTACACAAAGACAATCGAACGAAGAAAAAAAATTCTCTTTAAATCAAAAAAAAAAAAATAGTAAAAATTTAGGAAAAATATATAAATATACAAAAAAAAAAATGAAACTTATTATGCACCGATAAAACAAAAGAAAATTAAATGCACTAAAGAAAGGAAACAAAAATATGTAGAAATTAGAGAGAACATAAAACAAACATTTCAAGATACATTCATTTTCCTGAAAAATTATTATAAATCTTTGTCAAAGTAAACAACTATTCAGTGCACTTGAATTAAATCTATTGTAAACTTTTCGGAAAAAAAAATTGAATAAGAATTAAAGTCATAAACAAAAAACAAAACTTATATGTATGTATAAATAATTACCGTTGATATATATATCGAAAACAAAAACGAAACAACACAATGAATTCTTAAGAAAAAAAAATGTAATCTGAAAGAAATATGTAAACTAAAAAACACACTGTCGATCAACAATGATAACGCTATAGAATTCACTTTCGAAGGCTCCCTTGTTTCTGATTTACAATTAGTAATAAATTCAAGATTATAATGTTTTACAAATCATTCTGTCTTTATTCTGTTCTGCGATGAATTGTATGATGTGTTAGATTTTTACGTTCCTGTGACTTGTTAACGTGATGGGGTAGAAAGCCTTTTGTGATGGTAAGTTTTAAAGAGCGACATAAATACATATTCTAACTCTCTTCAATTACATTGGGAGTTCTGAGCTTGTAATTCTCTTATCTTACATCGCCAGCTCTAAGCATAAAACGTTTGTAAGTTACATGTTAGACTCAAAGTTTCGCATGCATGCATAAAGCTTTTACACTATGCTTGAGTTCGTTTCGGATAAAGCTCACTCAGCGCATAGGTATCGCGAGCTTTCACTCAATTACATGTGGCAAAAGATCGTACGAAAATGCAGTTATTTAAGAGGTCGCTATGTCTGCAAGGGAGAGTGAATGAGTGGAATATTTTGGATATGTATTTTGTCTTGTTCTATTTTTCAAAAAGCAAGCAATTGAGTGGTCAGCAGCTTTTGGACATTGATACCTTTTGATCATTTAAGAAAAGTGATCGGCTCAAACCAGAAGTGTTCAAAGTGGTGTATATAAAATTATTAAAAAGTGCAGAAACGTGTTATATTCAATAAATTATTTTATACATGTATGTATATAATTGAATATTTTATGTGTTTAATCGAATCGAATAAATGTCGCGACACACTCTAACGACAACGTTGATGTAAAAATAAAAGACGAAGCGAGATTTTAGATTCACGACTTGTTTTATTCAATATCAACTTAAGACTAACAGATATTGGTTTAATAAATGATAAAGAAAGCTCTGTTGAATGTTTACATTATCGAGGGCACCGCTGGTTGCTGGGAACCAAGCGTTGCTCGTTATCTCGGCTTAAGCTGGGAACAAAAATTATGCTGACTATGTGATTTGCAATCGATGCTGATCGATTGGGGGAGATGCGCCGGCTAGACGGTTTTTTGTTTACAATTGTTGAATTTATTCTCAAGTGAGGCTTGGGAATGTTTATAATTGGGGGTTGGATTCATTCTCAAGTGAAGCTTGGGAATGTTTATAATTTGGGATATGGAACTCTGTAGACATAATCGGGATGAATATGTCACTTCCCTCTCCTTAAGAGGCGAGCCTGTGAATCAAGGCGAGGCTGAAGGGTAAAGTTTTGGTAAATTTGATTGTGTCACTTCGATAACTGTTTCATCTTGTTGTTGTTCTTTTGGTTGAACTGATTGCGGTGTATATGGATTAATATTATGGGATTAAATGATACATATTTTAAATATAACAATATGATTATGAATATAATAATAATGGTTATAATTATTGTATATGAAAAGACATTATTTTGGGATACAAGTTGTACAATGTCGTCATGTTTGATAGGCTTAATTTTGATAATTTCTATTGGTGGATACAAAGGTGTTAGATCTATTTCGGGTTGTAAGTAATTGTCGCTTAAAATGATATCATTTATTTGTAGTTTACATTGATTGACATTAATAATTTTATTACCATGAATATTAAGATCTGTATTACTTTTTTGACAGTTTTGTTTTACATTTATGTTGGATATGTTCCATGTTACAATTGTATTTGGCTCTATGTACTTAATGATTTCTTTTTCGTTTATCTGCTTAAAGTTACAAATTGGTTTTGTATGAAGTAAAATTTTTGTAATACATTCATCAAATATTGGTTCATTTTTTTCTATTAAAAATTTTATTATCTTTTTCAAAATAAGAGGTGGTACTGGTGTAATCGAGTTGATAGCCATCATTGTCAGGATAGGGAATGATTTTAATGGTTTTAATAGTTTGAAAGTTGATTGGGATGTGGGATACAATTAGTATGATATTATCTTGGTGATTAATCCAAGTGGAGGTTTTAATTAGTAGAATGTTTCGGTTGTCAACACTGTCAAGTCGGTCATAGGTAAGTAACTTTGGGTTGAAGAGTCCCAATCTAGACAATTGCATGCCCATTTCAATGTCTTCTACATATTCTATAAATTGTAATAATTGGTAAATAAATGTTTCTTGAAGTGTTCGTTTGTTTTGATGATCTTTAAATTGTTGCATTTCGGTATTAATTATGTTTATTATACCATTAATGTCTTGAGCTTGCACAGTATTTAAAGATAGATTTTCAATATTTTTTTCAAATTCTCGTCTGTCATTATCGTCAAGTGTGCCAAAAAGGAATTTAAATAGTGAGCCTCCAATGTTGAACAGTCCTCGTTTATTTCGATTCTCATGGTGAAAGATTATACCATTTAATTCTTGTTGTAATTTTGAATACAAATAATTGATTTGTGATGAATTTTTAAAGCTTGGAATAGTTCTACGAAAATATTCATTTGTTGTTATTATTTCAGAAACATTAATTCGTAAAGAGTGGTGTTCAAATCTAGTTTGTAATTCTATGGGTTTGTCTGAAAACAATAAGTATCCGTGGTCTGTATCCAAGTTATTTATTTGAATTTGTTGAGCATGGCATATGGTAGAGAGTATGGATGACAATATGATCATGAGGAAGGGACCTGTGGAGTTGGATTTTGGTTAATCTTTTTTTTTTTTTTTAAATTGTGTTTTGTAATAATGTGTGGTTCTATTTTTGTTAGTAATTTGGTAATGATCGGGGTCTGTTTGAGTAACATTTTGATTGGCTTTAAATGGATTTTCTAATTTTCCTTTTTGTAACGGTCCTTTTCTGTATCTAGTATCTATTTCAAATTCTTGTCGGTCACTGTTAATTTTGTTTATAATTTTTTCTTTTTTGTCCTGTGTATCTAAAGTTGGTTGTCCTGCATGTAAGAATATGTGTGCGGGAGTTTGTCCAGTGGTGTCATGTTTAGTTTTATGATTGTAAATATAAAGGATAGTTTCCATTTTGCAGAGTTTTTTCTCTTCATCATTTAAAGTATTTATGATTCTAATTTTTTCATTGATAGTTTTGTGTAATCTTTCTATGTCCGCTATACCTGTTTTTGAAGTATTTAACTGAATTTCTACTCCCTCACTGTCAAGCCATCTTTTGAGTGCTAGACTGGTAAATGCTCCGTCTCGGTCTGCCTTTAATAATATTGGTTTACCTAACTGATTAAATATGCGCATTAATGCGTTTTTGCATTCTATCCAATCTTTAGTTTTGATTTGTTCGAGAGTAGCGAATTTTGAATAAATGTCTATGCAGCTTAGATAGTGTTTACCTTCTGATGAATAAATATCTATTACGAATTTATCTCGACAATGTTCTGGTTTGGGCGTAATTTTCATTGGCATTTCTGTATTTCTATGTTCGGTTTTCGTTAAATTGCAGATATGACATTCATTAATAATGTTTTGGGTTAATAATTGACTATTGGGGAAATAATAAGTTTCACCGAAAAGTTTGTTTGTTTTTTGAATGCCTGGATGTAGGAGTTTTTCATGCGTCTTGAGAATGAGTTCTTTGAACTCTGCGTATGAACTTATATTTTTCAGAAGAATAAGGCTTCTGAGAATTTTAGTATGGTTTGGATTGATAATGTCTTTGTGTGCGTTTTGGATAATTTCAAAATCGGCATCACTATCTATAAACAGCGCACTAGACTTGGTGCAAAAATGATCAATCAAATATTGTTTAGCTTTTTCTGTTGTCATATTATCATATGTGATGTGGATTATTAGTTTTTTGAAATAATTTTCTTTTCTTATATTTGGAATGCCTTTAGAAAATATTATTTGTCTTTTAAATGTGTTAATTGGTTTTTCGGTGATAAAAATTAAGTTACTATTGTCTTCATCAGAACTATGTTGTGTTTCTTCTCCAAAATAAGCTTGTTCTATTTTTACTCGAGATAAAGCGTCTGCTATGTGATTTTCCTTTCCTTTTATATATTTAATGTCAAAGTCATATTCTGATAATTTAACTCTCCATCGAGTTAATTTTGAATTTGGTTCTTTCATTTTGTATAACCAACATAACGGTTGATGGTCACTATTAATTTCAAAGTGTCGTCCTAGAAGGTAATGTCGAAAGGTTTTTGTTGCCCATACAATAGCTAAAAGTTCTTTTTCTATGGCACTGTAATTGGTTTCGTGATCATTTAGGGTTCTACTAATGTAACTAAGTGGGTGTCCGTTTTGAGAAAGTACAGCTCCAAGTGCTATGTTACTTGCGTCTGTAGTTAATACGAATTTACTGTTAAAATCTGGTATTTTTAAAATGGGGTCATTGGAAATTAGTTGTTTTAATTTTTCAAAGGCTTCTACGTATTCTGGATTTTGTATATCGATTTTGGAATCTTTTTTTAGAACTGTTGTCATCGGTTTGGCTATGTCTGCAAAATTGGGAATGAATTTTCTGTAATATCCGGTTAACCCAAGAAAACCTTTAATTTCTTTGGTCTTTTTTGGAATTGGGTATTTTTGAATAGCCTTGATTTTTTCAGGATTGGGTTTTATTCCGTCCTTAGTTATGATATGTCCAAGAAAAGTAGTTTCTTGTTTAAGAAACTCGCATTTGTCAAGTTGAAGTTTAAGATTAGCTTCAGAAAGCTTTTCGAAAACTAGTTGTAGTGAATGTAGGTGTTCTTCTAGGGATGTGGAAAAAACGATAATATCGTCTAAATACACCAAACAATGCTTGTTTAATAATGGTTGCAACACATTATTCATGCAACGTTGAAAAGTTGCAGGAGCATTTTTTAAAACCAAATGGCATACGAAGATATTCATAATGACCATTTTTGGTTGAAAAAGCTGTTTTATGTATTGCATCTGGATGCATTTCCAGCTGATGGAAACCTTTTGCAAGGTCAATTGTGGTAAAATAATTGCATCTACCTAGTTTTCCTAGAATTTCGTCCATGTTTGGTATTGGGTATCTGTCATTAATAGTTACCTCGTTTAATTTTCTATAGTCGATTACTATTCTAAACTTTTGTTTACGCGATGCGTCTTGTTTTTTTGGAACAATCCATATTGGACTGCAGTAGGGGGAATTACTGGGTTTTATGATACCTTGTTCTAACATTTCTTGGATTTGGTTTTCAACTTCTTGTTCTTGCTTGGGCTTGTGAAAGCAAATTTCTGCCAATTAATAAATCATAGTCTGAAGAAAATTTGTGTAAAAGGAATTCACTACTACTCATGAATATGTTGTTGGAGGGAACAATAATCTTTTTTGTGATTGTTAATGGCCCGTTACTTGTGTGAATGAGACATTCAGTATCATAAACATTTAGATTGAAAACATTGGATGTCATCATATTTACTGTTGAACCGGTATCTATAAGGCATTTTAAAACTTTTCCTTTATGGGTAAGTTTTATGAATTGTTGGTTTCCGAAGCTGGTAAAGGAAAATTTTCGGCTTGATCGAGCTCTATCTCGTTAAACTGTTCAGTTAAATTTTCGGCTTCTGGTGTCGAAGTTTCGGCATAATCAAAGTTTTGAGGATATCCGTAATCTTGATAGGATTGTGGATTTGAAGCTAATTGATTGTAATATTCTTGCTGTAAATATTCTTGATAATTCAATTCTCCTTGATACCTAGCTTCTTGATCTGTGCTCATTTTACTCTGTCCACTTTCTGCTGGTCTAGAGCGTTTCATTGGTGGATGTGGAACACCAGGTGTATTATTAACTGGAGCCTTTTGTAAAGTGGCACTCTGAATTTGTCCAAAACGGTTTTGGTCAAATAAATTTTGACGAAAATTTTGTCGAAGTGGAAATTGTACTGGTCTTGTCGGATTTGGTACGGGTGGTAATGGTCGAGGTAAGTAGTTGTTAGTATGAGGCATATTGTAATGTTGTTGTAATGGATGAAATGGTTGTTGATAATATGGTGGATGATTTGGATACGAAACATATTGTGTATTGTTTGGTTGGAGAAATGTTGGAAATTTATGAAAATTGGAATTGGTTAGGAGTGGCTTTAATTCTTTTTCTTGTTTTGTTTTAGTGGAATTAAAATTTTGGCAAGGTTGATCATAAAGATTTTTTTCTTGCAATAAATTTATAAGCGATCTTAAATCGGGAATTTCGCAATTTATAATTCTAATGCAGATGTTAGTAGGTAACTTTTGGATCAAATCGTCAATACTAGATTTAATTAACCGCGAGTACAGGGTTTTTTCATCGATATTATTCTCTAGTTCTAGCTTACTCATTAAAGTACGCTTGCGCTGTTCAGCTTCCTCCAGAAATTCGCGAACGTTCCCCTTAAAAGGTGTGTTCCTGAAGTCCTCCAGAAGGATGTGATTGTTCGTCTGGATTTTATAGTTGAGTACCAATTGCTTCCGAAGATCTGTCCAGGTGTTGAGATTATTTATGCCAAGGGATAGCATAACATCAGCACTGATGCAACGTTCCACAAGTCCAAAAATAATCGCTTGTTGCCGTATATCATTAGTCGTGTACAGGGCCAATATGTAGGTGATACGGTTAACAAAGGTGTACAGGGTATTTTTGTCTCCATTGAATTTCTCGACGTCTTTCAATTGATTGATTACTTGTGACATGCTGGCGTCAGAAAGGGTTGTTGCTGCTGCTGCTCCTCCTTCCATTTTGTAAAATTTTTGTTACGGTTGGTTGTTGTTTTGATTATTTTTATATTTTTCTGTTTTTTCACTTAACCAATATTTTATTTAAAAGTTTCACTTAGTTTAGTTTCTTAGTTTTACTTATAATTCACTTTATTGGCTTTATTACGATAGAGTTTGTTTTTGTTTGTTTGCACAGATAGCTATTTCGAATTTTATTGAGATAACCAGGTATGTCTGGAATTATGTTCTCTCCGAATTCTATCGCGTCTTCTTGAATTAATTTCAAGTTGTGAACATCCGTGGTTTTTGGCAAAAATGCGAATTGTTGGTTTACACGTCACTGTCGAGGTTTTTCTTATAAAACTTGACGCGATATTTACCGTCGCTTGGGTTGCCTTCGCGTTGGTTGTTTTTTTCGGATAACAACAAAAAAGGATTAGAATTGCTTCAGGATCTATTTATTGTTATCCTACCGGCTGCGCCAATTGAATATTTTATGTGTTTAATCGAATCGAATAAATGTCGAAACGCACTCTAACGACAACGTTGATGTAAAAATAAAAGACGAAGCGAGATTTTAGATTCACGACTTGTTTTATTCAATATCAACTTTAGACTAACAGATATTGGTTTAATAAATGATAAAGAAAGCTCTGTTGAATGTTTACATTATCGAGGGCACCGCTGGTTGCTGGGAACCAAGCGTTGCTCGTTATCTCGCCTTAAGCTGGGAACAAAAATTATGCTGACTATGTGATTTGCAATCGATGCTGATCGATTGGGGGAGATGCGCCGGCTAGACGGCTCTTTGTTTACAATTGTTGAATTTATTCTCAAGTGAGGCTTGGGAATGTTTATAATTGGGGGTTGGATTCATTCTCAAGTGAAGCTTGGGAATGTTTATAATTGGGGATATGGAACTCTGTAGACATAATCGGGATGAATATGTCACTATATATATATTTAAATACATATGTATATATTAAAATAAAATAATTTAATTTCCCAGTATAGTTCCGCTCGTTTGGTTGTTGATTGCAAGAAAAGTTGGAAATATATATATACATATATATTTGTACTGTCTTTGAGGTATGAATACATAATATATATTGTTCTTATTGGTGATAATAACAGCCACATTATTTAGTGCAGTGTTCTCCTCGCCCGTCGCCTGTAGTGGTCAAAATATATACATATATATATATATATAAAATATATATTGCGGCATATCACTAGGCAGTTTCGTTGGATATTTTTCAAGTCGACATTCTAAACCAGCTGTCACTTAGGAGCCGTATTTGTCAAATACATCTGTGGAAAAGGCACTCGAACCTTTTCCAAGAGAAAGTATTCATCTTCAACGGAGACTACAGAGAAGTAAATTCCCTCTCGTAGTTGGTGGTTCATCCTAACCAAAGAATGAACAGGGCCACTTAGGCTTGGAAGCCGTCTTGTCGCCTAGTCCCCGAGAGACACCCCAAGGAGAAAGATAAGTCGCCAGCTGAATCAGCATTAAGCTAGGATTCAAAATGTTGTTCATGCTGACCCTTTTATAGTGGTTTTTATACTCTCTGCAAGAGTATATTGTGTTTGTGCAAAAGTATGTAACAGGCAGAAGGAGGCGTGGCAGACCCCATAAAGTATATATATTCTTGATCAGCATCACAAGCCGAGTCGATATAGCCATGTCCGTCTGTCCGTCTGTCCGTCTGTCCGTCTGTCTGTCTGTCTGTCTGTCTGTCCGTATGAACAAACAGATTTCAGAGATGGTAAGAGCTACAAGTTCGAGCTTGGTGTCAAACGATCACATATTTAGTCAGTCAATACAAGAATCTTTTTTTTTTTCGATGCCACGCCCCATTCGCCCACAATAAGCAAAAAACTGGACACACCTCGGAAAAAATTGGTGTTTTCGGCAAATATCTCAGTAACTATGGCACCTAGGATCACCAATTCTGGAACGGGAGGTTCGTAGCGACGGCATAGTTGCATTGCCATTTAAAATTTTGGACTGCCACGCCCACTTTTCCCACATTTGATAAAAAAAGGGTGGAACCTTCAATGCCGGGTTTGGCGAACTTGTTCGTATCGTACAGTATTTTAATTGTATAGTTCGTGTGGAGAAAAACTATATTAAACTATACTGAAAGGCGCATTAAAATCGGACCATAAACAAGAAAACTGGAAGCGTTACAATATTGATAATTGAACGCAATATCAACCTATAGGTGCAAGCGAGATAGAAACACACAAGCACATTTTCGAACGTTTTCGCTGCTTGTGTGGCGGCAGCGCTGCCTGTGTGTCGGCAGCGCTGCCCGCTATCGCTGGCTGCGCCGAATACACACTTACACGCATACATATTTGCATCATATACATATTGCCAAACGTATGTGTGTTCGAATACAAACAAACAGATGTGTGTTTGATTATGCTTAGATTGTTTTTGTTTCAACGTGTTTTAATGCAAGTAATTCACATTGTAATATCTCGATACCGATTTTAATGATTTAATCGGGACAAATGCAGAGAGTATTATACGGTCGGGCGCGCTCGACTGTACTTTTCTTTCTTGTTGTTACTGCCACCCTCGCTATTTTGGATTGATGTGTACTGCTGTTTGTTTAACATCGACGGAGTCTGCTAATTTTTTATTCTTTCATTTATTTTATATACTAAATGATGAGCAAACATCGGATTCATTGAAACGTTTAATATTTTCTATACATTTATAATATGTGTATATGGATACATATATATATACAATTCCAGCACAGAAATTAGTTTTCCTTACAGGTATTCATTTAACCGTCATCATTGAGCTCAAGGATATCGGAGTGAGTACGTATTGTAATGTTGATCATGAAAGAGAATTAAACTTGTCGAATTATTAAATCGGGAATTGTATGTATATTTTCCATACTTATTGTCAACGTCAAGAAAAATAACCGATTTTCGATAGATCATTTATTTTGCAATTGAATTACATTTCTTCTGTAATTTGTATATTTTTTTTAAAAATTAATAAGTCGTATACTCAATTGTAAATCTCAACGAAATTTAATATGAATATGAATTATTTAAATTTTATAAGAATCATCCCCGTTAATAATGAAAAATTGTTTAAATATATTTAGAACGTAAAATGAATTTCTAATCTTTTTTTCTTATTCGTCCCGAGTAAATGGTGAATAGTTCCAATAAGATGACAGCTCGTAGTTTCTAAAAAGGGTCCACCGAGACATATAGGCAGGGAGGGTAGAGAAGGAGTCAATATTAACTGATCTCCATATTTCTGCAAAGATGTAACTGATCTACTGTCGGTATTAATATTATTTTATTCATTTCCATTTCTTTTAAATATCGCAAAGTGTACCTAAAAAATTATGGTAATGTGTGTTTTCATGGAATCAACGAGAGAGTAGAGAAGAACCCCGACAATCCGGCGAGCTAGATAGAGCATAGCTAGAGGTACACATTTATTCGAAATCTCGCCATGCTTATGAGGTTGGAAAACTCGAATCCCTTTGTGGATAAGGACATTTGTACCACCCCCCACCAATACCACACTTACACCATTACATAAATGGCGCCCAACGTGGGGCCCAAGAAGAGAATAATATACTTCTTTCCCCACAAATAAGCTCTTTTGCATCAATAGACCAATCAGTTCACTTTTAAGCATTTAGTACACATTTAGTCACAATAATACTTTAGGCTTTGAGGGAACACTAGTGAAATGTACAGCATAACAGAAAACTTTATTTCGACAAAGTACCAGTTTTACAGGATGAGAAAATTAGTTTGAGAAAATACAGTTTCATTTCATGTCATGAGATGGCTGTCCAAACTATATTCCGACCCTCCGCTATAAGACTATCTTATGGTTGGAAAAACTTGTGTACCAAGTATAGTTTGCAGGAAAGGTAGATTCTAATATTCGGAAATATATATTTTTCTAAATTAAATAATTTAGAAAGTGTCCATTATTTGATTTATCAATACTGTATTAACCTTCAATAGATTCAAAATAAAAATGAATGATTTTGTTACGGTTGTGGTGCTAAAAACACCTATAAGCCTCGATGTAATAAATGCAACCCTTCGGAAAACCGGAAGAGGGATGCGCAGACCAATACTCTGGAGGCGCATCCAAATACAAACTCAACCTAAGTGTACAGGATAAAATAAGTATAGGTAGTAATTTAGGACAAGAAGATCATAATGATTTAATCTTAAATACATCCAATAGCATTAGTGTAGGAACACAGACCAGGATTGATTCAGATGACCAAGACACCATTTTCTTGAGAGGACCTTCAGATAGAAAACCAAAACGATCTACATTAACACTTCGTGCATTTTGGAAGAAAGTTCAAGGCGTTAGAAGAAAACTAGTAGCTGCAGTTTTTTCAGGGCCAGATAATAGATTATATACCGACATAAGTATCGAAGGCCATAGCTTCAAAGCCTTGTTAGACTCTGGAGCTACCATAAGTTGTTTGGGCAATGAGGCGGCCGAGATTTTGAGGCAGCACAAGAGTACACAGAAGTGCTCGGGACACATCCGAACAGCTAATAGTGAGTTGGGTAGTTGCTCGACTTGCTCGACTTGTAGCAGTTATTAATTTTCGAGACAAAGTCGAAGAAGTTGAATTTTTTTATTATTCTAATTTAAAGGAAAATGTTTATTTAGGAATGGATTTCTGGAAGAAGTTCTGTCTGCTGTCTAGTTTAATTGCTCCAGATTTAAGTATTAGTGAATTAGATATGGGAAAGGATCCCACAAATGGAGAAGATTTAAAAATGCATAAGCTTAGCATGGAAGAGAAGCTTAGATTAGATTCAGTGATTCAATCGTTTCCCTCATTTGAGCGAGATGGATTAGGTTTAACCAATATTATTAAGCATTCTATTATAATGGATACAGACACTCCAGTTAAGCAACGTCATTGGCCAATATCCCCAGCCAAAGAGAAACTTATGTTTGAGGAAGTTCAGAAAATGCTCGAGTTAGGCGTAATAGAACCTTCTATGAGTCCTTGGAGTAGCAATTGTGTACTTGTGAAGAAAGGAGCGAAAAACAGACTCTGTTTGGATTCGAGGGAAATAAACAAGTACACAAGGAAAGATGCATATCCTCTTCCCCATATAGAGGGTATATTTAGTCGATTACCACCAGCGAAGTATATTACAGGACTTGATATGAAGCATGCTTATTGGCAGATACCGCTTGAGGAAGCTTCACGTCCTTACACCGCTTTTACTGTCCCAAACCGTCCTCTTTACCAATACAAAGTAATGCCTTTTGGATTAACTAATGCGGCACAAACACTTTGCCGGTTGATGGATAGTGTCATACCTGCTAACCTACGCACACAATTATTTGTTTATTTGGACGATCTTTTAGTTCTGTCTACCGATTTCGAATCGCACTTGCTTTTGCTACAAGAAATTGCTGTACACTTACGCAGAGCAAATCTTACTATTAACATTGCCAAGTCTAAGTTCTGTATGCGTGAGATAAAGTATCTCGGTTTTATTATAGGCAATGGACAACTTAGGACAGATCCTAGTAAAGTTCAAGCCGTTACAGAATTTCCCATTCCAAAATCTTTGAAACAACTAAGGAGATTTCTCGGAATGGCCGGCTGGTATCGTCGATTTGTCGATAATTATGCTACTATATCTGTACCCCTTACAGAGTTGTTGAAGAAAGCAAAGACATTTAGTTGGAATTCCGAGGCAGATCGTGCTTTTGAAGAATTAAAAAATCGTCTCACATCTGCACCCGTTTTGGCAACTCCAAATTTTGAAAAGCCTTTTTTGCTTCTTTTTGATGCTAGCACCTTTGGTTTAGGGTGTGTTCTGGCACAAAATAACGAAAATGGAGAAGAATTACCGATAGCATTTATGTCAGAGAAACTTTCAAAAGCCCAAAGGAATTATTCAGTAACCGAGTTAGAATGTTTAGCAGTCATAAAAGGAATAAAAAAGTTCGGTGCATACGTTGAAGGTCAAGACTTTGAAGTTATAACAGATCATGCCGCCTTACAATGGTTAATGAAACAGAAAGATCTTTCTGGCCGTTTAGCTCGATGGGCAATTAAATTACAGGGATTTTCGTTTAAGATAACGCACCGCAAAGGTACACAAAATGTGGTAGCGGATGCTCTTTCTCGCCGAGAGGAACCTGTTGTTCTGGAGATTGAAACGCAAGGACCCATGGTTGACCTTAACTCAGAATTCCAGTTAGCGGAGAATATGGATCTGTTGGAGAGAGTTCGTAATAACCAGTCTAAGTTACCCGATCTTAGAGTGGAAAAATCTGTACGTATATAAGAAGACAGAGTTTGATAGCGAATTTGGTGGAGAAAAAGATTCTTACTCATGGAAACTATGGATTCCATCAGCGATGGCTCAAGAAGTAATTGCAACAGCTCATGATCCGCCGAACGCAGCCCATTGTGGAATAGCCAAAACGATAGAGAAAATCAAA
>JAECWX010000123.1:0-22297 GCA_018151165.1 Drosophila arawakana | reverse complement strand
TCAAGAATATATATACTTTATGGGGTCGGCCACGCCTCCTTCTGCCTGTTACGCACATTTCGCTTCTGACAAACCTAATAGACCCCTCTACTCTTTTTTAGAGTACGGGGTCTAATTAAAAGGTATTTATTTTGGCCGAAAATGACAGCACAAATTCGTAAATACGTATCTGAATGTAAAATATGTCACCAAACTAAAAGTCCCAATACAGTATTAAAACCACCTCTAGGTAGACCTATGACGTCGGAGAGGCATTTTCAAAAACTCTATATTGATCTTTTAGGACCCTATCCCAGATCGAAACAGGGTAATATAGGACTACTTATCATAGTCGACCACTTTACTAAGTTTCATTTTTTGTGTCCACTCAAAAAGTTCACGTCGAACAAAATCTGTGATTATCTTGAGAAATATCCATTTTGTACTTTTGGAGTTCCTGAAACAATTTTATCTGACAATGGTACGCAGTTTGTTTCAGGTGCGTTTAAAGCTTTTCTTACTCGGTATGGTATCTCACAAATATGCACTGCCATATATTCCCCACAGGCAAGTGAAAGGCTAAATAGATCTGTACTAGCAGCGATCCGCGCCTACATCGGCCAGGAGCATTCTGATTGGGATAATAAATTACCAGAAATAAGCGCGTCGCTACGAGCCAGTCTTCATCAAAGTACAGGGTATTCACCGTATTTCTTGGCCTTTGGACAAAACATGATTCTCAATGGCCAAGATTATCAGCTCAATTAAGGCTTTTGTCGGAAGACACAAGAATTGAATTTCCTGATGCGCTGCAGACCATTAGACAAGCAGCGAAGGAAAACGTACAAAAATCGCATGCGAGAAATGCAAGCAGATATAATTTGCGTAGTCGGAATATACAACTTAAAGTTGGCGATAAAGTTCTTGCACGTAATTTTTGTCAGAGTAGCGCTCCCAAAAAGTTTAGTGCAAAATTAGCACCTGTTTTTATACCAGCTCAAGTAATTAAGAAAATAAGTACTACATACTACCAGTTGAGTAACGAAGATGGTAAACATTTGGGAGTTTTCCATCTCAAAGATATTCAAGTTAAAACATAAACATCTGCCCCTTTTTCAGTTTATGCCTCGCTAGATAAATCGTAGCGTCTCTTAAACTGTGCTGTGATGGTCAGTTTTAAAGAGCGACATAAAGAAAAGTGATCGGCTCAAACCAGAAGTGTGCAAAGTGGTGTATATATAAAATTATTAAAAAGTGCAGAAACGTGTTATCTTCAATAAATTATTTTATACATGTATGTATATATATATTTTAAATACATATGTATATATTAAAATAAAATAATTTAATTTACTTATATAGTTCCGCTCGTTTGGTTACATCAAGTTGATTGCAAGAAAAGTTGTATAATATATATAGTGACATATGTAGATACATACGTACCTAAACCCATACACCACATACACCACATACACCACATACACAACACTTATTATTTATGTCAAAGATTTCTTTCGCACCAAAGATTAATGTAAACACTCTCAGAAAATCAAATGGTGACAATAACACCACAAGAACTTAATGTAAACACTTTCGAAAAAATCAAATGGTGACAATAACAATTCTGGCTTCCCACGAATGCATTAAATATCATAAACAATTGCCAGAATCGTTATTCCCATCATTGGGGTTAAAACTGCTGACGTTAAACAAATCCTAGCCGAACACTCTCAATCTCTTCAAGATCGAGATCTTTCTCTGTTTATATAAGAGCTAAAAGCTCAAAGAGTCCAAAGTCCAATAAATGAAAGCTGCAAACCGAGGTTTGCTTAACGTCATCAGAACATAGGATAAGCAGTCTAGTTTTGTACTCCGAAGTTTCGAGTTTGTTAAATAAAGTTTATATTTTTTTAATAAGCTAATCGTCGAAACATCTTATTGGCGCAGCCGGTAGGATATTGATAATAAATATCCTCGTAATAAAGTAATCGTCCTTTATTTTCAATCCATTGAAAAGGAATCCTTGTACGACCAAGGAATTTCTAGGATTTGAGCTCGCGAATTTTCCGCGGCAAGGAAACGGTTAAAACATTACAATTTTGGAAAAACTATTATCTTAATATCCGCCAAAGAACCTAAGCGTGTGTGACTCATAACCCAATTATCAGTCGTGGCCCATATTTAAATGTGCGACCGCCACCAAAGATAATTGCTATTAAAAGAAAAACCGCGCAAAACACCAAACAGTGTTCAACCAAAAAATAGATCCTCTGGACTATTTGAACAACTGTAATTAAAGAGCTTATATCTGGGCTTTACACATCAATTTATTGATCCCTGTAAACGTAAGTCTCTTATAATTCAACAAAACAATTCAACAAAAGTGACAATTAAAACAAAAAGTGACAGTTAAACAAAAACCTGAAGTGACAATTGCCAACAAATAAAACAAATCTACAACAACACCATGGCAACCAACCCACCAATGGAACTATCAGAAATACATCTGAAACAAGCGCTTGGACAAATTCGACAAGTGCCAGTGTTCGACGGAAAAACCGTGGAACTAACTGCATTCATAAGGAGGATTGATTTCATCATGCAGTTATATCCAACACAGGATGTGAGACAACATAGTGTCCTATTCGGAGCAATCGAGATGCAGACCACCGGATCCGCACAACGAGTGTCGCAGCTGACAGCAGCCACAACCTGGGGAGAGTTGAGGAGCGCCCTCATCGACGAATTCAAAACACAGACCCCGTATGAAGAGCTTCTACGACGTCTCTATAACACCAACTTTAATAATAGTATCCGTAAGTTTGTTGAAGATCTAGAGTATAAATCCTTTGTAATATCTAATAAGTTAATGTTAGAGAATCAGGTCCAGAACACTCTATTGTACACTAATGCAATGAATAATACTATTAAAGACGTTATTACCAAAAAATTACCGGACCGAATTTTTATGACATTAGCACGATATGACATTACAACAGTCTCAAAATTAAAACAAGTAGCTCAACGCGAAGGATTGTACGAAAATGGTTATAACGAACGTAATAACCAAAGCAATGACAATTCTAAGACAAATAAAACACAAAGCACTGAAAACCGTGGAAAGGGAAGTAATCAGAATTATTACCCTACTCCAAATTATTCAAATAACGCTAACTCAAATCATAAACCAAAAGAAAATGCTGAGGCATTACATAAAGAATTCAAACAAAACCTCGATCAAGCTAGATCACAAAACCCAATGAATTACCAAAATCAGAGTCAAAGACCTCCCAATCATTCTCATAAAAGACAGAGAGAAACTAGTGGCCATTCTAAAATGGACACATCAGAAAATTTTCATCAAGAAGCCTCGGACAACGAAGAACCAATCCCTTCATCAGATTAATTATGAATGGACAAAATTTTAACTGTGTAATTGACACAGGTTCATCCATAAATCTAATTAAAGAAAACCTTTTAAAATTTCCTACAAAAACTTGTCAATTGAACGTACAAACAATAAATGGTATTGTTCAATTAAAGAATTGTGTATCTTTTGCCCCTAGTAAACTATGCCCTACCCATCAAACATTTTACCTACACAACTTTTCTGATAAATACGATATCTTATTAGGTAGAGAATATCTGGAATCTTGTGAAGCAAAAATTGATTATAAACAAAAAACAGTTATTCTAAACGATCATCTATTCTCAATGAGATATGACCGTGAGAATTCTGTCAAGGACAAGACCGCATTTCAATGCCTTGATCCGCCCCAAACAAAAGACATAGCAATAAATTATGCTATCAACAATGAATTAAATGAAACAAATCAATTTCGATTAGAACATCTAAACGATGAAGAAAAATGTAAACTAACCAAAATTCTTTTCGAGTTTAGTGACATTCAGTACAAAGAAAGTGAAAATTTGACTTTCACCAGTACAATTAAGCATGTCATCCAAACTAAACACGAAGACCCAATCCAAAAGCGTCCATACAAGTATGCGCAAACATTCGACGAAGAAGTCGAAAAACAAATCAAAGAAATGATTGAACAAGGTATAATACGTAAATCAAAATCACCTTATTGCTCACCAATTTGGATTGTGCCAAAGAAACGTGACGCATCGGGTAAAGAAAAGTTCCGTATAGTTATTGACTATCGAAACTTAAATGAAATAACAATCGATGATAAATATCCTATCCCAGTCATGGATGATATACTAGACAAACTTGGAAAATGTCAGTATTTCACTACAATTGACTTAGCGAAAGGATTTCATCAGATACAAATGGACCCACAAAGTATACCAAAAACAGCTTTTTCAACTAAAAATGGACATTACGAATACACTCGAATGCCTTTTGGATTGAAAAACGCCCCAGCAACATTTCAACGTTGCATGAACAATCTATTAGAAGATCTAATTTACAAAGATTGTTTAGTATACATGGATGATATAATAGTGTATTCCACTTCATTGGAAGAACATTTATTATCATTAAAAAGGGTATTTACAAAACTGCGCGAAGCCAATCTAAAATTGCAATTAGATAAATGCGAATTCATGAAAAAGGAAACTGAATTCCTAGGTCACATAATAACAACAGAAGGAATACAACCAAACCCAACTAAAATCTCTGCCATACAACATTTTCCCAATTCCAAAAACACCCAAAGAAATAAAATCGTTTTTAGGTCTTTGTGGTTATTACAGAAAATTCATTCCTAATTTTGCACACGTTGTAAAACCAATGACTTTAAAATTAAAAAAAGGTGCAACTATAAATATAAAAGAACCCAATTACATTTCTGCTTTTGAAAAATTAAAAGTACTTATAACATCCGATCCAATATTAGTTTATCCAAATTTCGAAAAACCATTTTGTCTTACAACTGATGCCAGTAACATAGCTATTGGAGCTGTTTTGTCTCAAAATCAAAAACCAATTTGTTTCGCAAGTAGAACCCTAAACGAACATGAAATTAACTATGCAGCAATTGAAAAGGAACTTTTAGCCATCGTTTGGGCAACCAAATATTTCCGATCTTATCTCTACGGTAGAAAATTCGAGATTCTCAGTGACCACAAACCACTTGTTTGGCTTAATAATATTAAAGAACCAAATATGAAATTACAACGCTGGAAAATAAAATTAAATGAATTTGATTATCACATTAAATATGTACCAGGTAAAGAAAACTATGTTGCAGATGCTTTGTCTAGAATTAAAATTGAAGAAAACCTGTTAGGAGAAACTTCCGATGTAACAGTAGCAACAATCCACAGCGCTCAAGAAGATAACCAATATTACATTTCAATCACAGAAAGACCAATCAATTATTTTAAAAGACAAATAGAATTTGTAAAAAGTAACTCAAATAACGCAAACGTTATTAATTATTTTCATAAAACAAAAATCTTAATAAATTATGTCGAAATGACACACAACCATGCAAAAGAATTAATTAAAGAATACTTATGTTCAAAAAATAGTGTTATATACTTCAGCAACGAAGCCGACTTTCTTACATTTCAGAATGCTTTCGTTGAAATAATTAGTCCCAATAACATTACAAAAGTAATGAGATCAACCAACAAAACTAATAGACCTTCAGACATATGCCGAATTCAAAGAATTTATTATTAACACACACGAAAAGTTATTACATCCAGGAATAGAGAAAATGACATTATTATTTAAAGAAAAATATTATTATCCAGATTATCAAAACTTAATACAAAACATAATTAACGAATGCAAAGTTTGTAATATAGCAAAAACAGAACACAGAAACACTAAGTTAGCTTTTGAATTAACTCCAGAAATCCATAATCCAAGAGAAAAATATGTCATTGATTTTTATATGGTAGACAATAAACAATTTCTATCTTGTATAGACTTATATTCCAAATACGCAACTTTAATAGAAGTAAATGGTCGAGATTGGTTAGAAGCCAAAAGAGCTCTTTTAAAAGTATTTAATGACATGGGCAAACCAATAGAAATAAAAGCAGACAAAGACTCAGCTTTCTTGTGCTCCGCACTACAAATGTGGTTAAAGTCAGAAGACGTAAATATATCCATCACAACTAGCAAAAACGGTATATCCGACATAGAAAGATTCCATAAAACAATAAATGAAAAATTAAGAATTGTTAATTCTGACACTAACCAGGAAAACAAATTAACCAAATTTGAAGTAATACTTTACACTTATAACCATAAAACCAAACATAATTCAACTGGTAGAACACCAGCAGACATTTTCATTTACGCAGGAACACCTGAGTATGATACACAGCTAAATAAGAAAAGGCAAATAGAAAGACTTAATGAAAAAAGAACCGAATTTGAAATAGATACTAGATATAGGGAATCACCTTTAGTAAAATCTAAATCCACAAACCCATTTAAACAAACAGGAAACATAACACAAATAGATGAAAAACATTATGAAGAAGTAAACAGAGGTAGAAAAATAACACACTATAAATCAAAATATAAAAGAAAGAAAGTAACTAATGAAAGTAAATATGATAATTCCAGATCAACTAATAACCCGAATCAAGATGATAACCCATCATAATTTAACAGCTATAATTATAACACTCATGCTACTCAACTTTGTATGGCCAATAAAAGGTCAAAATTTGGAAATCAACCCAATTAACTCCAAAAACGGATATCTTATATTTCAAACAGGAACAATCAATTTACCTATAAAATACGAATACCACTATTTAACTATTATTATATAACAAAAACTGAAGAAACTTATAATAATTTAATGGAACAAACAAAAGAATTTGAACCATTAGTAAAAATACAGTACTTAACAGAAAAACTGGACAGAGAAATGAACGGCTTAAGACTAGTAAAACGAAATAAAAGAGGACTTGTAAATTTCATGGGCACATTTTATAAATACCTTTTCGGAACTTTAGATCAAGAAGACAAAGAAGAATTACAATCAAAAATAGATAACCTTTCAGAAAATAGTGTTCAAGTCAATGAACTAAATGAAGTAATAAAAGCTGTTAACAAAGGAATAGAAGTAATGAACAAACTAAGTATGACACATAAGGCAGAGCAACGACTCGAATTACTAATTTTTAACTTACAAGAATTCACAGAATATGTCGAAGACATTGAGTTAGGTATGCAATTAACCAGGCTTGGTATATTCAACCCTAAATTACTAAAATATGAATCACTAAAACATTTAAACGTTGAAAAAATAATAAATATTAAAACATCAACTTGGCTAAAAACAACTACTAACGAAATTTTAATTATTTCCCATATTCCACGCGAAATTATAAATACTGCACTATACGACATTATTCCATACCCTGACGAAAACAAAGACATTTTGACCGAAACTATACATGACACTTACTACTTACAAAACAACAAAGCATTCACAGCAACCAATAAAAATATAGTTATGAACAAATGTATTACTGGAATATTAAAGCAAGATAAAACAGAATGTAGATATTCAAAATCCCATAAAAATTATGAAATCAAGTATGTAGAACCAAACATTATGTTAACATGGAACTTACCAAAAATTGTATTAAACCAAAATTGTATCAACCGAGAAATTATTATTGAAGGAAACAATATGATAAAAGCTATAAACTGTTCAATCCAATTAGATGAAATTCAAATAACTAATACTATGTTAGATTACACACAAACAGTCTACATAAATAATAATATAACCAAACTAGAACCATTGTCATATGTCCAAACCAAAGAAATTATCCAACAACAAACAAAATTGTACAACACGTTCCAAATTATAACTATAACAACTTTAACAATTATTTTAATCATACTTATATTATACATTATCTTTAAATATAAAAATATCCCAAGAAAAATTATTGTTAATTATAAGAATAAAAAAGAATTAACCCCAAACATACAATCAAATATTCAAAATGATACAGAAATATATCCAAATGTAATTGAAAACGATATCGAAGAAATTGTAATAGATCCAACACTATATCCAAAATTAACCGCCTGAGGACAGGCTCATTTCTTAAGGATGGGGAAGTGACATATGTAGATACATACGTACCTAAACCCATACACCACATACACCACATACACCACATACACAACACTTATTATTTATGTCAAAGATTTCTTTCGCACCAAAGATTAATGTAAACACTCTCAGAAAATCAAATGGTGACAATAACACCACAAGAACTTAATGTAAACACTTTCGAAAAAATCAAATGGTGACAATAACAATTCTGGCTTCCCACGAATGCATTAAATATCATAAACAATTGCCAGAATCGTTATTCCCATCATTGGGGTTAAAACTGCTGACGTTAAACAAATCCTAGCCGAACACTCTCAATCTCTTCAAGATCGAGATCTTTCTCTATTTACATAAGAGCTAAAAGCTCAATGAGTCCAAAGTCCAATTAATGAAAGCTCAAAACCGAGGTTTGCTTAACGTCATCAGAACATAGGATAAGCAGTCTAGTTTTGTACTCCGTAGTTTCGAGTTTATTCAATAAAGTTTATATTTTTTTGATAAGCTAAGTGTCGAAACATCTTATTGGCGCAGCCGGTAGGATATTGATAATAAATATCCTCGTAATAAGTAATCGTCCTTTATTTTCAATCCATTGAAAAGAAATCCTTGTACGACCAAGGAATTTCTAGGATTTGAGCACGCTAATTTTCCGCGGCAAGGAAACGGTTAATACATTACAATTTTGGAAAAAATATTATCTTAATATCCGCCAAAGAACCTAAGCGTGTGTGACTCATAACCCAATTATCAGTCGTGGCCCATATTTAAATGTGCGACCGCCACCAAAGATAATTGCTATTACAAAGAAAAACCGCGCAAAACACCAAACAGTGTTCAACCAAAAAAATAGATCCTCTGGACTATTTGAACAACTGTAAATAAAGAGCTTATATCTGGGCTTTACAAATCAATTTATTGATCCCTGTAAACGTAAGTCTCTTATAATTCAACAAAAAAAAGTGACAATTAAAACAAAAAGTGACAATTAAAAAAAAACCTGAAGTGACAATTGCCAACAAAATAAATAAAATCTACAACAACACCATGGCAACCAACCCACCAATGGAACTATCAGAAATACATCTGAAACAAGCGCTTGGACAAATTCGACAAGTGCCAGTGTTCGACGGAAAAACCGTGGAACTAACTGCATTCATAAGGAGGATTGATTTTATTATGCAGTTATATCCAACACAGGATGTGAGACAACATAGTGTCCTATTCGGAGCAATCGAGATGCAGACCACCGGATCCGCACAACGAGTGTCGCAGCTGACAGCAGCCACAACCTGGGGAGAGTTAAGGAGCGCCCTCATCGACGAATTTAAAACACAAACTCCGTATGAAGAGCTTCTACGACGTCTCTATAACACCAACTTTAATAATAGTATCCCTAAGTTTGTTGAAGATCTAGAGTATAAATCTTTTGTAATATCCAATAAGTTAATGTTAGAAAATCAGGTCCAGAACACTCTATTGTACACTAATGCAATTAATATTACTATTAAAGACGTTATTACCAAAAAATTACCGGACAGAATTTTTATGACATTAGCACGATATGACATTACAACAGTTTCAAAATTAAAACAAGTAGCTCAACGCGAAGGATTGTACGAAAATGGTTATAACGAACGTAATAACCAAAGCAATGACAATTCTAAGACAAATAAAACACAAAGCACTGAAAACCGTGGAAAGGGAAGTAATCAGAATTATTACCCTACTCCAAATTACTCAAATAACGCTAACTCAAATCATAAACCAAAAGAAAATGCTGAGGCATTACATAAGGAATTCAAACAAAACCTCGATCAAGCTAGATCACAATACCCAATGAATTACCAAACTCAGAGTCAAAGACCTCCCAATCCCTCTCATAAAAGACAGAGAGAAACTAGTGGCCATTCTAAGATGGACACATCAAAAAATTTTCATCAAGATGCCTCGGACAACGAAGAACCAATCCCTTCATCAGATTAGTTATGAATGGACAAAATTTTAACTGTGTAATTGACACAGGTTCATCCATAAATCTAATTAAAGAAAACTTTTTAAAATTCCCTACAAAAACTTGTCAATTGAACGTACAAACAATAAATGGTATTGTTCAATTAAAAAATTGTGTATCTTTTGCCCCTAGTAAACTATGCCCTACCCATCAAATATTTTACTTACACAACTTTTCTGATAAATACGATATCTTATTAGGTAGAGAATATCTGGAATCTTGTGAAGCAAAAATTGACTATAAACAAAAAACAGTTATTCTAAACGATCATCTATTCTCAATGAGATATGACCGTGAGAATTCTGTCAAGGACAAGACCGCATTTCAATGCCTTGATCCGCCCCAAACAAAAGACATAGCAGTAAATTACGCTATCAATAATGAATTAAACGAAACAAATCAATTTCGATTAGAACATCTAAACGATGAAGAAAAAGGCAAATTGACCAAAATTCTTTTCGAGTTTAGTGACATTCAGTACAAAGAAAGTGAAAATTTGACTTTCACCAGTACAATTAAGCATGTCATCCAAACTAAACACGAAGACCCAATCCAAAAGCGTCCATACAAGTATGCGCAAACATTCGACGAAGAAGTCGAAAAACAAATCAAAGAAATGATTGAACAAGGTATAATACGTAAATCAAAATCACCTTATTGCTCACCAATTTGGATTGTGCCAAAGAAACGTGACGCATCAGGTAAAGAAAAGTTCCGTATAGTTATTGACTATCGAAACTTAAATGAAATAACAATCGATGATAAATATCCTATCCCAGTCATGGATGATATACTAGACAAACTTGGAAAATGTCAGTATTTCACTACAATTGACTTAGCGAAAGGATTTCATCAGATACAAATGGACCCACAAAGTATACCAAAAACAGCTTTTTCAACTAAAAATGGACATTACGAATACACTCGAATGCCTTTTGGATTGAAAAACGCCCCAGCAACATTTCAACGTTGTATGAACAATCTATTAGAAGATCTAATTTACAAAGATTGTTTAGTATACATGGATGATATAATAGTGTATTCCACTTCATTGGAAGAACATTTATTATCATTAAAAAGGGTATTTACAAAACTGCGCGAAGCCAATCTAAAATTGCAATTAGATAAATGCGAATTCATGAAAAAGGAAACTGAATTCCTAGGGCACATAATAACAACAGAAGGAATACAACCAAACCCAACTAAAATCTCTGCCATACAACATTTTCCCATACCAAAAACACCCAAAGACATAAAATCGTTTTTAGGTCTTTGTGGTTACTACAGAAAATTCATTCCTAATTTTGCACACGTTTTAAAGCCAATGACTTTAAAATTAAAGAAAGGTGCAACTATAAATATAAAAGAACCAAATTACATTTCTGCTTTTGAAAAATTAAAAGTACTTATAACATCCGATCCAATATTAGTTTATCCGAATTTCGAAAAACCATTTTGTCTTACAACTGATGCCAGTAACATAGCTATTGGAGCTGTTCTGTCTCAAAATCAAAAACCAATTTGTTTCGCAAGTAGAACCCTAAACGAACATGAAATTAACTATGTAGCAATTGAAAAGGAACTTTTAGCCATCGTTTGGGCAACCAAATATTTCCGATCTTATCTCTACGGTAGAAAATTCGAGATTCTCAGTGACCACAAACCACTTGTTTGGCTTAATAATATTAAAGAACCAAATATGAAATTACAATGCTGGAAAATAAAATTAAATGAATTTGATTATCACATTAAATATGTACCAGGTAAAGAAAACTATGTTGCAGATGCTTTGTCTAGAATTAAAATTGAAGAAAACTTGTTAGGAGAAACTTCCGATGTAAAAGTAGCAACAATCCACGGCGCTCAAGAAGATAACCAATATTACATTTCAATCACAGAAAGACCAATCAATTATTTTAAAAGGCAAATAGAATTTGTAAAAAGTAACTCAAATAACACAAACGTCATTAATTATTTTCATAAAACAAAAATCTTAATAAATTATGTCCAAATGACACACAACAATGCAAAGGAATTAATTAAAGAATACTTATGTTCAAAGAAATGTGTTATATACTTCAGCAACGAAGCCGATTTTCTTACATTTCAGAATGCTTTCGTTGAAATAATTAGTCCCAATAACATTACAAAAGTAATGAGATCCACTAAAAAACTAATAGACCTTCAGACATATGCCGAATTCAAAGAATTTATTATTAATACACACGAAAAGTTATTACATCCAGGAATAGAAAAAATGACATTATTATTTAAAGAAAAATATTATTACCCAGATTATCAAAACTTAATACAAAACATAATTAACGAATGCAAAGTTTGTAATATAGCAAAAACAGAACACAGAAACACTAAGTTAGCTTTTGAATTAACTCCAGAAATCCATAATCCAAGAGAAAAATATGTCATTGATTTTTATATAGTAGACAATAAACAATTTCTATTTTTTTTATTTTTTTTTCAAATACGCAACTTTAATAGAAGTAAATGGTCGAGATTGGTTAGAAGCCAAAAGAGCTCTTTTAAAAGTATTTAATGACATGGGTAAACCAATAGAAATAAAAGCAGATAAAGACTCAGCTTTAGGTTTGTCAGAAGCGAAATGTGCGTAACAGGCAGAAGGAGGCGTGGCCGACCCCATAAAGTATATATATTCTAGATCAGCATCAACAGCCGAGTCGATACAGCAATGTCCGTCTGTCCGTCTGTCTGTCTGTCCGTCTGTCCGTCCGTCCGTCCGTCCGTCCGTCCGTCCGTCCGTATGAACACCTGGATCTTTTAAACTACAAAAGCTAGAGACACCAAATTTGGAATGAAAGTCCGTTATCTTCGCGAGCAGATCAAGTTTATTTCAAATTGTTGCACGCCCCTTATCGCCCACGCAATGAGCAAAAAACCAAACACACCTCGAAAAAAATTTACTTTTAGGCCAATAACTCAGTAACTATGGCACTTAGGAACACCATTTCTGGTAAACAGGTTGCTAGAGACATTCTTAATGCAATGCCAATAAAAATTTTGAGCTGCCACGCCCCTTTTCCCCACATCAGCTAAAAAACTTTTACGCTTTAATGCCGTTTTTAAGGCATTTATTCATATAGTAGAGTGTTGTAATTCAACATTCGTATAGAGACATATAAAATCAAACTATTCTGCACGCGGCATCAACATACTACCCTTAACAAAAGAGCTACAGCGTTAGAAAGTTTGTTATTTAAGTGCAATATCACTTACGCGCGAGAGCGAGACAGAAACATACAAACACATGTTCGAACGTTTTCGATGCTTGTGTGGCGACAGCGCTGCCGGCAGACGCTGGCCGCGCCGAATACACACATACATACATACATGCATACATATAATTTCAAACGAATGTGTGTTTGTATGAATAATATGTAAATGCTGATTATCGGAGAATTCTTGAAAGTGGCGCGTGGTGCAACTGATAGAGTTGCGGCAATGCGAATTGTTAATTTAATTTTTTTTAAATTTCAATTCAAAATGTACATATAAAATGAAAATTTTTAAATTTCATTCGAAAATTTGAATTTAAATTGAATACAATTGCGCACTTCTATGGGATTACTGGGTCTTTTACAGTCGGCTCGATCGACTGTAGCCTTTCTTACTTGTTTATCTTTATTTTGACACACAATTATATTTTCTTCAAAGGTATTTGTCTCTATAACTAATATTTGTGTATTTCTACTTAACGCATCTACATGCTGCATTCTGATGCCCGGTCTATGTTCAATTGTAAAATCGTATTTTTTAAGCTCTAGTAACCATCTATCTATGGCAGGACTAATTGTTCTCTTATTCACTGCTAAATTTAAACAATTACAATCTGTTATTAACTTAAAATGGATGACTTGCAAATATATTCTAAATCTTTCTAATGCAAGAACTATTGCTAACGTTTCTAGTTTAAAACTGTCATATCTGGAATCTGTTTCCGTTGTTCTTTTCGAAAAATAGAAAATAGAATGCATTTTTCCATCGGCTTTTTTCTGCATGAGAATCGCTCCAAAACCTAAAGCACTAGCATCTGTGTGTAACTCCGTCTCATCTGTTGGATTGTATAATGCTAGTATAGGTGCCTTCCACAAATTCCCCTTTAATATTTCAAAACATTCTAATTCTTTTGCCCCAAATTTGAATTCCTTATCTTTTTTTATAAGGTCGAAAAGTGGTTTTGCTTTTGTTGAAAAATTCTGAACAAACCTTCTGAAATAGGAGCATAACCCCAAAAAACTTTGAACATCTCTCGCTTTCTTTGGTACTGGAAAATCTTTAACTGCTTCGAGATTCTTATCATCTGGTCTTATTCCATTCCCTGACACTAAATATCCTAAATATCTTTTGACTGAAGAAACTCACATTTATCAAGTCTTAGCTCCAGCTTGTTATCTACCAATCGTTTAAAAACTTCTTCCAGTATTTCTAAATGCGATTTGCTATCCTCGGTCGCTATCATTATATCATCCATATATATTAATAATTTTTCCGCCCTAACCATATCTGAAAATATTTTATTTACGAATCTTTGGAACACTGCAGGAGCATTGCGAAGCCCAAATGGCATTCTACGCCATTCATACTGTCCCATTGGAGTTATGAAGGAAGTGTACTTCATAGACTCTTCATGCATATACACATGGAAATACCCATTCTTCAAATCTAATTTTGAAAAGTATTTTTTTCTTTCAAGCTTATCAATTAAATCATCAATATGCGGAGTTGGATAATTGTCCTTTAACATGTTCTTGTTGAGGGTGCGATAATCCACACACACTCTCAACTCGCCATTCTTTTTCCTAACCAAGACTATAGCTGATGCATATTCTAACTCACTCTCTTTGATGTAGCCTTTTTCTAGATATTCGTCTATATAACTCTGCACTTGTTGCTTTTCAGCGTACGATAATCTCCTAGTATGATAATGAAACGGTTTTACATTTTCGAAATTAAGTTTATTTCCCATTTAACTTTTGGATCTGAAGGCTGTCTTGCTTCTTTATAGAATTTAATTAATATATACCGAAGCATTTCCTTATCTTTTTGGTCACATCTCTCATCAATGGTTAAATCACTAGGTTCATTTTCAGCCGGATATTCTATAGGTAACTCTTTCAAAAACTGTTTTCTTTCTTCTTGTAAGTAATGCAACATGTTATCTTCTACAAATTGTTCCTCTTTTATGTCTTCATCCTCATTTTCTTCCGACTCAATTTTTACTATTCTATTCTCTATAAACTTATTTTGTTCGGCTTCATTTATTTTTACTTTTTCTCCATTATCTCTTACACACATGTTTTTAATATTTTCATTTCCATACCCTGAATTCTTAATCGTTGCATTATCCAAACATTCATTTTTATTACACTCAATCTTAATATTATCATTTCTTAAGCACTCGTTTTCAAAACACTCATTCTTAATTTTTTAATTTTCCAAACAATCTTTTTCATAACACTCATTCTTAATTTTTTCATTTTCCAAACAATCTTTTTCATAACACTCATTCTTAAATTTTTCATCTTCTAAACAATCATTTTTAATAAACATTTTTTAATTTCTAAATCAACATTATCACAGTCCTTATCTTGTAACCATTTAAAATCTGGACACTCATGTTCACTTCCAATATTTACATTAATCTCATTTGTTGAACTCAAAGGACACTCATTTGATATTCTATTAAATGACTTATGCTTATCTATTTTTTGTTGGCTACTGCCATCAGTTAACTTATGTTCGTCTCTATCACAACCGATTACTTTTTGATTATTTGTATTTAAATCTCTCCCTAACACCACATCATATCTCATTGACTCATCTGCCACAACATACATATCAAATTCCAATTTTTGTTTTCCAAATACAACATAACATTTTATTTTATTGAAAATATTCAATTTACTGTTATTCAGTCCATAAAAAATCAAATCTTCATTTTTGCTTGCAAAGCAGTGACAGTTATTGAGATAAACTAAACTTAAATTTCTGTTAAATTCATTATTTAAATGATGGTTTATAAGAGATATTTTGATGAAACTTATTGGGCTTCCTGAGTCGATGAGGCATTCTGTTGAAATAAAAGTGCTAGAACAATTCTTAAAAAAAAGTTTAAAATCTCTTACATATTCATTTTTCCGGTTTTTCTTATTTTCTGCACATGTTGATATGTGATGATCCATTTTGCCACACCCATAACAGGCTCCAACCTGTCGTTTTGGTTTTTGACACTCATTTGCGAAGTGGCCTGATATGTTACAGTTGTAGCATCGTTGATCAGCTTTCGATTTCACATCTTTGACTCCAGGTTTCATCGATGACGTCATCTTGGGCAGCGTAATTTTCTCAAATGCGTGCAGCGGTTGAGAAGGATTTTTGAAGCATTGCATGTGTGCTTGGCATCGTAGATTCTTGTCAGGTATGCCTTCTATGATGTTGTCAATAATTTCCTCCCCATTGAGTTCAATGCCTGAAGCTAGCAACATTTTTTGCTGATAGTACATTGAAAATTGTTCATCAGCCTGCCATTTGCGATTTTCAAATTTCCGACGTAGCAACAATACGTTTTTCTTGACATAAAATACGTTTTGAATCTGCTCCAACAGCATGTTTATAGGCATCTCTAAATGGATAATATTTGAATGTAACCATACTTGCGCGTCATCTTTCAACTTTGTTATTACTAGAACGCGCAACATCTTGTCGTCCAGCTTGTAGAGTTCGGCGATAGACTTTAAATGTGCAATTCAAACATTGACGTCACTTTTTCCATCAAACGATGGCAACATGTCTTTGACAACATTTAGCATAATGCTGTCAACATTGTTACTGCGCTCACCCTGTATTCTCTCGCTTTCAGCTCTTTTCAGAATTTTATTTTCCAGCAACAACAATTCCATGCGCATTTTAAGTAACTGTGTTTCTGCACCCTACCCGACGACACAACTGTTGTTGTTGTTGCTTGCAATTTGTTCGCCGACGTCGCCAGCTCCAGGTGGACCATCACCTCGTATTGATATAAGGACCTCGCTGAGACGAGCTGCGAGATTGGACTTATTTCCACTCGTTGATAGACCAAGACGGGCAAGCCACTCTCTAAGTTGAAAGGCTGTATATTCGTCTGCGCCAATTGCTTGCATGTTTAATGGATTTTATATTAAAAACTTTTTTTCTTTGTTTTTGTGCAATTAATTGCCGTTTTTCAGTTTCAAGTTACAGTATTTTTGGTTTTTTGGCACTTTATCCCACTTCTGAAAAATTGTAGCACCAACGATGTGCGTCGTTTAATTGTCAAATACAGAATGTCTTTATTTTTCTTCTCTCGCCTTTGCATCGGCTCTTCTTTACATTTTTATGTTAGTCTCTATAACAGTGTGCCTTATGTATGTAGGTATTCTAATTAACAGTCGCTTAACATGTATGTATACCTAACGCCGATGTATATATATATATAACTATGTACAATAACTGCTACAGTACTGTTTTTGTACCTGTTACTAGTAGATTAAACGGGTATATTGTAATCGTTGGAATGTATGTAACAGGCAGAAGGAGGCGTGGCAGACCCCATAAAGTATATATATTCTTGATCAGCATCAATAGCCAAGTCGATATAGCCATGTCCGTCTGTCCGGTAAATGTACAGGTAAAACTAGAATGTTTTAGTAGAGAAAACTTTTTTGTTAGCTAGGCTATCACATTTACACGGAATGTACATGTCTAGGAAGTACATGTACTGACCAAGTTTAATCCAAATCGGACAACTATATCGTATAGCTCCCATAGGAACGATCCGTCAAAAATACGCTCCAAATATGAATTAGTATGAAAAACTTTTGGGTTTACTAAGCTAAGTTAATCAAACTCACACATCAATATATACATACTGACCAAGTTTGAACCAAATCGGACTACTATATCGTATAGCTCCCATAGGAACGATCGGTCGAAAACAAGCTCTAAACATGAATTTGTATGAAAAAGTTCTGTGTTTGCCAAGCTATTATATCCCTCACCATTGTTAACAACAAATTGAAACTGAGTAACGGGTATCCCAAAATCGCGAGGCGACTTTGTATAGATCGTATAGATCCCATAGGGCCGATCGGTCAAAAATACGATTCAAATATGAGTTAAATAAGCTATATTAATCAAACTCACACAGAATACATCTGCCAATAATATATAATAAGACGTTTCGACACTTAGCTTATTAAAAACAAGAAAGAAAAGTACAGTCGAGCGCGCCCGACCGTATAATACTCTCTGCATTTGTCCCGATTAAATTATTAAAATCGGTATCGAGATATTACAATGTGAATTACTTGCATTAAAACACGTTGAAACAAAAACAATCTAAGCATAATCAAACACACATCTGTTTGCTTGTATTCGAATACACATACGTTTGGCAATATATATATGATGCAAATATGTATGTATGTATGTGTGTATTCGGCGCAGCCAGCGACCGCGGGCAGCGCTGCCGACACACAGGCAGCGAAAACGTTCGAAAATGTGCTTGTGTGTTTCTATCTCGCTTGCACCTATGGGTTGATATTGCGTTCAATTATCAATATTGTAACGCTTCTAGTTTTCTTGTTTATTGTCCGATTTTAATGCGCCTTTCAGTATAGTTTAATATAGTTAGTCTCCACACGTATTATATTAATTACAATACTGTACGATACGAACAAGTTCGCAAAACCCGGCATTGAAGGTTCCAGCCTTTTTTTATCAAATGTGGGAAAAGTGGGCGTGGCAGTCCAAAATTTTAAATGGCAATGCAACTATGCCGTCGCTACGAACCTCCCGTTCCAGAATTGGTGATCCTAGGTGCCATAGTTACTGAGATATTTGCCGAAAACACCAATTTTTTCCGAGGTGTGTCCAGTTTTTTGCTTATTGTGGGCGAATGGGGCGTGGCATCGAAAAAAAAAAAAGATTCTTGTATTGACTGACTAAATATCTGATCGTTTGACACCAAGCTCGAACTTGTAGCTCTTACCATCTCTGAAATCTGTTTGTTCATACGGACAGACAGACAGACAGACGGACAGACAGACAGACAGACAGACGGACAGACGGACAGACGAACATGGCTATATCGACTCGGCTTGTGATGCTGATCAAGAATATATATACTTTATGGGGTCTGCCACGCCTCCTTCTGCCTGTTACATACTTTTGCACAAACCCAATATACTCTTGCAGAGAGTATAACAAGTAAGAAAGGCTACAGTCGATCAAGCCGACTGTAAAAGACCCCGTACTCCCATGGTAGTGCGCAATTGTATTCAATTTGAATTCAAATTTTCGAATGAAATTTAAAATTTTTAATTTTATATGTTCATTTAGAATTGAAATTTAAAAAAATGAATTAACAATTAAATTAACTATCAGTTGCACCACGCGCCACTTTCAAGAATTCTCCGATAATCAGCATTTACATTTTATTCTTACAAACACACATTCGTTTGAAATTATATGTATGCATGTATGTATGTATGTGTGTATTCGGCGCGGCCAGCGTCTGCCGGCAGCGCTGTCGCCACACAAGCATCGAAAACGTTCGAACATGTGTTTGTATGTTTCTGTCTCGCTCTCGCGCGTAAGTGATATTGCAGTTAAATAACAAACTTTGTAACGCAGTAGCTCTTTTGTTAAAAGTAGTATGATGATGGCACTTTCAGAATAGTTTGATTTTATATGTCTCTATACTTATGTTGAATTACAACACCCTACTATATGAATAAATGCCTTAAACATGGCATTAAAGTGAAAACGTTTGGGTAACTCTCAGGAGAAAAGGGGGCGTGGCAGCTCAAAAATTTTAATGGCATTGCATTAAGGATGTCTCTAGCAACCTGTTTACCAGAAATGGTGTTCCTAAGTGCCATAGTTACTGAGTTATTGGCCTAAAAGTAAATTTTTTTCAAGGTGTGTCTGGTTTTTTGCTCATTGCGTGGGCGGTAAGGGGCGTGGCAACAATTTGAAATAAACTTGATCTGCTCGCGAAAATAACGGACTTTCATTCCAAATTTGGTGTCTCTAGCTTTTGTAGTTTTAAAGATCCAGGTGTTCATACGGACGGACAGACAGACAGACAGACAGACAGACAGACAGACAGACGGACAGACGGACATTGCTATATCGACTCGGCTGTTGATGCTGATCTAGAATATATATACTTTATGGGGTCGGCCACGCCTCCTTCTGCCTGTTACGCACATTTCGCTTCTGACAAACCTAATAGACCCCTATACTCTTTTTTAGAGTACGGGGTCTAAAAATATAAACTTTATTTAACAAACTCGAAACTTCGGAGTACAAAACTAGACAACTTATCCTATGTTCTGATGACGTTAAGCAAACCTCGGTTTGGAGCTTTCATTTATTGGACTTTGGACTCTTTGAGCTTTTAGCTCTTATGTAAACAGAGAAAGATCTCGATCTTGAAGAGATTGAGAGTGTTCGGCTAGGATTTGTTTAACGTCAGCAGTTTTAACCCCAATGATGGGAATAACGATTCTGGCGAATTGTTTATGATATTTAATGCATTCGTGGGAAGCCAGAATTGTTATTGTCACCATTTGATTTTTTCGAAAGTGTTTACATTAGGTTCTTGTGGTGTTATTGTCACCATTTGATTTTCTGAGAGTGTTTACATTAATCTTTGGTGCGAAAGAAATCTTTGACATAAATAATAAGTGTTGTGTATGTGGTGTATGTGGTGTATGGGTTTAGGTACGTATGTATCTACATATGTCACTTCCCCATCCTTAAGAAATGAGCCTGTCCTCAGGCGGTTAATTTTGGATATAGTGTTGGATCTATTACAATTTCTTCGATATCGTTTTCAATTACATTTGGATATATTTCTGTATCATTTTGAATATTTGATTGTATGTTTGGGGTTAATTCTTTTTTAGACCCCGTACTCTAAAAAAGAGTATAGGGGTCTATTAGGTTTGTCAGAAGCGAAATGTGCGTAACAGGCAGAAGGAGGCGTGGCCGACCCCATAAAGTATATATATTCTAGATCAGCATCAACAGCCGAGTCGATATAGCAATGTCCGTCTGTCCGTCTGTCTGTCTGTCTGTCTGTCCGTCCGTATGAACACCTGGATCTTTTAAACTACAAAAGCTAGAGACACCAAATTTGGAATGAAAGTCCGTTATATTCGCGAGCAGATCAAGTTTATTTCAAATTGTTGCCACGCCCCTTACCGCCCCCGCAATGAGCAAAGAACCAGACACACCTCGAAAAAAATTTACTTTTAGGCCAATAACTCAGTAACTATGGCACTTAGGAACACCATTTCTGGTAAACAGGTTGCTAGAGACATCCTTAATGCAATGCCATTAAAAATTTTGAGCTGCCACGCCCCCCTTTTCTCCTGAGAGTTAACCAAACGTTTTCACTTTAATGCCATGTTTAAGGCATTTATTCATATAGTAGGGTGTTGTAATTCAACATAAGTATAGAGACATATAAAATCAAACTATTCTGAAAGTGCCATCATCATACTACTTTTAACAAAAGAGCTACTGCGTTACAAAGTTTGTTATTTAACTGCAATATCACTTACGCGCGAGAGCGAGACAGAAATATACAAACACATGTTCGAACGTTTTCGATGCTTGTGTGGCGACAGCGCTGCCGGCAGACGCTGGCCGCGACGAATACACAAATACATACATACATGCATACATATAATTTCAAACGAATGTGTGTTTGTAAGAATAAAATGTAAATGCTGATTATCGGAGAATTCTTGAAAGTGGCGCGTGGTGCAACTGATAGTTAATTTAATTGTTAATTCATTTTTTTAAATTTCAATTCTAAATGAACATATAAAATTAAAAATTTTAAATTTCATTCGAAAATTTGAATTCAAATTGAATACAATTGCGCACTACCATGGGAGTACGGGGTCTTTTACAGTCGGCTCGATCGACTGTAGCCTTTCTTACTTGTTATTCTTATAATTAACAATAATTTTTCTTGGGATATTTTTATATTTAAAGAAAATGTATAATATAAGTATGATTAAAATAATTGTTAAAGTTGTTATAGTTATAATTTGGAACGTGTTGTACAATTTTGTTTGTTGTTGGATAATTTCTTTGGTTTGGACATATGACAATGGTTCTAGTTTGGTTATATTATTATTTATGTAGACTGTTTGTGTAA